>CM053789.1:107500-505000 GCA_028749045.1 Cupressus sempervirens
TGCCCCTTGGCACTGGGTGCATTTTGCACCCCGTGCCGCCTTGGATCCCTACTGGCGATGCCGTGGCCTCCTTCGTCGCAGGTCTGCGTTTTCGGCCGGGGGTTCTTCTGCTCCATGCTGCAGTTCTGGGCTTTGTTGCCCCTTCGGACGCCGCCTCTCTGCTGTCGCAGGATGCCGCCTCCTTGGATCCCCCTTGGCGATCCTCTTCTCTGCAACTGGTTCGTGTTTGGCCCCTGCCCTCTTCGTCGACCTTCGCATTTTTGGCGCTCGGTGTTTCCTCTCCCGGCCCCCACGGGCGATTTTGGTGGTTTCCGCTTCCTTTCGGTGGTTTCCGGTTTCCCGATTTTGGTCCCGATTTTGCTGCCTTGGTGGTTTCCATGCTCGTGGTTGCTCTTGGTCGCCTTCAATATGGTTTGGATTTGTGCCTCCTACTTCGTGGGAGATGGGTCCCCTCGTACCTAGCTACTATGTAGCGAACACGAGGGCTTCCCTAAACCCTATTCATTCATGGCTTTTTGCCAAAAAGTACCCGCACGACTATTTTTGGTCTTTTCTCCTCTTCATAGTGATGTTTTAATTAATTGATTGATTAATTAATCTTTTTAATTAATTGATTAATTGATTAATTTTATAAGCATGACTGTTGGTTTTCTTGGAAGTTGAGAAGTCCCCTCACTTCTATTTAAACCGTTTTATTGTATCTTTTATTGTAAGTCCACTGATGATGGGGTGAAATTCCCCAGAAACATGTCTGGACGTCTTTTCAATAATTTCAATAAAATTTGTTCTTGCTTATTTCTGGATCTTTCTAATGCTGCAAGTGATACTTTTGTTAAATGTTAAATGTTAAATGTTAAATGTTAAATGTTAAATGTTAAATGTTAAATGTTAAATTTTAAATGTTAAATGTTAAATGTTAAATGTTAAATGTTAAATGTTAAATTTTAAATGTTAAATGTTAAATGTTAAATTTTAAATGTTAAATGTTAAATTTTAAATGTTAAATGTTAAATGTTAAATGTTAAATTTTAAATGTTAAATGTTAAATATTAAATGTTAAATGTTAAATGTTAAATGTTAAATTGTTAAATTTTAAATGTTAAATGTTAAATGTTAAATGTTAAATGTTAAATTTTAAATGTTAAATGTTAAATGTTAAATGTTAAATGTTAAATTTTAAATGTTAAATTTTAAATGTTAAATGTTAAATGTTAAATGTTAAATGTTAAATGTTAAATTTTAAATGTTAAATTTTAAATGTTAAATGTTAAATGTTAAATGTTAAATGTTAAATGTTAAATTTTAAATGTTAAATTTTAAATGTTAAATGTTAAATGTTAAATATTAAATGTTAAATGTTAAATGTTAAATTTTAAATGTTAAATGTTAAATGTTAAATTTTAAATGTTAAATGTTAAATGTTAAATGTTAAATGTTAAATGTTAAATGTTAAATTTTAAATGTTAAATGTTAAATGTTAAATGTTAAATGTTAAATGTTAAATGTTAAATGTTAAATTTTAAATCTCCCTTTGCGATCCTCTTCTCTGCAACTGGTTCGTGTTTGGCCCCTGCCCTCTTCGTCGACCTCCGCGTTTTTTGCGCTCGGTGTTTCCTCTCCCGGCCCCCACGGGCGTTTTTGGTGGTTTCCGCTTCCTTTCGGTGGTTTTCGGTTTCCCGGTTTTGGTCCCGGTTTTACTGCCTTGGTGGTTTCCATGCTCGTGGTTGCTCTTGGTCGCCTTCACTATGGATTGGATTTGTGCCTCCTACTTTGTGGGAGTTGGGTCCCCTCGTACCTAGCTACTATGTAGCGAACACGAGGGCTTCCCTAAACCCTAAACCCTAAACCCTAAACCCTAAACCCTAAACCCTAAACATTTATGGCTTTTTGCCAAAAAGTACCCGCACGACTATTTTTTGGTCTTTTCTCCTCTCCATAGTGATGTTTTAATTAATTAATTGATTGATTAATTAATATTTTTAATTAATTGATTAATTGATTAATTTTTTAAGCATGACTATTAGTTTTCTTGGAAGTTGAGAAGTCCCCTCACTTCTATTTAAACCGTTTTATTGTAACTTTTATTGTAAGTCCACTGATGATGGGGTGAAATTCCCCAGAAACATGTCTGGACATCTTTTCAATAATGTCAATAAAACTTGTTCTTGCTTATTTCTGGATCTTTCTGATGCTGCAAGTGATACTTTTGTTAAATTTTAAATTCTAAAGTTCCTTCTTCACGCTGCCGTCAGATTTTTCCAGTTTTCCTGAGGCTTTGCTATCGGTGCTTAATGGCTTCTCCAGTTCACTTTTCTGTCCTGGTGCTTCGCTGTTGATGGCTTTTTTTTGCTTCGGGTCTTGGCGGATGGTTCGTGGTTGGTTCCACCCTTGCTGTCCCCCTTTGCGATCTTCGCTGGTGCTGAGTTTTTGTGGGTTGATCCTCTTTCCTTCGCCTTCCTCTGGTTTCGGCGAAGGCCTGGGCTGCCGTTTTTTATGCCCTTTAGGGCTTTGCGGCCGCTCTGCTGCTTTTTTGGCAGCTTTTCGGCACTTTGTGCCCCTTGGCACTGGGCGCATTTTGCACCCCGTACCGCCTCTGATCCCTACTGGCGACGCCGTGGCCTCCTTCGTCGCGGGTCTGCGTTTTCGGCCGAGGGTTCTTCTGCTCCATGCTGCAGTTCTGGGCTTTGTTGCCCCTTCGGACGCCGCCTCTCTGCTGTCGCAGGATGCCGCCTCCTTGGATCTCCCTTTGCGATCCTCTTCTCTGCAACTGGTTCGTGTTTGGCCCCTGCCCTCTTCGTCGACCTCCGCATTTTTGGCGCTCGGTGTTTCCTCTCCCGGCCCCCACGGGCGTTTTTGGTGGTTTCCGCTTCCTTTCGGTGGTTTTCGGTTTCCCGATTTTGGTCCCAGTTTTACTGCCTTGGTGGTTTCCATGCTCGTGGTTGCTCTTGGTCGCCTTCACTATGGATTGGATTTGTGCCTCCTACTTTGTGGGAGTTGGGTCCCCTCGTACCTAGCTACTATGTAGCGAACACGAGGGCTTCCCTAAACCCTATACATTTATGGCTTTTTGCCAAAAAGTACCCGCACGACTATTTTTTGGTCTTTTCTCCTCTCCATAGTGATGTTTTAATTAATTAATTGATTGATTAATTAATATTTTTAATTAATTGATTAATTGATTAATTTTTTAAGCATGACTATTGGTTTTCTTGGAAGTTGAGAAGTCCCCTCACTTCTATTTAAACCGTTTTATTGTAACTTTTATTGTAAGTCCACTGATCATGGGGTGAAATTCCCCAGAAACATGTCTGGACATCTTTTCAATAATTTCAATAAAACTTGTTCTTGCTTATTTCGGGATCTTTCTGATGCTGCAAGTGATACTTTTGTTAAATGTTAAATGTTAAATGTTAAATGTTAAATGTTAAATGTTAAATTTTAAATGTTAAATGTTAAATGTTAAATGTTAAATATTAAATGTTAAATTTTAAATGTTAAATGTTAAATGTTAAATTTTAAATGTTAAATGTTAAATGTTAAATGTTAAATGTTAAATGTTAAATGTTAAATGTTAAATGTTAAATTTTAAATGTTAAATGTTAAATGTTAAATGTTAAATTTTAAACCCTAAACCCTAAACCCTAAACCCTAAACCCTAAACTTTGTATGGCTCTTGCCAATAAAGAACCCGCACATGCCTATCTTTTTGGGTTTCTTTTCCTTCCATTCAGTGACTTTAATTAATTGATTGATTAATTAATTATTTAATTAATTGATTGATTAATTTTAAGCATGATGGTTCATTTTTCGTGGAAGTTGAGGAGTCCCCTCACTTCTATTTAAACCATCTTATTGTAATATTTTATTATACGTCCACTGATGACGGGGTGAAATTCCCCAGAAACATGTCTGGACAATCTTTTCTATAAAATATTCCTGCTTATTTCTGGATTAATCTGGTGCTGCAAGTGATACTCATGTTAATTTTTAATTACCTAAAGTTTTATCTTCACGCTGCCATCAGATTTCTTCCAGTTTCCTGAAGCTTTGCTGTCCGTGCTTTCGGCATCTCCTTTTCGGGTTTCCATTTTGGGTTTCCGTTTTGGTGTTTTGCTGTTGATGGCTTTCGGCTTCGGGTGTTTGGACGGCTTGCAGTTTCGGCATATTTTTTGTCGTCCTTCTTTGCGATTTGCATTGCTACTGGGGTTTTTTGGTGGGTCGATCCGTGCCGGGCGTCACCGTTTGCCCTTTGGGCTTTGCGGCCGCTTTGCTGCTGTTGCAGCGTTCTCGGCACTTTGTGCTGCCGGCTTCGCGTGCGTTTGCACGCTGGCACCTTGTGCCCTCTTTCGGATCCCCGCCTCGCTCCGCTTCTTCTTCGGCCTGTCAACTACCTTGCCGCGGATTCGGGTCTTTGTGCCCCTCTTGGACGCCGCTTCTCTGCCATTTGCAAGTCGCTGCCTCCTGCGGATTCCATTTTGGATCCGCTTTTCTGCGCCTGGTTCGTTGATCTTACCTTGGCTCTTGGTCGTCGGTGCTTCTTCCCAGCCCCCGTGGGCTTTCTTGGCGGTTTTTCATCTTCTTGGCGGTTTCCGGTTTCGCTTGGTCGTTCTGGTTTTTCGCCTCTTTGGTGGTCTCCGTGCCCGTGGGTTGCAATGTTGCTCGCCGTCACTTCTTGGTTGGATTGTGTGCCTCCTGCTTCTCGGGAGTTGGGTCCCCTCGTACCTAGTCTTTCAAACGAATACGGGGGTTTCCCTAAACCCTGAACTTTGTATGGCTCTTGCCAATAAAGAACCCGCACACGCCTATCTTTTTGGGTTTCTTTTCCTTCCATTCAGTGACTTTAATTAATTGATTGATTAATTAATTGATTGATTAATTTTAAGCATGATGGTTCGTTTTTCGTGGAAGTTGAGGAGTCCCCTCACTTCTATTTAAACCATCTTATTGTAATATTTTATTATACGTCCACTGATGACGGGGTGAAATTCCCCAGAAACATGTCTGGACAATCTTTTCTATAAAATATTCCTGCTTATTTCTGGATTAATCTGGTGCTGCAAGTGATACTCATGTTAATTGTTAATTGTTAATTGTTAATTGTTAATTGTTAATTGTTAATTTTTAATTACACTCTAAATTTTTTAACACTCTAAAATTTTTTAACACTCTAAATTTTTTAACACTCTAAAATTTTTTAACACTCTAAATTTTTTAACACTCTAAATTTTTTAACACTCTAAATTTTTTAACACTCTAAATTTTTTAACACTCTAAATTTTTTAAAACCCTAAACCCTAAACCCTAAACCCTAAACCCTAAACCCCAAACCCCAAACCCCAAACCCCAAACCCTCAACCCTCAACCCTAAACCCGAAACCCCAACCCTAAACCCTAAACCCTAAACCCTAAACCCTAAACCCTATTCATTCATGGCTTTTTGCCAAAAAGTACCCGCACGACTATTTTTGGTCTTTTCTCCTCTCCATAGTGATGTTTTAATTAATTGATTGATTAATTAATCTTTTTAATTAATTGATTGATTAATTAATCTTTTTAATTAATTGATTAATTGATTAATTTTATAAGCATGACTGTTGGTTTTCTTGGAAGTTGAGAAGTCCCCTCACTTCTATTTAAACCGTTTTATTGTATCTTTTATTGTAAGTCCACTGATGATGGGGTGAAATTCCCCAGAAACATGTCTGGACGTCTTTTCAATAATTTTAATAAAATTTGTTCTTGCTTATTTCTGGATCTTTCTGATGCTGCAAGTGATACTTTTGTTAAATTTTAAATCCTAAAGTTCCTTCTTCACGCTGCCGTCAGATTTTTCCAGTTTTCCTGAGGCTTTGCTATCGGTGCTTAATGGCTTCTCCAGTTCACTTTTCTGTCCTGGTGCTTCGCTGTTGATGGCTTTTTTTGCTTCGGGTCTTGGCGGATGGTTCGTGGTTGGTTCCACCCTTGCTGTCCCCCTTTGCGATCTTTGCTGGTGCTGGATTTTGTGGGTCGATCCTCTTTCCTTCGCCTTCCTCTGGTTTCGGCGAAGGCCCGGGCTGCCGTTTTTTATGCCCTTTAGGGCTTTGCGGCCGCTCTGCTGCTTTTTTGCAGCTTTTTGGCACTTTGTGCCCCTTGGCACTGGGTGCATTTTGCACCCCGTGCCGCCTTGGATCCCTACTGGCGATGCCGTGGCCTCCTTCGTCGCAGGTCTGCGTTTTCGGCCGGGGGTTCTTCTGCTCCATGCTGCAGTTCTGGGCTTTGTTGCCCCTTCGGACGCCGCCTCTCTGCTGTCGCAGGATGCCGCCTCCTTGGATCCCCCTTGGCGATCCTCTTCTCTGCAACTGGTTCGTTTTTGGCCCCTGCCCTCTTCGTCGACCTCCGCATTTTTGGCGCTCGGTGTTTCCTCTCCCGGCCCCCACGGGCGGTTTTGGTGGTTTCCGCTTCCTTTCGGTGGTTTCCGGTTTCTCGATTTTGGTCCCGATTTTGCTGCCTTGGTGGTTTCCATGCTCGTGGTTGCTCTTGGTCGCCTTCACTATGGTTTGGATTTGTGCCTCCTACTTCGTGGGAGATGGGTCCCCTCGTACCTAGCTACTATGTAGCGAACACGAGGGCTTCCCTAAACCCTATTCATTCATGGCTTTTTGCCAAAAAGTACCCGCACGACTATTTTTGGTCTTTTCTCCTCTCCATAGTGATGTTTTAATTAATTGATTGATTAATTAATCTTTTTAATTAATTGATTAATTGATTAATTTTATAAGCATGACTGTTGGTTTTGTTGGAAGTTGAGAAGTCCCCTCACTTCTATTTAAACCGTTTTATTGTATCTTTTATTGTAAGTCCACTGATGATGGGGTGAAATTCCCCAGAAACATGTCTGGACGTCTTTTTAATAATTTCAATAAAATTTGTTCTTGCTTATTTCTGGATCTTTCTGATGCTGCAAGTGATACTTTTGTTAAATGTTAAATGTTAAATGTTAAATGTTAAATTTTAAACCAGAAGGGCTTCCCTAAACCCTAAACATTGTATGGCTTTTGCCAAAAAGTACCCGCACATGCCAATTATTTGGACTTTTTTCTCATAGTGTTGTAACTAATTAATTAATTAATTGATCAATTAATTTTGATTAATTAATTAATTGATTCTAGAACATGACTTTTGGTTTTCTTGGAAGATGGAAAGTCATTTTCCCTTCTATTTAAACCTTTCTTTTTTTTATTGTAAACGCATTGAGTCCACTGATGACGGGGTGAAATTCCCCAGAAACATGTCTGGACATTTTTTTCAATAAAAATTTCTCATGTTCTTCTTCTTCTGGTTCGAATCTCTGCTGCGAGTGATACATTTGTTAAATGTTAAATGTTAAATGTTAAATGTTAAATGTTAAATGTTAAATGTTAAATGTTAAATTTTAAATGTTAAATGTTAAATGTTAAATGTTAAATGTTAAATTTTAAATGTTAAATGTTAAATTTTAAATGTTAAATTTTAAATGTTAAATGTTAAATGTTAAATTTTAAATGTTAAATGTTAAATTTTAAATGTTAAATTTTAAATGTTAAATGTTACATGTTAAATGTTAAATGTTAAATGTTAAATTTTAAATGTTAAATGTTAAATGTTAAATGTTAAATGTTAAATTTTAAATGTTAAATGTTAAATTTTAAATGTTAAATGTTAAATTTTAAATGTTAAATGTTAAATGTTAAATGTTAAATGTTAAATTTTAAATTTTAAATGTTAAATGTTAAATTTTAAATGTTAAATGTTAAATGTTAAATTTTAAATGTTAAATGTTAAATTTTAAATGTTAAATGTTAAATTTTAAATGTTAAATGTTAAATGTTAAATGTTAAATTTTAAATGTTAAATGTTAAATGTTAAATTTTAAATGTTAAATTTTAAATGTTAAATGTTAAATGTTAAATGTTAAATTTTAAATGTTAAATGTTAAATGTTAAATTTTAAATGTTAAATTTTAAACCCTAAACCCTAAACCCTAAACCCTAAACCCTAAACTTTCATGGCTTTTTGCCAAAAAGTACCCGCACGACTATTTTTGGTCTTTTCTCCTCTCCATAGTGATGTTTTAATTAATTAATTGATTGATTAATTAATCTTTTTAATTAATTGATTAATTGATTAATTTTTTAAGCATGACTGTTGGTTTTCTTAGAAGTTGAGAAGTCCCCTCACTTCTATTTAAACCGTTTTATTGTATCTTTTATTGTAAGTCCACTGATGATGGGGTGAAATTCCCCAGAAACATGTCTGGACATCTTTTCAATAATTTCAATAAAATTTGTTCTTGCTTATTTCTGGATCTTTCTGATGCTGCAAGTGATACTTTTGTTAAATTTTAAATCCTAAAGTTCCTTCTTCACGCTGCCGTCAGATTTTTCCAGTTTTCCTGAGGCTTTGCTATCGGTGTTTAATGGCTTCTCCAGTTCACTTTTCTGTCCTGGTGCTTCGCTGTTGATGGCTTTTTTTGCTTCGGGTCTTCGCGGATGGTTCGTGGTTGGTTCCACCCTTTCTGTCCCCCTTTGCGATCTTCGCTGGTGCTGGGTTTTTGTGGGTCGATCCTCTTTCCTTCGCCTTCCTCTGGTTTCGGCGAAGGCCCGGGCTGCCATTTTTTATGCCCTTTAGGGCTTTGCGGCCGCTCTACTGCTTCTTTGCAGCTTTTCGGCACTTTGTGCCCCTTGGCACTGGGTGCATTTTGCACCTCGTACTGCCTTGGATCCCTACTGGCGACGCCGTGGCCTCCTTCGTCGCGGGTCTGCGTTTTCGGCCGAGGGTTCTTCTGCTCCATGCTGCAGTTCTGGGCTTTGTTGCCCCTTCGGACGCCGCCTCTCTGCTGTCGCAGGATGCCGCCTCCTTGGATCCCCCTTGGCGATCCTCTTCTCTGCAACTGGTTCGTGTTTGGCCCCTGCTCTCTTCGTCGACCTGCGCATTTTTCGCGATTGGTGTTTCCTCTCCCGGCCCCCACGGGCATTTTTGGTGGTTTCTGCTTCCTTTCGGTGGTTTCCGGTTTTCCGATTTTGGTCCCGGTTTTGCTGCCTTGGTGGTTTCCATGCTCGTGGTTACTCTTGATCGCCTTCACTATGGATTGGATTTGTGCCTCCTACTTCGTGGGAGTTGGGTCCCCTCGTACCTAGCTACTATGTAGCGAACACGAGGGCTTCCCTAAACCCTATACTTTCATGGCTTTTTGCCAAAAAGTACCCGCACGACTATTTTTGGTCTTTTCTCCTCTCCATAGTGATGTTTTAATTAATTAATTGATTGATTAATTAATCTTTTTAATTAATTGATTAATTGATTAATTTTTTAAGCATGACTGTTGGTTTTCTTGGAAGTTGAGAAGTCCCCTCACTTCTATTTAAACCGTTTTATTGTATCTTTTATTGTAAGTCCACTGATGATGGGGTGAAATTCCCCAGAAACATGTCTGGACATCTTTTCAATAATTTCAATAAAATTTGTTCTTGCTTATTTCTGGATCTTTCTGATGCTGCAAGTGATACTTTTGTTAAATGTTAAATGTTAAATGTTAAATTTTAAATCCAGTTTTTCTGAGGCTTTGCTATCGGTGCTTAATGGCTTCTCCAGTTCACTTTTCTGTCCTGGTGCTTCGCTGTTGATGGCTTTTTTTTTGCTTCGGGTCTTGGCGGATGGTTCATGGTTGGTTCCACCCTTGCTGTCCCCCTTTGCGATCTTTGTTGGTGCTGGATTTTTGTGGGTCGATCCTCTTTCCTTCGCCTTCCTCTGGTTTCAGTGAAGGCTCGGGCTGCCATTTTTTATGCCCTTTAGGGCTTTGCGGCCGCTCTGCTACTTTTTTGCAGCTTTTTGGCACTTTGTGCCCCTTGGCACTGGGTGCATTTTGCACCCCGTGCCGCCTTGGATCCCTACTGGCGATGTCGTGGCCTCCTTCGTCGCAGGTCTGCATTTTCGATCGGGGGTTCTTCTGCTCCATGCTGCAGTTCTGGGCTTTGTTGCCCCTTCGGACGCCGCCTCTCTGCTGTCGCAGGATGCCGCCTCCTTGGATCCCCCTTGGCGATCCTCTTCTCTGCAACTGGTTCGTGTTTGGCCCCTGCCCTCTTCATCGACCTCCGCATTTTTGGCGCTCGGTGTTTCCTCTCCCGGCCCCCACGGGCGGTTTTGGTGGTTTCCGCTTCCTTTCGGTGGTTTCCGGTTTCCCGATTTTGGTCCCGATTTTGCTGCCTTGGTGGTTTCCATGCTCGTGGTTGCTCTTGGTCGCCTTCACTATGGTTTGGATTTGTGCCTCCTACTTCGTGGGAGATGGGTCCCCTCGTACCTAGCTACTATGTAGCGAACACGAGGGCTTCCCTAAACCCTATTCATTCATGGCTTTTTGCCAAAAAGTACCCGCACGACTATTTTTGGTCTTTTCTCCTCTCCATAGTGATGTTTTAATTAATTGATTGATTAATTAATCTTTTTAATTAATTAATTAATTGATTAATTTTATAAGCATGACTGTTGGTTTTCTTGGAAGTTGAGAAGTCCCCTCACTTCTATTTAAACCGTTTTATTGTATCTTTTATTGTAAGTCCACTGATGATGGGGTGAAATTCCCCAGAAACATGTCTGGACGTCTTTTCAATAATTTCAATAAAATTTGTTCTTGCTTATTACTGGATCTTTCTGATGCTGCAAGTGATATTTTTGTTAAATGTTAAATGTTAAATGTTAAATGTTAAATGTTAAATGTTAAATTTTAAATGTTAAATGTTAAATGTTAAATGTTAAATGTTAAATGTTAAATGTTAAATGTTAAATTTTTTAAGCATGACTGTTGGTTTTCTTGGAAGTTGAGAAGTTCCCTCACTTCTATTTAAACCGTTTTATTGTATCTTTTATTGTAAGTCCACTGATGACGGGGTGAAATTCCCCAGAAACATGTCTGGACGTCTTTTCAATAATTTCAATAAATTTGTTCTTGCTTATTTCTGGATCTTTCTGATGCTGCAAGTGATACTTTTGTTAAATTTTAAATCCTAAAGTTCCTTCTTCACGCTGCCGTCAGATTTTTTCAATTTTTCTGAGGCTTTGCTATTGGTGCTTAATGGCTTCTCCAGTTCACTTTTATGTCCTGGTGCTTCGCTGTTGATGGCTTTTTTTGCTTCGGGTCTTGGCGGATGGTTCGTGGTTGGTTCCACCCTTGCTGTCCCCCTTTGCGATCTTTGCTGTTGCCGAATTTTTGTGGGTCGATCCTCTTTCCTTCGCCTTCCTCTGGTTTCGGCGAAGGCCCGGGCTACCATTTTTTATGCCCTTTAGGGCTTTGCGGCCGCTTTGGTGCTTTTTTGTAGCTTTTTGGCACTTTGTGGCCCTTGGCACTGGGTGCATTTTGCACCCCGTGCCGCCTTGGATCCCTACTGGTGATGTCGTGGCCTCCTTCGTCGCGGGTCTGCATTTTCGGCCGGGGGTTCTTCTGCTCCATGCTGCAGTTCTGGGCTTTGTTGCCCCTTCAGACGCCGCCTCTCTACTGTCGCAGGATTGCGCCTCCTTGGATCCCCCTTGGCGATCCTCTTCTCTGCAACTGGTTCGTGTTTGGCCCCTGCCCTCTTCGTCGACCTCCGCGTTTTTGGCGCTCGATGTTTCCTCTCCCGGCCCCCACGGGCGGTTTTGGTGGTTTCTGCTTCCTTTCGGTGGTTTTCGGTTTTTTTGATTTTGGTTCCGGTTTTGCTGCCTTGGTGGTTTCCATGCTCGTGATTGCTCTTGGTCGCCTTCACTATGGTTTGGATTTGTGCCTCCTACTTCGTGGGAGATGAGTCCCCTCGTACCTAGCTACTATGTAGCGAACACGAGGGCTTCCCTAAACCCTAAACCCTAAACCCTAAACCCTAAACATTCATGGCTTTTTGCCAGAAAGTACCCGCACGACTATTTTTGGTCTATTCTCCTCTCCATAGTGATGTTTTAATTAATTTATTGATTGATTAATTAATCTTTTTAATTAATTGATTAATTGATTAATTTTTTAAGCATGACTGTTGGTTTTCTTGGAAGTTGAGAAGTTCCCTCACTTCTATTTAAACCGTTTTATTGTATCTTTTATTGTAAGTCCACTGATGATGGGGTGAAATTCCCCAGAAACATGTCTAGACGTCTTTTCAATAATTTCAATAAATTTGTTCTTGCTTATTTCTGGATCTTTCTGATGCTGCAAGTGATACTTTTGTTAAATTTTAAATCCTAAAGTTCCTTCTTCACGCTGCCGTCAGATTTTTTCAATTTTCCTGAGGCTTTGCTATCGGTGCTTAATGGCTTCTCCAGTTCACTTTTATGTCCTGGTGCTTCGCTGTTGATGGCTTTTTTTGCTTCGGGTCTTGGCGGATGGTTCGTGGTTGGTTCCACCCTTGCTGTCCCCCTTTGCGATCTTCGCTGGTGCCGAATTTTTGTGGGTCGATCCTCTTTCCTTCACCTTCCTCTGGTTTCGGCGAAGGCCCGGGCTGCCATTTTTGATGCCCTTTAGGGCTTTGCGGCCGCTCTGCTGCTTTTTTGTAGCTTTTTGGCACTTTGTGCCCCTTGGCACTGGGTGCATTTTGCACCCCGTGCCGCCTTGGATCCCTACTGGTGATGTCGTGGCCTCCTTCGTCGCGGGTCTGCATTTTCGGCCGGGGGTTCTTCTGCTCCATGCTGCAGTTCTGGGCTTTGTTGCCCCTTCGGACGCCGCCTCTCTGCTGTCGCAGGATTGCGCCTCCTTGGATCCCCCTTGGCGATCCTCTTCTCTGCAACTGGTTCGTGTTTGGCCCCTGCCCTCTTCGTCGACCTCCGCATTTTTGGCGCTCGATGTTTCCTCTCCCGACCCCCACGGGCGGTTTTGGTGGTTTCCGCTTCCTTTCGGTGGTTTCCAGTTTTTTTGATTTTGGTTCCGGTTTTGCTGCCTTGGTGGTTTCCATGCTCGTGATTGCTCTTGGTCGCCTTCACTATGGTTTGGATTTGTGCCTCCTACTTCGAGGGAGATGGGTCCCCTCGTACCTAGCTACTATGTAGCGAACACGAGGGCTTCCCTAAACCCTATACATTCATGGCTTTTTGCCAGAAAGTACGCGCACGACTATTTTTGGTCTATTCTCCTCTCCATAGTGATGTTTTAATTAATTAATTGATTGATTAATTAATCTTTTTAATTAATTGATTAATTGATTAATTTTTTAAGCATGACTGTTGGTTTTCTTGGAAGTTGAGAAGTTCCCTCACTTCTATTTAAATCGTTTTATTGTATCTTTTATTGTAAGTCCACTGATGACGGGGTGAAATTCCCCAGAAACATGTCTGGACGTCTTTTCAATAATTTCAATAAATTTGTTCTTGCTTATTTCTGGATCTTTCTGATGCTGCAAGTGATACTTTTGTTAAATGTTAAATTTTAAATGTTAAATGTTAAATGTTAAATGTTAAATTTTAAACCCTAAACCCTAAACCCTAAACCCTAAACCCTAAACCCTAAACCCTAAACCCTAAACCCTAAAACCCTAAACCCTAAACCCTAAACCCTAAACCCTAAAACCCTAAAACCCTAAACCCTAAACCCTAAACCCTAAACACTAAACCCTAAACCCTAAACCCTAAACACCCTAAAAACCCTAAAAACCCTAAACCCTAAACCCTAAACCCTAAACCCTAAACCCTAAACCCTAAACCCTAAAACCCTAAACCCTAAACCCTAAACTCTATTAAATTTTTTAACACCCTAAACCCTAAACCCTAAACCCTAAACCCTAAACCCTATTAAATTTTTTAACACCCTAAACCCTAAACCCTAAACCCTAAACCCTAAACCCTAAAAAACCCTAAAAAACCCTAAACCCTAAACCCTAAACCCTAAACCCTAAACCCCAAACCCCAAACCCCAAACCCCAAACCCCAAACCCCAAACCCTAAACCCTAAACCCTAAACCCTATACTTTATCGGCTTTGCCAAGAAGTCCCCGCACTGCGACATCTTCCACTTCCGAGAGTCTGTTGGCGTAACCCAAGAAAGTTGGGTTCCTTTCTCCTTCGCAGCAGGTTTTTTTCCAGATCACAGCACTCTTCGATCCACTAGGGCCATTGATCCTTTTTTGATCAAATTGTTTCCCCCGCCTTTTTATAATGTACTATCTTTATAATGTACTATTTTTATAATGTACTATCTTTATAATGTACTATCTTTATAATGTACTATCTTTATAATGTACTATCTTTATAATGTACTATCTTTATAATGTACTATTTTTATAATGTACTATCTTTATAATGTACTATCTTTATAATCTGGCGGGGGTCCCCCCTTTTCGGGTTGGCCTATTCAAGGGTCACACCTCTTGGATTTCTTCGAAAGATTGATATTTATATCCGTCTTCCTCCCATTCTCTTCCACACATTTCTCTCTTCTCTTGTATCCGTTAAATCCAACTGATGAGGGCTGATAGCCCGAAACATGTTTTGGATTCTGGAGATTGTATATGAGATTTTTAATTGTGGAATTTAATTGTAGAATTTATTTCTTTCTGGATTACTCCTTTCTATCAGTTTTTTAATTCTTTCGGAGCTGCAAGTGATCTATTAAATTTTTTTTTTAACACTCTAAAGCTTTGGATTTCTTCACGATGTCCTCTGGAGAATTAATTGTTCATGGCTCTTTGCCATCCGCTCAAGGCCAATCTCCATCTGCTCATGATGCTGCTCACGCCCAGGGTGGAAATCCATCGAACCAGGATAGAAAGAAACGAAGAGCTGACAGCGGCGCCATTATCTCAGCTCAGGAAAAATCTTTTTTGGCCGAGTTTGCTGCTGAATCATCTAGACAACAAGACTCTTTCTTGCGGAAATTGAATCAATTTATCGTAAAATTCTGTGAGAATACCAATACTTTTTCTTTTAAATTTGAGGATTTCTTAATGGACTCCCGTAAAGCACAGGAGGAAGTTCGTTTGCAGGCTGACAGGGCTGCCCAATCCTCCAGAATGCATGCGGATTCTTCCGCCTCCGTCTTGACCGATATTTCTTCCGTTCTTGAGCGCTCCTTTGATGCCGTTTTAAAACGGCTTGCGGTTTTGGAAGATAGGGTGGTGCAGAGTTGTCAACCCCACCCTGCCCGCGTGGATTCTGCCCAAGGCTTTGCTGTTCCAGGTAACGCTGATGCTGTTGTTGCAGCCCAACCGGACAGCGCTGCTCCCCGCGCCAACTCCAGCCTAGGCCCGCACATTGTTGACAGCGCTGCTCCTCGCGCCAACTCCAGCCAGGGCCCGCACGGTTATGGAGTCTCTACCGCCCATGGAGCCTTTGCCACCCACGAGACCCCCCCTGCCTCTCCTTTGGTCGCAGAGATGGCTGCGGCTCCTCCGCATGATGATGCTCAACCCTCTTCTCACAGCAGAAGAAAATACCCGGACCAAATTCATCTCCTTGTCAACAAAGCGTTTGCAGACTTTAAACGGGTCTCTCTGGCTGCTGAAAGATCCAAGGACTATCTTGGAAAACTCAACAATTTCAAATCTATTGGCTCTCTTCCAAAAAGCTTGATGATCAAACCACCGAAGCTCTCCATTAACGATGATGAAAGCAATGCTCTCCTCTCTTCTAAATTGGAAACTATTCAGGCTTATGCCAACAAGCTTTTTCTCGATGCCTACATAGATGCTGTTTCTAAAGCATCCATCAATCATAATGCTCAGATTTCCAGTGTTGTTGAGAATTTCGACTCCTCTCTCAAGGGCACTTGCATCGCTCTCCAGCACCTTCCTCTTCTAGGCACTTTCTCTGTCTCTGCTGATGAATGGTATGCTGAAGCTTTGCAAGAATTTCAGACTTTGTGCAATAAATTCACTATCGATCGAGCCATCAAAAAAGCTGCCAAGGAACAGGCTGAAGCTTCTAGGCAAGATTCTCGAGATACAGCTATGTCTGATGCCGAACAGCTACCGCCCGATCCCACTATTGCACAAATTATTAATGATAAGATTAATCAGAAATATGGTCATCTTTCTAAAGAAATCATTGCTCTGAAAAATCTTCTCTCTGCCCCCAATGAAACACAGGTGAAGAATAAGAATAGGAAGAAAAAGAACAAGAAGAAAAAGATCTCCTCTGGTGCCCCTCCAGTCAAGACAACTTCTAATGTGGACTCTATTCCAAAAAACGGGTCTCGTGCAGCTGGGAAGAACACCTCGGCTGCCTCTGGACAGTTGCAATCAAAGGGAAACTCTGCCCCCCGCTAGTCGGTGAAGAATGTGCAATCTGCCGCACATTCAAATCCATCCAACGGCAAAAATTGTGGGCAGAATCAAACTCAGGGCCATCAAAAAGGAAGAAACAGACAGCAGAACAGACAGTTACACAACTCCCGCATCCGCGGTTCCGGCCCCGCTTAAATCACTGGGGACCTGCCATTGATCGGGACTTCATGGCTCGATCATTTTTTTCTAGAAAGACTGCCTCGGAGGTTGAGAATCGGATCTCTAACATTGCCATTCATAACCTCTCTTCTCGGCGTCTCTCTGCTGATGAACGAAGATTGTTAGGACTTGGAATTAAATTTATTCCTCGTCCTCCTCCAATGTCTGTTCTTGATCTTCATAAGGAATTTAGAGCTTTTGCCAGACTTCTTCGTCTTCGTGCTTTCTTTGGTCCGGAAGCACCTCCCGTCTCCTGTTCTCCTCTTGTTTCTGGAGTTTTTCCTCATCCTTTCCGCCAGAAGAATCCCTTTTGGAATCCGGATGAACAAAACTTCCAACTTGAAGAGATCATCCATAAAGCTGAAGACATTTTTCGGTCTCGCATTGCTTCTTGTGCTGGCTCGTTTGTTCGGCGTCCTCTTCTTCCTGCTAGACTCCTCAAGAGTCTCAATGATTTGAAGAATGACTCTTCCATTGTGATCAAACCAGCAGATAAGAATCTCGGCCTTGTTGTCCTCAATTCTTCTTGGTACAAATATGAAGGTCTTCGCCAACTTTCGGACCCCCTGGTTTATATTCGTGTTGATTGTGTTCCTTGGAAGCTGATTTGGAGCAGACTCTCTTTTATCATTGATAAGTTTCTGTTCTTCCTCAAACCTATTCGTTGGTTCCTTTTGAAGAATCCTTGTTCTTCAGCTAAAGCCTGTGCTTTTTATCTCCTTCCTAAGCTTCATAAGCCTATTCTGGTGGGTAGACCGATTTGCAGCTATACAGGTTATATGTTGAAACCAGCCTTGAAGCTTCTTCATGTTCTTTTGTTTCCGATTCTCCTACAACAGCAGCCTCACCTTCCTGATTCTCTCAGTCTTCTTCGTGAACTTGATCGCAAGACTTTTCCTTCTTCTTGCATCTTGTTTACCTTTGATGTGGAGTCTCTTTATCCGAGCATCCCTACCACTGAGGGCCTTTCTGCTCTACGGGAGATGGTTGTTGAGTATTTTCATACTCATAATCTTAATCTGAGGTTGATTGATCTGATTTTGGAGCTTGCTGAACTTGTTCTTCGTGAACACTATGTTGAGTTCGATGGTGTTTTTTATAAACAACTCCGGGGCACTGCTATGGGCAGCAATTTCGCAGTTGTCTACGCCTGTCTTTTCCTTTTCCATTTGGAAAAGCGTCTCTTCTCTCAGCTTGATTGCTCCTGTCTTATGTTCTACAAAAGGTTCATTGATGATGCTGTTGGTATTTGGACTGGTGATGAGTCCTCTTTGTCAACATTCTTTTCTCAGTATCAGAGCTTCTACTCTGAGATCAGAATTACACCTTCAGTTTCTTCCTCTTCTGTAGACATTCTTGACATTACCCTCTTCAAGGGAGATCGCTTCCATGCTTGCGGTATTCTTGATACCAAATGCTTCCAGAAGCCCCTCAATGCCTTTCAATACATTCCGTATTACTCTTGGCATCCTCCTCACCAAAAGAAATCCTTCATCTTAAGTGAGCTCAAGAGGTATCTCCTCAGGGAATCAGATCCATTTGGTTTTATGAGACTTCGAAAATAGTTCTACTCCAGACTTCATGCTCGTGGTTATGCAAAGAAGTTTCTTCTCTCCTGCTTCAAATTGGTCTCTCGGCTTGATAAGTCAGTGCTTCTCTCACGCCTACATAATAGTGCCTCTCAGAGAACTGGGGTCCCCCTCGTTCTTAAGCTTGATTTCAGTTCTTCTGCTAAAGCTTTAAACTTGGGGGCCACCCTAAACCCTATACTTTATCGGCTTTGCCAAGAAGTCCCCGCACTGCGACATCTTCCACTTCCGAGAGTCTGTTGGCGTAACCCAAGAAAGTTGGGTTCTTTTCTTCTTCGCAGTAGGTTTTTTTCCAGATCACAGCACTCTTCGATCCACTAGGGCCATTGATCCTTTTTTGATCAAATTGTTTCCCCCGCCTTTTTATAATATACTAAGTTTATAATCTGGCGGGGGTCCCCTTTTCGGGTCAGCCTATTCTAGGGTCACACCTCTTGGATTTCCTCGGAAGATTGATATTTATATCCGTCTTCCTCCCATTCTCTTCCACACATTTCTCTCTTCTCTTGTATCCGTTAAATCCAACTGATGAGGGCTGATAGCCCGAAACATGTTTTGGATTCTGGAGATTGTATATGAGATTTTTAATTGTGGAATTTAATTGTGGAATTTATTTTTTTCTGGATTACTCCTTTCTATCAGTTTTTTAATTCTTTCGGAGCTGCAAGTGATCTATTAAATTTTTTAACACTCTAAATTTTTTAACACTCTAAATTTTTTAACACTCTAAAATTTTTTAACACTCTAAATTTTTTAACACTCTAAATTTTTTAACACTCTAAAATTTTTTAACACTCTAAATTTTTTAACACTCTAAAATTTTTAACACTCTAAAATTTTTTAACACTCTAAATTTTTTAACACTCTAAAATTTTTTAACACTCTAAATTTTTTAACACTCTAAATTTTTTAACACTCCAAAAATTTTTAACTCTCTAAAATTTTTTAACACTCTAAAATTTTTTAACACTCTAAATTTTTTAACACTCTAAAATTTTTTAACACTCTAAAATTTTTAACACTCTAAAATTTTTTAACACTCTAAATTTTTTAACACTCTAAAATTTTTTAACACTCTAAATTTTTTAACACTCTAAATTTTTTAACACTCTAAAATTTTTTAACACTCTAAAATTTTTTAACACTCTAAAATTTTTTAACACTCTAAATTTTTTAACACTCTAAAATTTTTTAACACTCTAAAATTTTTTAACACTCTAAATTTTTTAACACTCTAAAATTTTTTAACACTCTAAAATTTTTTAACACTCTAAATTTTTTAACACTCTAAATTTTTTTAAAACCCTAAACCCTAAACCCTAAACCCTAACCCCAAACCCCAAACCCCAACCCCCAACCCCCAACCCCCAACCCCCAACCCTCAACCCAAACCCCAAACCCCAACCCTAAACCCTATTCATTTATGGCTTTTTGCCAAAAAGTACCCGCACGACTATTTTTGGTCTTTTCTCCTCTCCATAGTGATGTTTTAATTAATTAATTGATTGATTAATTAATCTTTTTAATTAATTGATTAATTGATTAATTTTTTAAGCATGACTGTTGGTTTTCTTGGAAGTTGAGAAGTCCCCTCACTTCTATTTAAACCGTTTTATTGTATCTTTTATTGTAAGTCCACTGATGATGGGGTGAAATTCCCCAGAAACATGTCTGGACGTCTTTTCAATAATTTCAATAAAATTTGTTCTTGCTTATTTCTGGATCTTTCTGATGCTGCAAGTGATACTTTTGTTAAATTTTAAATCCTAAAGTTCCTTCTTCACGCTGCCGTCAGATTTTTCCAGCTTTCCTGAGGCTTTGCTATCGGTGCTTAATGGCTTCTCCAGTTCACTTTTTTGTCCTGGTGCTTCGCTGTAGATGGCTTTTTTTGCTTCGGGTCTTGGCGGATGGTTCGTGGTTGGTTCCACCCTTGCTGTCCCCCTTTGCGATCTTCGCTGGTGCTGGATTTTTGTGGGTCGATCCTCTTTCCTTCGCCTTCCTTTGGTTTCGACGAAGGTCCGAGCTGCCATTTTTTATGCCCTTTAGGGCTTTGCGGCCGCTCTGTTGCTTTTTTGCAGCTTTTTGGCACTTTGTGCCCCTTGGCACTAGGTGCATTTTGCACCTCGTGCTGCCTTGGATCCCTACTAGCGATGCTGTGGCCTCCTTCATCGCGGGTCTGCGTTTTCGGTCGGGGGTTCTTCTGCTCCATGCTGTAGTTCTGGGCTTTGTTGCCCCTTCGGATGCCGCCTCTCTGCTGTCGCAGGATGTCGCCTCCTTGGATCCCCCTTGGTGATCCTCTTCTCTGCAACTGGTTCGTGTTTGGCCCCTGCCCTCTTCGTCGACCTTCGCATTTTTGGTGCTCGGTGTTTCCTCTCCCAGCCCCAACGGGCAGTTTTGGTGGTTTCCGCTTTCTTTCGGTGGTTTTCGATTTCTCGATTTTGGTCCCGATTTTGCTGCCTTGGTGGTTTCCATGCTCGTGGTTGCTCTTGGTCGCCTTCACTATGGATTGGATTTGTGCCTCCTACTTCGTGGGAGTTGGGTCCCCTCGTACCTAGCTACTATGTAGTGAACACGAGGGCTTCCCTAAACCCTATACTTTCATGGCTTTTTGCCAAAAAGTACCCGCACGACTATTTTTGGTCTTTTCTCCTCTCCATAGTGATGTTTTAATTAATTAATTGATTGATTAATTAATCTTTTTAATTAATTGATTAATTTTTTAAGCATGACTGTTGGTTTTCTTGGAAGTTGAGAAGTCCCCTCACTTCTATTTAAACCGTTTTATTGTAACTTTTATTGTAAGTCCACTAATGATGGGGTGAAATTCCCCAAAAACATGTCTGGACATCTTTTCAATAATTTCAATAAAATTTGTTCTTGCTTATTTCTGGATCTTTCTGATGCTGCAAGTGATACTTTTGTTAAATGTTAAATGTTAAATTTTAAACCCTGAACCCTGAACCCTGAACCCTGAACCCTGAACCCCAAACCCTGAACCCCAAACCCCAAACCCCAAACCCCAACCCACAACCCTAAACCCTAAACCCTAAACCTGAAACCCGAAACCCTAAACCCGAAACCCTAAACCTGAAACTCGAAACCCTAAACCCTAAACCCTAAACTCGAAACCCGAAACCCGAAACTCGAAACTCGAAACCCAGACCTGAAACTCGAAACCCGAAACCCTGAACCCTGAAACCCTGAACCCTGAACCCTGAACCCTGAACCCTGAACCCTGAACCCCAAACCCCAAACCCCAAACCCTTAACCCTTAACCCTTAAACCCTTAAACCCTTAAACCCTAAACCCTACACCCTAAACCCTACACCCTAAACCCTAAACCCTCAACCCTCAACCCTCAACCCTCAACCCTCAACCCTCAACCCTAAACCCTCAACCCTCAACCCTAAACCCTAAACCCTAAACCCTCAACCCTCAACCCTCAACCCTCAACCCTAAACCCTAAACCCTAAACCCTAAACCCCAAACCCCAAACCCCAAACCCCAAACCCCAAACCCTCAACCCTCAACCCTCAAACCCCAAACCCCAAACCCTCAACCCTCAACCCTAAACCCTAAACCCTTCAACCCTCAACCCCAAACCCCAAACCCCAAACCCAACCCCAAAACCCAATCCTCAAACCCCAAACCTTAACCCTAAAAAAATAAAAAAAAAATAAAAAAAACCTAAACCCTAAACCCTAAACCCAAACCCCAAACCCTAAACCCTAAACCCTAAACCCCAAACCCCAAACCCTAAACCCCAAACCCTAAACCCTAAACCCTAAAACCCCAAAAACCAAACCCCAAACCCTCAAACCCTCAACCCTCAACCCTCAACCCTAAACCCTAAACCCTAAACCCCAACCCTAAACCCTAAACCCTAAACCCCAAACCCTAAACCCTAAACCCCAAACCCCAAACCTTAAACCCCAAACCCCAAACCCCAAACCCCAAACCCTAAACCCTAAAACCCCAAAACCTAAACCCCAAACCCTCAAACCCTCAACCCTCAACCCCAAACCCCAAACCCTCAACCCTTAACCCTCAACCCTAAACCCCAAACCCCAAACCCTCAACTGTCAACCCTAAACCCTAAACCCTAAACCCCAAACCCTGAACCCTCAACCCTAAACCTAAACCCCACACCTAAACCCTACACCTAAACCCTCAACCCTCAACCATCAACCCTCAACCCTCAACCCTAAACCCCAAACCCCAAACCCCAAACCCCAACCCCAAACCCCAAACCCTAAACCCTCAACCCTAAACCCTAAATAAAGTTTATCCCAAAGATGACTTCCATTTACCAAATATTGACATGATTGTAGATCTCACAGCAGGCCACGAGTTGTTATCTCTTATGGATGGTTTCTCTAGGTATAATTATATACAAATATCAGTAGAGGACCAACATAAAACAATATTCACCACCCCTTGGGGGACCTTTTGTTACAACAAGATGCCATTTGGGTTAAAGAACACAAAGGAAACCTATTAGCAAGCTATGACAGTCATCTTCTATGACCTCATCCATAAAACCCTTGAAGATTATGTAGATGACATCTTGATTAGATCTAGTAATGCCCTAGATCACCTATCTCACCTTGAAGAAGTGTTTGATTGATTAGCAAAGTACCAACTCATGCTTAACCCTAAGAAATATGTCTTCAGTGTCACATTTGGGAAGCTCCTAGGTTTTATTGTATCAAGGTGTGACATTGAGATTGATCCCTAGAAGGTCAAATCCATCATGGACATGCCTCCTCCCAAAATACTATGACAACTTCACTCCCTCCAAGGAAAGTTGCAATCAATAAGATGGTTCATCTCACAACTAGCAGATAAATGCCAACTATTGACACATTTTCTAAAAATGGATTGGAGTTTTAGATGGGACCATATATGCCAATGCATCTTTGAGCAGATCAAGCAATATTTGGCCAACCCTCCTATCTTGGTTGTGCTAGTTGTCAAGAGACCATTGATATTATACATAACAACTACCCCAATAGCATTAGGCACACTCCTAGCACAACTTGATGACAAATGGAAAGAAAGAGCCATCTACTACATCGGCCATGCTCTGATTGGTTATGAGCTTAATTATGTACCTATGGAAAAAGCTTTTTTAGCTATGGTTTTTGCCACTTATGCTAAGTCATACTATGCAACTCATCTCCAAGATTGATCCTTTGAAATACACGTTATCATGCACAACACTCATAGGTCACCTAGAAAAATGGGTCATGTGTCTTAGTGAATTTGACATCCAATATCTTGACAGAAAGGAAATTAAAGGACCAGCTATCACAGATCACTTAGATAATGCACCCTTAGTCGTTGATTACCCTCTAGTTATGGAGTTTCCAAATGAACTTCTCTGCATGATAGAAGAACATGTTGGACTAACTGGCAATATTCCCCTTTAGGATCCATGACATTGCTTGAATCAACCCAGGTATGTGTCTTGGTTGGTCCTCAATCCCTATGGTACCACGAAATTCATGCTTATCTAAAAAATGGTATCATATCTCATCATCTCACATGAACCCAATGCCAAAACCTCATTCATAGAGCATCCTGCTACACTATTGCAGCTAACACCCTATACCATTAAGGTTATCATGATATTCTCTCTTGATGTTTATACCAAAATGAGGTCGTTATGGCTCTCAAAGAGGTACATGCTAAACTTTGTGGTGCTCATACGAGCGATATAGTCCTAGCTAAACAAATACTTAGAGTTGGATACTATTGGCCTACTATCAAACATGATGCTTGTGGGTTTTTCAAAAGGTCTCTACCTTGTTAGCAACATGCACATTTAATACAAGCTTTCGCTTAATATCTTCAACACATTACACCACTATGGTTGTTTGCATGCTAGGGGTTTGACCTTGTTGGTGTTATTACACCTCTATCTTCAGAAGGCCACAAATGGATAATCACTGCAATATATTATTTCACCAAATGGGTGGAGGTGGTCACACTTGTTACTACCACAGGAGTCTAAATTTTCAAATTCATCCTCTATCACATCATATGTCACTTCGATATCCCTACTACTATTTTTACAAACCATGGAGGTAACTTTGAAAACCTCAATATGGAAGAGTTGTGCACATCCTTCCACATTCATCACCATTTTTTCAACTCATAATTTCCACAAGGTAATGGTTAGGCTAAGGCAACTAAAAAAACCCTACTCAAAATCCTCAAGGAATTTGTCAATGATTTTGGTTGTGATTTGCATCTACAAATCAACCCAGTCTTATGGGTTTACCACACCTCATTCCATACATCCACAGGCAGAACTCCATACTCCCTTGTCTATAGTATCAAGGCAGTCCTATCTATTGAGTTTGAGCTCCCATTCTTGCACACCTCTTTACGAGGAAAAATATCAAATAAGGATTACAAAGTCACCGGACTCACACAGCTAGATCTACTTGATGAAAAATGGCAATAGGCCTATGACCATCTCACGGTCTATCACAATTGCCTCAAGCACAACTTCAAAAAGAAGGTTCACCCACAAAAAATTCAAGTAGGTGGCATGGTCCTCAAAGAGAACATGAAAGTCTAGGTAGACCAAGGAAAGAAGGGCAAGTTTGAGCCTGCATGGCTTGGTCCCTATGTTGTCACAACATCTTTCAGCTTACGAGCATATCAGCTATCAAGAATTGAAGGTGAAATACTAAATTATCCCACCAACATCATTCACGTCAATAATTTCTATTCCTAAGCCTATCAATATATCCTACTAATCCCACAAAAAGAAACAAAAAATCAAAATTTCCAAAAAAGAAAAAGAAAATGGTGAGGAAAAATAAGCATCCAATGGTAAAAACTTGGCAATTCAAGCACCTATGATAGGTACCTTGGTGAAAACCTAGCAATAGGTGCCATGTGTACTTGGCCTTTCCATTATCTATCAATGATCTACATCCTCCCACCATCTCTCCCCACATCGTGTCATCTATCTCCCCATTTTCCCAAGGTGTTCCAAAGATCCCATCACTGCACTATCACTGTCACTATCCCAATCTCTGAGCTTGGAAATTGAATCATAGCATTGTATTAATATACTATCACTATCTCCCATGGTATATCATATCCATGTACCCTATCACATATATCATATCATAGATATCCTATCTCATGTATCATACCCTTGTAGTGTAAAATAGTGTACCATATCTTATTTCACGCTATCTCCTCATCTTGAGCTCTTTCACAGTACACTATATCATATCAATTCCACTATCTCTTCATCCTAAGATTTTTCTATTGTAAATAAAACCTAACATACTAAATACATTGAGCTTTTGTACAATGATCCTTGTTAATATCTTGGTCAATTTGTTGTGTATCCCAGTTACAATCCTTCACCCCATTTTATCTTGTAGGTCAATTTGTATCTATTCATAAACCATGTTTCTCTCAAATAGGTCATTTTTTGAACACTCTAGTGAGATTTCTTTTCATCAAAGAGTTGTCCTAAAAAAAATTATGGTTTCCCAATTTTTTGTAGTCCAAAATACTACCAATAGGTCCTTGTAGGATGCATCCTTCCTCATGTCTAATCTTGGTTTGTCAATATCCATTCCTATTGATCTCTTTGGAAAATGGTTACTTTTATGGATTTATTCTTTCTTTGAATATTGGATTTCACTTTTTAGTTCTTAAATTATTTTTTCCAAGCAATTTGGCTGTTTCCTTGTCAAGGTTGCCATGATCTTCTATATCATGGTGTGCTGCAAATGGGGCAAATTGAGAGCGAGCTCTTGATCAGGGATTTTTTTGCTTGTGAGTCAATAGAATGTAACGCTTGTACGTTTCAAACATATTTTCATCATTGATCACATGGTGCATTAGGGAAATATCATTTTCTTGTGGATTACGCAATATTGTTTCCACTCTTATTCCTCTGGGATTCATGTGTTTCTTTTGAGTCAATCCTAAGTAATATTGGTAAATAGGCCTTGATGTTCCTGGTAACCTTGGCCTATCCCTAGTATTTCTATATCAAACTAAGTGCTCAAAACTACATGGTGGCCCTTCTTTATGAAGTACCCCACCCTCAAGCTTTAAGAAAAATTTCATCCTCCACTGCCTTTATTTTCATGAAAGAGATCTATCCCATTTCACCTTCTCAAATCAATCTTACTAATCCTACAAACTACTATCTTATCCTACACATCAGTCCTACTAATCCTACAAAGCTCCTATCTTATCATACACATCTATTCTACTAATCTTCTAGTTCCTACCCCTAAAGAATCCAAAGTTCTTATTTTTCCTACCCCTCCACTCTACCCAATTGCAAGGGTCCAATTTCAAACTATCACCTCTTCCTTTCTACCCAATACCCGCACCTATTAAATCTCCTTATATCCCCTATCTCAAACCATGTTCAAAGTTGTGTACATTGTTTTGTCCCACCATTTGAGGCTATGGTCGATAAGTGATATGCTACAAATCCATCCTACCCATCCCCCTAGTCTCACATTTGTTTCCCTATCATTATACTTGCATTTATGTTACACCCATTAATTTCATGCATTATTCTTGTCTTCTTAGTTTCATCTTAGTTACTCATTTGCTTTATCATAGTCTTCTTAGGTTCATTTTCATTATCATTCGTATCATCACAGTCTTCTTAGGTTCATTTTTCATTATCATTTGCATCATCATAGTCTTCTTAGGTTCATTTTTTGTTATCATATGCATTATCATTATCTTCTTAAAGTTCATTTTTATCACATGGTTTATCATTATATGCATTTTTATTATCTCCTTAAACAATTGTTACTAAAATTTTGCACATGTGTAAAATTTTAAGCATACATGCAATGAAAGTACAAAAGTGCTATTCATTTCATTCAAACAATAGAAATGTCCTTATATTATTTACTTTCAAATATACATTGATGTTTTGCTTAACAATGAAATGAATTAATATGCTAAATAGAAATGATCTCACACAAGCCATGAGTATAGCTCATTGTACTAAATTTCTTTCATAAGGAAATACACAAACAGATACATATGAATGAAAGAAATAAAGAGTAGAGATAACCATTCATTGCCTGTTGCTTTGACTGGTTATGAACCCTTTCCTTGGCACAGTAGAATCCAGCTCCAAGCTCCACATTATCCAGCAGCTGCAAAAAACATGAAAGCAATTGATGTTAGATCCAAAAGGATCTAAGCAATGACTACCTATCTCTATGACTACATACTCTATCTATCTATACATTTCGTCATGAAAGAAAAGTAAGTAGTGATATTGAAATCTAGTGCTGAAAGAAATAAAATCATTTATGAGTGTCATGAGCCCATTCTTGAACCTCATGAAGGATAGCCTAAATATCACATGAAATTCAGAGTATCCTAACAGTCAAGAGAGCATCATTTCAGCATGCAAAGATAGGGAGTATTCAGATGAAATGAGTAAAAAGAGATCCATCAACATCTATAACATAAGGCAACTTAAAAAGAATGGAAGGGAAGCCAATGTACAAAGAGAGAGGCAAAGGCAATGAAATCCTTGCTAAATTGTTCCATACATGAAGACTCCTACAAAGATGATATGCCATGTAAAAGCAAGTGAAGAATAGAATGTACATGCAAACTATGTCAAAAGATTAGATGACTACTAACTGTAATGAATCATCACCAATTATAAAGGCATGTACCATGGTTGTATTTAACAAGGAACATCAACTATTATCAAGAAGGGAAAATATAATAAACGACGTCTTATACATAAAAGGTCTAAGACAATGCAAATTCATTTATGACTGGAGATTTCCCTTCCAAGAGAAATGTGTCAAATAGAAGACAACATTTTTGTGTGATGTCATATGCTGATTTTTCATAGATACTTATATACATACTTTTGAGAAGGTTTCTAAGCTCTATTTCAACAAACTGTCACTCTAAGGGCACATTAATAAAGCCCTTCCAAAAGGATACCCTTCAACCATTAGCATTACCTAAAAAAAGAATGAATTTCAGAGGAAGATGTTCTTTTCTTGCAAAGAGTCATGGAAGTTAAGCAAAGAAATTTCACAGAGGGTTTTTTCGAAGAGGATTCATAATTTGAAGACTAATGCTGAGATGAAATCTAGTAGTGAAGTAGAAGAAAAGATTCCAAGATGCAATCTTGCTGCTCTTTATGTTGGATTAGGGCACCATTGTTTCAGCATTAAGAGAACCTTGTAGAGGTTTGTGACTGATGGCTTTGAACAACACTCTCACCTATCATTTTTTTTTTTAAATGCAGATTTGGTTTCGAAGAAAAATTTGGATGTGGAGAAGATGGATGGACTATGTGTTAAATTTGCATTTGGCCACATTCGTCCTTGTAATAAAACTAGATAAAGTCAGCACTAACAAATGTATTTTCTAATACATTATCTTTTTTTTCCTTTACAATAGATTCAATAATGAAAACCTAGAAAGGAAAAGAAAAACAATGAAAACAAACTCTCATATTTGTTTTAAGTAATGATAACATATTTTCAAACCCTGACCAGCAGATTCAATAATGAAAAAACCCCAACTTCATAATAGCAATGAAAAGAAAAGTAATGCTAACATATTTGGAGATAGATAAAAGCATATTCTAGCAGTCATGGAGGCTCCAAGGTTTAGCACAACAAATTGAAAACAAAGCAATATTCTCCTTTCTAAAAAAGAAAGTTCTAAAATTTGTGAAAGGATATAATAAGAAGGATACAGTTGAAGGAAAAGACCTTGAAAGAGAAATGGTAACTTTGCATCACTGAATGCAGACACATATGTTTGCACATATAGACCCAAAATTTTAGAATCCAAAGTAACTCTAGCTTGTTTCCAAAATGAATCGTGGAGAGTAGACAAAAAGAGCAAATAGAAGAGCTCAAGGATAAATTGAAAAGTGCAGAAGAAAAATTCTTGCAAAAGAAAAATTTGAGCTTTACAAAAATCTCCACCAAATTCCTCTCAAATATATAGTGTTGCCAAGTAGGCAAGTAAAAATCTAGTAGTTAAAGTTTTCATGGCATGCAAAAAGTCAAGTTCGAACTTCATACAAACAGCAAAAGCATTATCTTTAATGCTTAATATAAAAACCTAGAGAAATTCCTTCCAACGGTAAGTAGATATCATTTCATGGCAATTTCATTTTATGTCTCCAGCATATCATTTCATGGCGGCTACTTAAAACCAACAAGTAAACCCTTGATATTGTTCCAACAAATAATATTTCATGACAACATGAATAGAAAATCTAGCAAAATATACCAGTAAAATATGCCTCTAAGTAGTGGCTCGATCATAGAATGGAAGCAAAAAACTCAAAACCTCACTTCTTCATCGCAAATCTAGATTCTTCGTAATGCAAAAATACAAAATGAGGAGAAGTTAAGGTATTCACATCATATAATGTGCCTTTTCTATATTTCATATTCTTTGAAATTTTCTAGGGGGGGTCTTTTACGGGATTTGTTCCCTTTAAACTTTATGTTTTTATTGTGTTGTGATGAGGAATTTTGAACTTTGGTTAATTCTTTCTTTTTACATGAATATTTTTGAACCGTGTGTTCAAGAAGCTCAACTAGTTGATGAAAACAAGACTGTTTGTTTGGAATTTGGAACAATCATTATATTGTCAATGAATTCAAACCTACTACTTTCCAGTGAGACAGTTGCTTGTTTGGTTTGAATGCTATCATTTGTTTGATTAATGAAGAGGATTTGATCAAATGTGATAACAAGAGAACCTAGAGGAAACGTTGAGTTATTTGATATAGAAAAGAAGTAATAATACCAAGTGAGACATGGATAATATGTTGTATTATTTATCTACTTAAAGATGAAGTTGATGGATATGCTAGCAAAGCCTAGAAGAACATAGAAGCAAATTTTGTTTGCTAAGCTTGACCAAGTGATTAGTTGGTGCCAAGAAAAGTTAGTTCAAGCTGAGCATAAATTCAAATAGTGCTGAAAAAAGTGAATATCTAGCGTATACCAAGTGAACTTAGTATGCATTGAGTAAATTATAGTTGGTGCTAAGTGAACTATTAGTGGATGTCGAGCAACATAGTGTGTGCTAAGCATCAAAGGTTAGCTAATGCTGAGTGACAACATTATGTGTTAGATCATGAATTCTCTCAATCTAGGCCAAAAAAGATGATTTCTTGGATTGTGTGAAGTGTGTGGAAGATAGGCTTGATGAGTTGGAGGAACAAAATTAAAGATAAACTATTTTGAGGTGAATTTAAAGAGGATTGAGAAGTAAGTTTCTAGAGGGAGTAAAATGGAAAAGAGGGAAGAATCAATGAATCTGACCTAACCCTAGAATGGACAAGTGTTATTGAGTGGAAAAAGACCTAAATTCTCTTTATAAGGGGATACAATGCTTGAAGAAATAGTTGGCATGTGCAAGAACCCAAGGAAGACAAGGATTCTAGGGTGTTGCTTCATATGGTGGCTGAATTATAGAGTTTGCAATTGGTATGCAAAGAAAGAAGGCTTAAGAGGATGAATTCTTGAAGCATGAACAAGCTATCAAAGCTGAAGTGAATGAAGCCAAGCATAATGGAGGACTAAACAAAGATCTATAATCTACAAGTGAGTTGTGATTTGTTATCATATCAAGCCTTATTGTTACTTTCCAATAATTGTATTAGTTTAGGATAAATCCTTTGGATTAAGCTTGACCTAATAGTCATTTGTAAATCCTTTAACTAGGTGGCATGCTAATGGAATGTTCTAAACTCCTCTAACAAGGATGACTCCTGATAGGGTGATTGAAATCCTCTAACTAGGTCACATTTAACAGTGTGTATTATAACCTTTAATAGGGTTGGCCTTTCACAGGTTATCACTTCAAAAGAGTGAGAATTAGTAGCATGTTACTAGTGGTTTTTCCCAAATTGGGTTTCACGTAAAATCATTGTGTCATTTATGTGAATGATTCTATTATGTTTCATGTTTACATTTTTGCAAAGTGATTTTGACCTAAGACAGTAACCTACAAGTTTAAGTTTTGTATGATCTAATGGATGCATACAAGATACATGATAAGGAGATATATGTATGAGTTTTTTTAGGCATAAAGAGTTCAATTGGGATATTTGGACCTTGGATAACTAATTCACCCCCCACCTCACCCCCAATTCCCCTCTTTTTTATTCTAAAGTATTCCAACAATGAAGTTACTGAGGTAGAAATAATTGAGTATGATAATGAATTATTGAAGGTAGACATTGAAATTCCTTAACCTTTTACTCTATTGCTCAAAGTAGCTTTACATTCTTGATATAAATAATCACTTTGTTTTATCAAAGTCTAACCAATCAAATATCTATTGTGGCTTCCTTTTCATAACTCAACCTTTCCTCTAGGTGCTATTGTTATGAGCAATTTCTCAAATCCTCTTCATCAATCAAATAGATATGACATTTAGATTAGGTAGCAATATGTCTTATCAATAAATTTGACATCAATGAAAAACCAAAAATTGTTCCAATTGTAAGTTTCCAATAATCTCCCTCTTTGGCATTGATGGAAACATCTCAATATCTCACCCTCAATGTATCTAACTTGATTACCATACAAGCCAAAAGATTTCACTATCATGAGTGATCAATATCTATAGCCTCATTCTAATTGTCTTTATTGATTTTTTCCTTTTGAAGTAATAGATCCCCCTCTTGGATACATTTGTCCTTCAAAAATGTCTTCACACATCTAAATTATGTAGATATTTGTATATCTACCTGATTTTTGTCATTTGTCTATGACTAATCTATTATGTTGTACTTGACTATCTACCTTAGGTATTTCCCAAGGTAGAGTTGTTTTACTTTAATGTGTTAGATATTTTGATTAGCACAGTTGATGCAATTTACCTTTTCCCCTTAAGTTGTTTTGTTTAAGGGAATCATCCCTAATTTACCTCTAAGATATTCATGAGAATATTTGGTAAGGCTTTAGTGAATATGTAAATTTTCTCTTCGGTGTGCACATATTCCAACTTCACTTCTTTGTCTTGAACTAGTTCTCTCAAGTAGTGATACTTGATAGCAATGTGTTTTGTCTTAGTGTGCATTATTGGATTCTTTGAAATGTTAATAGCACTTGTGTTATCACAATAGATAAGTACTAGATCTATAATTTCTTCTTTCATTCCTTTCAGTAGTTTCTTTATCTAGATAATGTTTGAATAGTTCACTGCAGTTGCCACATACTCGGTTGTAGCTGTTGATTGGGAAATACAATTTTGTTTCTTGCTTGTCCATAACACCAATCTATTTCCCAGAAAGAATGCACCTGCACTAGTGCTTTTTTTGTTATTAATATTTCCTGCTTAATCAAAGTTGGTGAATACCTTTAGTTCAAATCTATCACTTCTCTTGTAATACAATCCATAGTCTTATGTACATTTTAGATATCTCATTATCCTTTTCACTGCCACCATATTTGGATTTTCTAAAAATCTAGCAACTATCCCAACTGCTAATGCAATATTAAGTCTACTATGAACAACACATTAGAATTTTCCAATCATGGATCTATATAATGTATGGTTTACATCAGAAGATTCATCATTCTTAGATAGCTTATGTCTTGTAGATATAGGTGTGCTCACTAATCTTGGATCTTCCATTCCAAAAGTCTTTAGTAATGTTAGAATTGCTTTAGAATAACTGAGAGGGGGGATGAATCAGTTATTCAAGGTCTAGATGTCCCTTGTACACTTTTCTCTTGAGTGTGATAAATCCATTCAATCATTCATTCATGCAAACTTTAACTTTTTTAATCAGCAAGATACTGTGAATCAGCATGCAAGTACAACACACAGGAAATCAACACATGACATAGTGATTTACATGGAAACCCAATTTGGGAAAACCACCAATAACATGCTACTCAATTCTCACCCTTCTGAAGTGATGCCCTGTGAAAGGTCTACCCTGTTAAAGGCTTACAACACACACTATTAAATGTGATCTCATTGGAGGATTTAACCACACTATTAGAAGTGGGCCTGGTAAAAGGACTTTAGAACATTCGCTTGGAATGCCACCCTATTAAAGGATTTACAAATGGTTTTTAGGCCAACCTAAGTCCATAGGATTTTTAGATCTAATACAATTGCTAAAGAATATTAGAAAATCTTGACCTGAGTACAACATACAACTTATCTTGAAGATTTCATATCACTTCTCAACTCATATCCTTGCTTGGCCTTCTATCTCTACAACTCTTAACTGCTTGCCTTTTCTTTCAAGCTTTATCTTTTTTAGTCTCCATACTCAATGTACCAGTGCAATCATCTCTTCATGACCACTTGTAGAAGCAGAGCCTCTGTGCTCTTCCTTCTCCTAGATGTCTCCTTCTTGAAACCCTTTCAATCACTTCTTAGATTTTGGCACTTCTGTAGCAACATGATCGGCAACTTCTTGCTTCTTGGTCTATGACTTCTTAAGCAGAAGTCTTGAAGTTCCTTTTCCTGCTCGATTCTTCCATTTTTCAATTTCAATTCGTATGGATTAGGTAGGATACATTGTATCTATCCCATATTATATTTCCTCTAGAAACTTCTTGATTAATCTTTTAAAATTTGCCCAAAAACAGTTTACATAAGATTCTGTGCCGACAATTCACCATCCTTATCTTCCAACTTGTTTACAAAATTCAATGCAACCACTATGTTAGCTCATATTTAGAAAATCTTCATCATTTGAAATAATGTAGCAGCTTGGCACTATTGAAATACCGGTGCTTAGCACATGCTGTGTTACTCGACATCAACTATGTTTTTCCTGATGCTCGGCACCTAAAGATCACTTGGCACTAATTGAAAATTTTTCTGATGCTTGGCACCTGATCTTTACTTGGCACTTGAAGATCACTCGGCACTAACTAAATTTTTTGTTACTTGACTTCTATTAAGAATTTGCTTGGCTTTAACTGACTTGCTTGGCACCTTCCGATGATCAAAGTTAAAGCTTTGCAGGCAACCTTGTTACAACTTCTTCTTCTAATGTATCTAAATGTGACCAGCCTCTATATCTTTGAGTATGTCATCAATACTGTAAGATTTTTCCTAAGGGAAAAATTCACCCAAGAACTAAGAACTCAAACACAAGCACAATTGTAGACCAAATATAGATATGATCAATTAATCAAAGTATGTCCTAATACATTGCTTTGTTTAGAATGTGATGTTCAAACACACTAGGAGTGCCTATATATAAAGGCCTCTCAGAAAGCACCTAGAATGTCTCTAAAAACAACCAAAAGATAAAACAACTAAGCACCTTATCTAACATTCTAGATGAATGGATAAGAATGACAAAGTGTCATATGTGTGTAGAAGATTCATGTGTTGTAGACAAAATATTCTTAAAAGAGGTGTGGACCCTTGTGATGTCATCATGACAACTCACAAGAGTGCACATACTCCTAGGTGTGTCACAAATAAAATAATGCAAAATAAATAAATAATGCATTAACCTACGTAAACTTAAGTAAGTGTAATAAGTAAATACTTATTTACACCAACACCCCCCCTTAAGTGCAACTTAGGGGAATGCACTTAAGTTCACAAAACTATGATGAAATGCATGATGGGTCCCAGCTACTACACCATGTTAGGTACCCATGTACATAATGAAAATGAAAATCTCTCATAAAGTGGGGAAAGAGGGAAAACCTCATGGGAAAAACCCTCCCCCAAAAAGAGAGATAAATAAGGATGCATCGATGGATGGAGTAATCAAGACTCTCCCATTGCAACATACATCCATGTATATACAAGAAAGAATGGAGAAGGACAAAACCTTCTATGAGGAAAAAGTACCCCCCCAAAAAAAGAGAAGAAGGAGACGAGGTAGTCCCGCCCCCTTAAAAGTAGTATGACAATCAGTGAAGAATGCTCCTATGTAGAAGCTAATCCATGACCGTAGGATGATGTTCCTCCCCTTTGGAAGAAACAATGGCAAGGGTACCTATGAGATGCGTCCCCTAGATGGAGAAGGAATCTCAATGATGACTGGTATCTTTGAAACCTGTTCAAAAGTCCCTATGTTGATACTGATGATGGCTTCCTCCAAAATTGCTGAAGAGAAGAGCAGATCGAACAAGGAAGGAGGTAGAACCTGTCTCAGGAAACCAACAGTCTTCTCAACTGATGAAAAGACCTCTTGCAAATGTTGTAAAGAAGAATCCACAATCATGCCAATTTGGAAGGATTGATCATGTAGAGAATATGCAATAACTGTAGAAGAATCTGCCTCAGCAAAGAGAAGTGATAAATCATCATGAAAGTCTCCCATATCTACTATGTGTGACTCCAGGAACAGAGCTGAAATGTCTAGCAAGAAATCATCACCTGGAAAGACCATGAGTACCCTGTAGTGCTGAAGTACATGAATCACTCACTACGGCAAAGGATGGAATATCTGCCTCAAAAAGAAGATGCATGTCATCAATAATGTCTCCCACATCTTCAATGTGAGACTCCATGAACAGTTGTGCAATGTCTGAAAGGAAGTCTTCGCATGAAGGTAGAGTAGGAAGACATAAATTATTTTGCTACACTAAATCTAAAGCATCTGTGGTTGGAACATGATCAGTAGGAGAAACAAGAGCTAGAGGTGTGATCTCATTTAAAGTTGAAGAAACCATAGTTGGAGTGACTAGATGTAGAAAGTCCTCTCGAGATGGAGGATCACATGGATCTCCATATGCTTCCCAAATAGACCACCAAATATCACAAGGAAAATGTGCCAATCTAAGAGGACCAAAAGATTCCCTACTCATGCTTTTACGCAAAAATTGATTAAGCTTGATAATATATGTCCAATCACAATGTGGTGGCATTGAATAGAGATAAGGAAGCAATCCTAGATGTTCTGTTAGATGGTCAATTATCAAAGTCCTCCATTTGCAATAGTTCCTTGTTATCAACTGTGGTCTAATACCAAATTGAAAAATCTAACAAGACTCCATGAGATCAATCAATAAACCCCAAAGAATCAAAATAAATCAAAGAAACCCCCCCTAATGTATGATTTAGCACTTGGTAGCCACTTGCCAATTTATGGCCTATTTCTAAAAGTAGTATTTTTGTCCATAGAACCTATAATGTGATTGTAGATCAGGAAAGTAGACAAAAAAAAATGCACTTTCAAAAAAAATAGAACCTAATTTGGAGTCCAAATGAGCCCGTACTAAGCATTTTAAGTGGCAAAATTTGAGATTTTGGAGTTGCAAAAAAATTCAAAAACAGAGATCTCAAACCACTTGTACCAATGTGTAGTCACGAAATCCTACTCCAAAACAAAAAAAATTGCTCGTAAAAAGGAGTCCATATGAGGAAGATATCATTGTTTGAAAATTGTTGCTATTGTTATTTTTCTGAATCGTCGTTGCGCCTCCAAAAAATAAATGGCTTTAGATTTTGCCTCAGATGTTTGATTTGGATGAAACAAAATCTGATATGGGAGTTTTTGGACCTTCTGAATGTGATGCAAATATCGTATTTGCACCAACAAGCTTCAATCTTCACCTGCAAAAAATCTCTCTTATGGCCCTATGGCCAAAAAAATTCTAGATGATAATTCAAATCCGAAAAAAATAGAAGAGATGCAAATGAAAAAAATGTAGATCTAAAAATTAAATATACAGACCTGAAATGATCATACCAATTCTACAAATTGATCCTTTGAGTGCTAATTTGCAAAAAAAATTGTCTCACAATCGACTCTGGCCTAGGGTAGGCAGCTTTATAGCTGATTTTCACCAAATCAGCATTCCAGATGCAATGGTGAGGTCAGATCTAGTGTTGGCACTCCCAATTTCTGCAATACTCCAGAGTCGGGCTACAGTGATGAAGCAAGATGAAGGTCTCAAATGGCTTTGTGCAGAGGAATTCTCCAAGAGCTTTGATACCATGTAAGAATTTGCCTAAGGGCAAAATTCACCCAAGAACTAAGAACTCAAACACAAGCACAACTGTAGCCCAAAAATGGATATGATCAATTAATTAGAGTATGTCCTAATACATTGCTCTATTTAGAATGTGATGTTCAAACACACTAGGAGTGCCTGTATATAAAGGCCTCTCAGGAAGCACCTAGAATGTCTCTACAAACAACCAAAAGATAAGACAACTAAGCACCTTATTCAACATTCTAGATGAATGGATAAGAATGACAAAGTTTCATATGTGTGTAGAAGATTCCTGTGTTGTAGACAACATGTTCTTAAAAGAGGTGTGGACCCCTATGATGTCATCATGACAACTCACAAGAGTGCACATACTCCTAGGTGTCTCACAAATAAAATAATGCAAAATAAATAAATAATGCATTAACCTAAGTAAACTTAAGTAAGTGTAATAAGTAAATACTTATTTACACCAACAAATACATTGCTTGACCATTTTCTTAACTAATTCTTGCACTTCATTACAATATCATAACTCAACCCTTCCTTTAGGTGCTCTTGTTACATCTTGTTGATCAAATCCTCTTCATCAATCAACTAAGTGATAGTGCATGGATCTTGTAAGAAAATATCCCTTCATATGCCAGGTTTGACATCAATGGAAAAATAATGATTGAAAAAAATCTTTTACAAAAATCTCCCTCTTTGATCTTCAAAAACAATAAGTTTTTCAATCAGATTTCCAGCAAGTATCTCCTTGATGTATTTGAATTGAGTAATGAAAACACCAAACTTTATTTGATATAATTTTAATCCAACAAAGAATTTGATTTCACCAATCATAGACATTACAAATTCCTTCTTCATTTCATCAGCAAAATATTTATACAATGCTTCTCTTCCTCCAAAAAAATGTCATCAAGAAGTATTTCAGATAGCAATACTTCATTGTTCCTACCATTCTTCAAATATTGATTATGGTTATTATTTGTACTTTCAAAACCAATCTTAACCAAATAATAATGTAGTCTTTCATATCATACTCTTGGGGCTTGTTTCAATCCATAAAGAGCTCTGTTATGTTTACATAACATATTCTTCTTGTTTGGATCTACAAATCCTTTAGGTTTTTCAATGGACACTTCTTCCCCAGGTATACCACTCAAAAATGCAAATTTAACATCCATTTGATAGACCTTGAAATTTTTGTAGGCTCAATATGCAAGCAGAGTTCTAACTCCTTTAAGTCTTGCCACAGAAGAAAAAAATCCTCCATAATCAACTCCTTCTTCTTGAGTATGTCCTTTGCATACCAATCTTTCCTTGTTTCTTGTTACTTCACCATTTTCATTGAGTTTTTTTCTAAAACCCCATTTTGTTCCAATAACATTTTTGTCTTTAGATCGTGGCACTAGAGTCCAAGTATTGTTCTTCTCAATCTATTCAATTTCCTCATTCATTTCTTGAATCCAATCTTCATTGTTTAAAGCATCTTTTATTAATTTGGGCTCAAATTCACAAATTAATAATGTATCATCTTTGAGTCTTTTCCTTGTAATAACACTTGATTCAACATCAGCAATGAATTTTTTAGGTTTGTGATGTCTTCTTACAAACTTTACTAGCATAGGTTATTTTTTTCTCTATTCTTCTACAAGTCCATCCTAGAAAATAATCTCAATCTCATTTGTTCTTTCTTGTTCAGGTTCTGGTCTATTTTTTGCATGCTTTGTATTCTCTATCTAATGATCGACATTGCTTGTCTATGTATCGACATCTTCAGTCTATTTCTCGACACCCACTATCTATTGCTTGACAATTTTTTGTTGCACTACATCATTTATTGTTTGTTGGGAAACTATAGCTTGATTTGCTTGTTCAATTGGAGTGTTGGGAGAACCATCATCCATATAGATGAATTTATTATAATCTTTAAGTTTTTCATTGGATTTAATGTCACTTCTTTCTGCAAATTCATCAACTTTCACATTTGCACTTTCTACAACTTTTTTAGTGTTAGAGTTCAAACACTTGTAAGCTTTGTTGTTGTGGAATATCCCAGGAATATACCTTCATCACTCTTTGCATCAATTTTTCCATTCCAATTATCTTTAAGTATTTAGCATTTACTTCCAAAGATTTTGAAATATTTCACATTAGGAGCATATCCATAGTACCATAGTTCAAAAGGTGTAGCATTTGTACCTTTCTTGACTTGTACTCCATTCAAGGTATGTACAATAGTATTAACAACTTCTCTCCAATATTTCTTTGATACACTCTTCTCCATCATCAATGTTCTTGCACAATCCATTATTGATTTGTTTCTCCTTTCAGTTATCCCATTCTGAGGAGGGGTCCTTGGTACTGACATTTGTCTTTTAATTCCTCTGTCATTGTAGAATGTATTTAACTTATTTGAAATGAATTCACCACCTCTATTAGATCTCAAGAACTCTAGATTCTTCCCTGTCTCTTTTTCAACTTTGGCTAAATACCACTTGAATAACTAAAAAATATCAGATTTAGCTTTAAGGAACATCACAATCATCATTCAAGAGTAGTGATCAACAAATAGAATGAAATACTTATCTCCACAATAGCTTTGAACATCAAAAGTTTCAAATAGGTTAGTATAAACCAATTCCAAAATAACACTAGAACTATATATTTTTCTCTTAAAACTAAACTTTGTCATTTTTCCCAATTGACATTGTTTACACATAGCATTGTTAGGCTTTTTCAGTTTAGGCAACCCTCTTACTTTCTTTAATTTACTAATATTCGTCAAATTGTCAAAATTTACATGACATAACCTCTTGTGCCATTACCAAACATCTTGTTGTGCAAACAAACATGTCTTGTTAGACAAATCTAGATAGAACAAGTTATCTCTTATCTGATCACCACTTCCAATTATCTTACCATCAACATCATATATCTTGGCCTTCCTATTATGGAATTCAACCCTATAACCTAATTTTTTCATCTATGAAACACTCAGTAGATTATAGTTAAGTCCTTCAACCTAGTAAACATTGTCACATTTTATCTTTTCAGTCAGTTGAATAGTAACTTTACCTTTTACAACACATGGGATATCATTACCAAATTTAACACATCCACCTTTTTATGGACCAATATCCTCAAATTTATCTTTATCACTAGTCATACGATTGGAGCATCCACTATCAATTATCCATCTATCACTTTTTTTTACATATGAGATTAATCCAATTTTCTTATCTTTGTCAGAATCTTCTTTCATAGCAACATAGACAACTTCATCATCATTACTTTCAAATTCATTGTCAGTTTCTTCTTCATCAATATAACAAGATTTCTTAACTTTGTCATCTTTTTTTCTCTTGTAGTCTCTATCATCTCTTCTTCCTTTTTACTTTCTTTCCTTCATTTCATCTTTATCCTCTCTGTCAGGACACCTAATAGCAATATGACCAACTTTGTTGCATGAGAAACAAATAATAGATAGTTTACCTTTATATTTACCTCTTTCTCTTCCAAATAATTTTGCAATAAGGGCTTCAAGTTCATCAAGCTCATTGTCAGAACTATTACTGTCAACCTTCACATGTTTTCCTTTCTTTTTGTCTAAAAACCAGTTGTGACTTAAAGGCATATTCAATAGTAGCATGTGTGTAGTTATCAAAGTTCAAGATTTCAAAAGTAGTAAGTCTACCAATCACACCTTCCAAGGTCAAAGTATTACATGGTGTGCATGTTAGTTCTTGAATTGTAGACACTCTAATGTTATAAATAGGAAGTAAAGTCCTTAATACCTTTCTTATTATTGTTTCATCTTTCATTTCTCCATTTGCACCACAAATAGCACTAACAATGTCTTTGACTCTTGTGCAATATTGCGTTATATTCTCACCTTCCATCATTCTTGTGTCATCAAATTTACCTCTCAGGCTCTCTGATTTGTCTCTCAAGACATTTTCATCACCTCCATATATGGTTTTCAATTTTTCTCATATCTTCTTTGCACTATCACATTCTTTTAAGTCATCAAACTCGACATAGCTTAGGTATGAGACAAACTCCAACATTGTTTGATTGTGTTCCTTATTTTGCTTCAGTTGATCAGTTGTCAGAGGAATAGTTGCTACCTTCACATACTCATTATCCACAAATTTGATAGCAACATCACTACTACTAGATATATGCAACCTCATCATGGTTTTCCATGTAGGAAAGTTCTCCTTGTTTAGATTTGCTACCTCTCTTTTGTGAGTCATGATCTTTAGCTTTAAGTACCTTCAAAATTTTATCTTTAAGCACTCAACTCTAATACTAATTGTTATAAATGTTTACAATAACTAAGAGTAGGGGGGGTGAATCAATTACTTAAGCTCCATAAGTAACATTTGAACAATTTAAATATCAAAATATTCACTATTCTAATTATTTTGTTGTTATTTAGTCTCTATTGTACTGATGAACAAAAATACTATCCCAAACATAACATACTTTGTTAAATGTAAACTTTATCAAATGTAAAACATATAAATTATTCAACACAAGTTTTACACTAGGAATTTTACATGAAAACCCAATTGGGAAAAACAAACAACAACATGTCAACACTTTTTCACTCTTTTGAAGTGAGTTTTGTTAGGAGCCAATCCTGTTAAATCTTACAATACACACTATAACTTGGTTAGAGGATTTAATCACCCTATTAGGAATGGGTTTTTTAGAGGACTTTGATCATTCCATTTAGAATGTCACCTTTTTAAAGGATTTACAAACTATTTATAATGATTACAACTCACTTTGCAAGTTCAAATCACTATTTGATTTATTTGTTGATTCACTAATAAGCTCCCCATTGTCACCTATGTTCTTGATTGGCTTGGCAATCCTTGAAGCAATTAATCTTCTCCTTTCAACATAACTTAGTTCATCTACTCAAATTCACTTATCAATATCAATAGCATATGTGCAAGCAATCTCCTTTTGCTTCACTTTCACTCTTACACACTTGTGTTCACCCTTGTGCATCTTTTATTTATCTTTTTGTGTATGCCTCTCTTAAGTTTGTGATGTAACAACCAACCTTGCTCTTTCCCCATGTTCTCTCTTATGGTCTTCTTAGGTTATACACTTGACCAACTAGGTTTTTTACACACCTTATGCCTCTTAGGATTTTAACCAATACATCCTAACCATTAAGTTGGTGCACATCAATTAGGTAGGACATACACTTGTTCACTACTATCTAGTAACATAGGTAACCCCAAGCCTATAAAGGACATGATTGGACTCCTAGAAGTGTCTTAGGTCTCTTGCCAAGATTCCAAACCCAAAACAATGTCACAACCCTAATCAAGTTGCAATCCACAAGTAAAATTGCACTCAAATGCTTAGAAAAAGGCTACAAGGATTAGCCCTCCAATTGCACAAAAACCAATATATCTTGAAAAACTCCTTAACAATGGCTCAAAAAAAACCAATCTAGATACCCTTTTTAGAGTTCTTCGGCATTTTGAGGGTCTAGGGTTTCTACATTGTCCATACATTATAGGCACAAATTTAGCCTTGAATTAAGGGTTTCAAGGGTTTGTTTGTTGTCTAATGCAAAAAATTGTTTTGCACTCTTAGGACTCTCACCAAAACTTCTCCTCTAGATTGGGGTTATCCCACAACATCTCCTAACTCTCCACATGCTCTGATTGAAGAATCAACCCTTTTAATCCCCTCCATATCTCCTTTCGTGCTTTGTGATCCCTAACCAGGTTGGAATGACTTGCCCAAGGCATCACCTTAGAAACCAAAATTGTTACTTCCATGGGCCCTCCATTACTGTACATAGAGTACATGGAGTCTAGTTCTAGATCCCAAGAAATTATACAATGCCTACTGTGGGAAGTGGCCCTAGAAACCCATTTGTGCAAATAGCTTGTCTCAAGAGAACAAGTTGCTAAAGTACAAAATAATTTATCTAAACACACAAAACCTTGTTGAATGACAAAAAAACTAAGTACATAATCTCTAAATGATATCTACTAACACTTACAACACTAAAAAAACTATAACTAATCTATACACATGCCAAAAACTTAGAAAACACAATCTTTCATGACTTTTAAAGATTCATCTTCTGATAAGGCACTGCTAGAAAGCATTTCAATAGAATCTTTAAGAAAAAGATGATCATCACGATCCTCAACTGTGAAACTTTCTATAAGAAGTGAAAAATGAACTTGAGGCAAGATTTGATTATTAGTGCTTACCATTTCTCCATTTCTTTCACATATATTCTCATCTTTTAAAACTAGATCAACATGAGACTATAGTAACTCTAGCTGGACTTCTTGGTCATTCATGACAAGGTGATTGAAGTAGAAGGATGAGACTGAGATAACCAAAGCTTCCTCTTCACCCACCTCCAAATGCTTCTTCAACCGAGACACTTTCTCCTCAAGTTTTTGCAAGTCTTTCAACTTGTGAAATCCCACATGAGACTTTTCCACAACAATGAAGAAGTAGCATCATCTTCCAAACTTATATTTTTTCAGACAACCCGAGAAATGCTTTCTTTAAAGTTGTCCACAAATTTGCACAGCACTTCATCATTAATTTGAAAAAGTTTTAGGAGAGAAGGGTTTGGCCTTGATCTTCTCGTGACTTTTATATCCAACATGGTCTTTGTTTTATCGCCAATCTCTTGTACATGGAGATAATCATAAAATTAAGGAAACAATTAGTAGACACTAAATCTTCATTTCCTCTTTTCCCCAGTAGAGTCACCAAAAATCTATTAGTGAACAAATTGTCTTCTAAGAAAATACATACAAATTAACTCTAAATGCCCAAATAAGAAAACTAAATCAGCACTAATAGTTGGATAGGTTATCATTGGATTGATAACCTTCCTATGAATTTTATGAGGTATAGCTCCCTATGTAGGATATACAATGAACCAACTACACTACAATTTATAATGCTTTTAATGAAGGACAAAGAAGAGTAAAGTCAAAAAGCATGACATAAATTTTCACTTACTATTTCAAGTACTTCCCTCTTTCTGATCAAACTTTTAAAGAATGTTTTATATCTTTTTGTTCCAATCTTTCCACCTTTTCTATCCATTCTTGTTTTGACATGTGCCCCCTCTCATCTGTAGCTTGTTGCAATCCTATATATGGATTTCCAAGATGAGAAGTGTTGGTCGATTTGTTGTAGAATTTTCTCATTTTAATGTTTCTTTTACAGTCCGTCCATTACTTTTGTAATTATGTGAATGAAGTCAGCTCTGGTATACTTAAATATAAAAGTGAACATCTAGTACCAATGGCCAATTTTTTGAGTTATCTTTTGAGTCTTTGTTAGCATTATGAATATCTTCAAGAGAAGGAATTTTCCTTATATATCTTTTTCTTTGAGTTTTGTCTCCTTATATATTTATACTCTTGAGATTGATATGGACAAGTTTCATTCAGTTTAATGCAATTCACACAAATTGTATATCTCTTACTGATTGCTATTGATTCAAAGAATTAGGTAATTGCTTTCTGTAATTGATAAGGTTTAGGGTATATAAAAAAGATATAGTAAGAATGAAATTTAAAGCTCAATGTTGACAACGTTAATCACAAGTTGATTAAAAAGGTCCAAATTTGCTAATTTTTTACTTTGTATCCCAATGGATAAGACACTAGTCTATTAAAAGTTCAAGAACAAGTTGATTATTCACTTAATTGTAGGAAATAGATAACAAACAAATCAATTTATCTTTTCATGTACTAAGAACTAAAAGTGTTGTTCATTACTTATTTGCTTCTACTTTTTGGTTATAGTTAGCTACTATGCTCAAGAAGTTTATCAACAAATCATAGAAGATTATTGACCATTTATGCTACAGGGGATAAAATTTGAAGAAGAGGAATATCAAATTAGCAAGATCAATCCCTAAGGTTTTCTTGATTTGGCCTTGCAGAGCCTAAAGTGAAGTGAGTCTTGATGACTCTATTAATGTTGGTCCATAATTAAGATTTAGCCCTACCAAATATAGAATTTAGCTAATCCTTAGGCTTGTCCCTGTCTTTTTGGTTCTTGGTATTAGGTTTAAACCCACTTGATATGTTCCTTACTAGTAAGAACTCCAACAAAGCTCAAATTTGATGGGTAAAAGACCGTTGGGGCAAAAAATGCCAAAAAAAAGACCCTTGTTGGAGAAAAACTCCAACCACTTGAAACAAGAGTCAAACAAAGGTTTGGTGCCGGATTAAAAACTAGTGGAAAAAAATGTGTTTAAAAAATAAAATACCATTAGTGCACAAAGGACAGTGGTCAACATGAGATGACTTGGGTTAAAAAACCAAGTAAAATATCCTTCAAAAAGTGTGTGAATGAAGACCCATACAAAATTGGAAAACCACCATTGAGAAAAACAAAACCACCCACCAATGACAATCCCATAATCATCACTTAAGGATGTGGCCAATGTGGCACTCAAGGGCCACTGGCCACATTTGACATGGCATTCAAGGCACCAAATATGGTGGAGAACTAAACACCGCTTACAGGGCATGAAGAGGAGGTGATAAAAACTAAAAACTCACCAAGATTAGACCATAGGCATGGGTTTCAAACACAAAGTTTTCTCTGCCAATTGAAGGCCAAAAAAACACTTGATTAAATCTAGACAGGGGGCCAATTTGAGTGCAAAAAATAGTAGTGGTACAGAGGTACAGAGGGCAACAAAGAACAGGTTGCAGGAAATAGTAGTGGTTGTGGCCAATGGTGGAGGAGGTCGCTAGGGAGAAACAACAAGGAAGAGCCACTGTTGGAGAGAAGACCATAGGCATGGACCACGGAGAACAGAGACCACTGCAATGGTGTGATGGTGGTGCCTGTAGGTGCTGCCAATGGTGATGCTTGCAGGTGTCCCCAAAAAGAGGCTCCAAGTACATGGTCCACTAAACAAAAAATAAGTCCAAAATGAGTGCCAAAAAAATTGTTGATGCATGGTGGATGGATGTGTGAGCACAAGCATTAGAATAGGTTTGCATAAGTTGTATGAGTGGTGGCCCAAATGAAAAATCCACTTTTCAAGAAATGAAACCCTATCTTTATTCCAAAACAAAAAAAATTGTTAGAACTAAAATGTCTCCTTATGCATTGACCACAATCGCAAGTAGGGTACAAATTGGCTTGTGAAAGGGGTCACATCACTTCCATAGGAAAAAGTGCTTCTCTTCATCTTGGGAAGCATGCCCATGTCAAAACGGCCTATGTGCAATTTTTTTTGCCTTAGATTTCAACAACATCCAAAGTGGACGTATTTTATATGGAAGTAAGGGTTTTTGAGCACTCTAAGCTCAACGATGATGTCCATTTTTGCTCAAAATACCTTAAAAATTAATGACCCCCTAGATCTAATAAAAAACAAATGAAAGCTTGGATTTGAAAACCAATGCTAAATCTCTCAAGAAAAAAATAGGGGCAAGAAGATCTGGGGCTCTAATACCATGTAGAAGTTGATGAAAGATCAACCCCATAGCTCTCAAGAATCACCTACATGCAAACACATATCATAGAAAGAGAGAAGCAAAAGGCTATGGAGGTAGGAATTGCCAGATCCATAGATGAGGCATTCTTGATGAGAAAAAAGATTGCTATAATCAAAAGTAAATGAATCTCAGTTATCAATGAATGTTTACAATGAGAGACCGTCCTTATAAAGGATGTGGAAACCCTAAAAAGGTCTAAGCTAGGTTGAATCAAAATAATTAATAAAAGAATTAATTATTAGAGGCCTAAAGTTTAACTTAAGTAGACTAGAGTTAATTAAGAAATATCTAATTAATCTAACACATCATGTCAATTATGCACTAGGTAATCTTAGAGAAATTAGGGAGAAAACACCTCAAAAAATTTACTTGACCAAAGAAGGACTTAATTCTAGATTTTATTGCTGGTAAGTTGAGCTTCTATATAGATTTTCCACGTTCATGATCAAACTTAATGCCTTCTTGAGACACTATGTGACCCAAAAACTTTACCTTTGTAACAAAGAAGACATGTTTCTTGGGGTTAAGAGAGATTCCATGTTCCCTACATCTCTTCAACACTTTCTCCAAGTCCTTCAAATGAATTTTTCTTTTCTTGGAGAAGACCGTTAAATCATCCAAATAGATGACATTAATCTTGTCCTTTAAATCTACAAAGGAAGAATTTATTTCTATTTGAACAATAGCTCCAACATTAATTAGTCCAAAGGGCATTCTATTATAAGCAAAGGTTCCCCACGGAGTGTTGAACATTGTCTTAAATTGATCATCTAGATCCACTTCAACCTGGTTGAAGCCTAAGAAACTGTCCATCATAGACATCATTTTAGATCCCACCATTGTCTATAGTAAATGTTCCATGTTAGGGAGAGCATAGTTATCTTTGAGAGAATCTTGATCGAAGTTTCTAAAGTCAAACACATATTCTAATTTCCCCACTCTTTTTTTGGACATAAACAACATTAGCTATCCAAGTTGAATGGTGTATAGGATAGATGATCCTTGCTTCTAACATCTTATGGATTTCTCTGAAGATGGCATCTAAGATCATTAGGTTGTAGTTGCATTTCTTTTGTCAAAAAGGGATTGCATCATGCTTAAGGGGAATCTTATGTTTAAACTCACCATTTTTGAAAAGTTTTAAATCCTCATTTCTCTAAGAAAAAACATCTTGATATTAAGTAAGAAACCATTTATCCCTTTTTCTTCCTTCATTAGAACAACTACTTCCAATATTAATGATTTTAGGCTTAAACTCAGTGCCTATATTCATTCCCTCAAAATCTCTAAAGGTTCCACCTTTCCTACTTCTTTCTCTTCTGATATATGCATCATGTCCATTAAACAAATTTTCTAAAGAGATTAGATGCCTAGGAATTTTGGTTACCTTTTAGTTGCTCAACACCAAGCTCCAAATATTTCTTGGTATCAAGAGAGAAGTCTTGGTAAGAATTTTCACTTCCTTCAAAGTACTAGTCATTGAAAGGCTTGACTATTTCTAGGAAACACTGGAACTTCTTGTCACTGGTGAAGACTCGCCATGATTCAAAATTGTTAGGTACATTAGGTCTCAAGAGGAATTTGACCTTATATTCTTTGTCTTTTAATTCTAGATGAGTTAGAAGAAGGGATGAAGAGGTAGCTAACATATCTGCCCTTACATTTTTCTCCCTTGGAAAAAATTGTGTAGAGAAGGCATCCAAGTTCTCTATTTTATCCTAGACTTTGTTCCTATTTTAAAGTCTTGTGTTTTTCACAGTATATTGACTTTGGACTTGTCTTACTATTAGTTTTGTATTGACTTGGGCTTTTAGGATTTTCACACCTCTTTTCTTTGCAATAGTGCTACCCAATAGTAATGCTTTACACTCTGTAGTATTATTTGTGTTTTTGAACTACAACTTGTAAGCAACTTGTGTTAAATCTCCCTTAAGTGAAATGAGCACCACACTTACTCTTGATCTGTTAGATGCACAACTACCATCAAACTCTAAGGTCCAGATCCTTTGATCATTAGAAGGGTCTAACTCTTTTTTCAGAGCATTGAAGTTATCAAACATAATGTAGTTCCCATATTCCATTTCTTGATACAAGATTTAGGCTTTAGGATCTTCAAATTTCATTGCAGTAAACTTAGCTTTTTCCTCAGGTTCAAGCTTGATCTTTTTAGCCAACAAGGATAATAGCATGAGACTAATCTAGCTTAATTTCACCTCCCATATACCTAATTCTATGGTATTGTAGGTAGATTCTAACCACTCCTTGTAATACTCTACTTACAAAAAGGTTAGCCCTAACCACTTAGAGATAACTTGCCAATAGACCAACCTACTCATTGTAGCTTTCTTATTTGTTTGTAACTTCTTTCTAGGCCTCCCTAATGACTTATCTTGTCTTGAAAGGGTTGGATGCTCTTCCTAGGGTGATTTAGATAGGATTACATCCATCTTCAATGTTTCATCCATTAACTCCTATGCAATCTCTTCAAAACAAGAGAAAACTCCTTTTAGGCCTTGTAGCCCTCAATTAGCTTTCCTAATGGACTAATACTAGATTTGTGCTAAATTTACTTTAAAAGGATCCAAACTAATCATAGTCCAAGATACCCTTTTCAAAGACCTTCAAGATTCTTGAGGTCTTGATTTCCCAAGGTACACCAGGTGCCCTAACCCAAATTTCAAGGGTTTACTAGGGTTTGACAACATTCTAGACCAGTCAAAGGTAAGTCTACCTTTCCTCACTCACCAATGGCTTGAAAAACCTATCCTTTCTCCCATATCACCTTCCCTCCATGCTTTCACCATTAATTACACCCATTCCACCAAAAATGACTTGCCCTTGTGAGAAATCAACATTCCTTGTTTCAATTTCTAGCTAAGAACAACCCAGTCTTGCCTAGGGCTTCTGTGGAAAGTGCTTGGCCTTGTGCTTCTTTCTCCATCCCTTATATGATACAAAGGATATAGTTTCTACTATAATTTCTCAAGGTTCCAGAGATTTCCAACAATGGGGAATGCCAATAGATACCATTTTGTGAAGTCTGCTCCAGTACTGGCTAGTGAATAGGCAGTTCACAAAAATAGTTATTACAAACACAAAAAGATTGATATAAACTTAAAATAAAATAAATGGAATGGAATAAATATGAAAAAATTAAATCCAAACACAAAAGATCAGGTGAATCATGTTGCTATCAAAACCATTATATTTTCCTCAAAACTGTCAGCATTTCTCTACTTATTGTTAGCATCCATACTCCCCAAACTTCTAACCTCTTCCATTTTGATTTTAAAGGATTTAAAATGTTATTTTGAAACCAAAAAAACCAAATCCCACTCATTTATAACCTCCTCATCCTCTCTAACCACTTTTGTAGCTTATTGGACAAGAAAATTGCAAAATTGCAAAATTGTCAATGTACAACTTTTGCAATATTGATAATTTTTGTATTTTTACACTTTAAATTTTATGACACTAAGAATTTGACTCCAAATCAAAAATGAAACTTGTTTTGACCATTATTAGGCCATTTTCACTCCTAACTACCCTCCTATACTAAACTGGTCCTCTAAGACAACTTTTAGCAACAATGGACCTAATTGACAAAATTTTGCCAATACAACATTTTAACAACAACTTGTCTACATTGCATTACATTGTTTCTCCCCATGCATAAGGACCTTAAGAATAAGGACCTAATTAATCCTAAGTCTTTCCAAGACTCTTATTTTCTTGCTAATAACTTGTCCTAGGTGCTCCTACATCACACTCCCTCAATGAGCTGAAAGTCATTCTAAGACTTTAAGAGGGAACCAAAGAAGGATCAATGCCATGCTTCCTGAAGTCTCCTTCTACAACCCAAGTGGCTTCACTATCTAGATTTCCAATCCATTTCACAAGATGTTTCATGTAGGTTTTTTTCCTAGTCACCTTATCCACTTTGGAGCTCAAAATCTTCTCAGCTTGTAACATGTTTGTATATAGCTTTGGCAAGGTAGCGGCAAGGTCTTTAAAGTCTATATCCCCTACTAGAATGGAAGAAGCAATATGACCCTTATAAGCTACCAAGCCTACAATAATGAAAGTAGTGGATAAACCCATATCTGTAGGTAAGTCAACTTGATATGCACTGACTCCATACTTGGCCAAAATCTTGCATGGGCCCACTTATCTCATCTGCAACTTGTGAGACTCCCCTTTGGATAACATGTACTTGTTAAGGTGAACCATGACATAATCACCAACTGCAAATTGAAAATATCTCTTCCTTGCATCAGCCCATTGCTTCATCTTCATTGTATTCTACTCCAAGGTTTTCTTTACAATGCCATGAACTTCTTTCATGGAAAGTGCAAAGTCTTCATCTACTCCATTGACCTCTACACCTGCCTTCCTATCTCTTAGTTCAAAAATTCCTCTAGGATGCACACCATAGACCACTTCAAAAGGACTTTTTCCAGTAGTCCTATTTATAGTATCATAGTAGGCATACTCTTCTTGAGTAATAATGTGATCCCAACTCTAACTATACTCCTTAGTCAAGCATCTCAAGAGGTTTCCTAGGATCTTATTAAACACTTCTATCTGCCCATCCATTTGAGGATGGTAGGATAATCCAAATAATAGGTTTGTACCCAACTTGTCCTAGAAAGTCTTCCAAAAGTGACTCATAAACTTAGTGTCTCTATTAGACACAATGCTAAGAGGAAGTCTGTGTATCCTTACTACTTCCCTAAAGAATAAATTTGCAATGGCACATGCATCATGAGTGGTTTTACATGGCACAAAGTGGGCCACCTTGTTGAATCTATCAAAAATAACATAAATACTATCAAAACACTACTTGGTTTTAGGAAGCCCCACCAAAAAGTCAATGCTTAGACACTCCCAAGGTCTTTGGGCAATAGGCAATGGTTGGTATAGCACTGCATTGGTGGAAACTCCCTTGGCTTTGTGACAAACCATGCAACATTCAACATACTTTTTCACATCTCTTCTCAAAGTGGGCCAGTAATAAAACCTCTAAAATAGATCCACTGTCTTATGCACTTGAAAATGACCACTTAAAGAACCATTATGCTTCTCCTAAATTATATTTTCTCTGATGGATCCCCTTGGGACACATAACTAATTTCTTTTGAATAAAAGTCCTTCTTGCGAGGTAAAATCATTAAAATTATGATGGAAATGGTTATTAAAATTAGTACAAATTTGATATGACTTAGAAAAATTTGGATCATCAAGTTATAACTCTTTCAAATTTTCAATTCCCACACTTCTAATTTTCACTTCTTGAATAGTAAGAAACCTATGGCTAAGTGCATTTACAACTTTGTTTGCAATGCCTTTTTTATGCTCTATGGTGAATGTATAGGCCCATACATACTCCATCCACTTCATATGTTTGTGGCTCAATTTGTCTTGGGAATTCAAAAAACTTAAAGTAAAAAACTTAAAGCCTGATTACCTGAATAAATAAAAATTTCTTTAGACAATAAATATTGCCTCCATTTTCTCAAAGCTTAGACCAAGGCATACTTTTCAAGGTCATAGGAAGAATACTTCCTCTTTGCTTCATTGATTTTTTCACTAGGGAAGGCTAGTTTACCCTCTTGGCTAAGGAATTCTCCAACGACAAGGTTATTGGCATCCAATTCAATAGTAAACAACTTCTCAAAGCTAGGTAAGACCAAGGTTGGCTGAGTGGCAATCTGCTGCTTCAACAATTCAAAATTCTTGGTAGCTTGTTTAGTTCCTTTGAACTTTTCTCTAATTCCATATTTAATGGTTTCCAACAATGGTGCACATATATGACTGAATTTCTTAATGAACTTTCTATAAAATTAAGCTAAGCTATGTAAGCTTCTTACCTTAGAGGTAGTCTTGGGTGTTGGTTAGCTATGTATGGCCTCCACCTTACTAGGATCCATCTTGAGCTATCCTTATGAGATGACAAAACCCAAGTAGACCAACTCTTCCTTCATAAAGTCACATTTTTCAAGGTTTATGGTGAGCTTGGCATAAGATAATCTTTTCAAGACAAGACTCAAATGCCTTAAGTGTTCTTCATTAGTGGTATTGAAAATCAAGATATCATCAAGATAAATGACAACAAACTTACCCAAATAATTAGTAAAAACTTCATTCATGAACCTCATGAATGTGGAGGGGGCATTTGCAAAACTAAAGGGCATCACTAGCTTCTCATAAAACCCTTCAATAGTCTTAAAATTTGTCTTCTACTCATCTCCCTCCTTAATTATTATTTGATGATATCCACTCTTTAAGTCAGTTTTAGTGAAGTACTTTGTCTTTCCCAAACAATCAAGAAAATCTTCAATTCTTGGGATTGGGCATCTGTATCTAATTATTATCTTATTGATTTCCCTTGTATCTATACACATTCTTCAAGTACCTCCCTTCATTGGCACTAGGATAGTTGGAATTGCACATGGACTCACACTCATCAACCTAGGATCTAGCAATCCTTGCACTTGCTTGAATATCTCCTCATGTTGACTAGATGTCATCTTATATGTTGCCTTATTAGGAAAATCTACTCCAGGGATAAAATATATTTGATGGATAATAGCCCTCTTAGGTGGCAATGATGGCTTCCCCTCACTCACAATATCTTCAAACCGATCCAACATTTTTTGTACTTCCTTAGGCAACTATGATCTGATTGTGCTTTGTGCATTCTATGGCTTTACAATGATTGTATACCCTGTGCCTTCTTCTTTCATAGTGTTTATGAATTCTTTCCCACCTACCATTTGGACATTAGGTCCCACCAATTATGTGTCTTCCCCCTCTAACAAGGACTAAATGGTATAAGGCTCCTCTCCTTTCTTAAACTTTTAAACATTTTTCCTTCCATCATTTTGGGCTTCCCTATCATATTTCCATAGTCTCCCTAAAAGGAGGTGGCATGCATCCATTGGAAATATATCACAGAGAACCCTATCCTTATACCTACCAATTTTTAAATCAATCCATTCTTGTTCGTTTACCTCTACATGATGACCCTTATTTAGCCATGTGACTCTATAAGGATTGGCATGAGTATGTCTTCTTAGCTTTAGTTTTACAACTGCTTCTTTTTAAATTATGTTATCAGTAGACTTGGATTCAATGATAACTTTACATACCTTATTTTGCACCTTGCATTTGACCCTAAACATGGCTTGTCTTTGGCTTGGCTCCTCCTTCATGGGATCCCTAATGAGCATTCTTCTGAGCATTAAGTTCTCACCTTATTCTGAATCCAATGGAAGATCGGTTTCTTTCCTACTGCTACTATCTTCTTGAGCATAGGCCACTTTCCTTTCTCTTGAGATAGAAGCCTTCTCTAGACATTTGTATGATGTATGACCTAGTTGGTTACAATTGTAACACTTCATTATGAAAAAATATGAGAGACCTCTACCTTGACTATTTTTTTTGCCCCTGAAACTATCATTACCTCTGCCTCTTTGATTAAGTCCTCTTGGATTGCCTGAGCCACTTTGTTCACTTGGCTTACTATCCCCTTGGGGCCTAGCTACTTGGCCTCTTCCACCCCCAAAATTTGCTCTTTGATTGCTTTATTCTCTTCTTTTGTCTCTGCTCTTGTTACTGAAGTCTTGCTTTTTAAAAAAAATTCCTCTACCTTAAGAGCTAATTGGTAACACTTCTACATTGTATTAGAACCCCACATCTAAAGTTCCTCTTGGATATTCCAACTCAAACCATTAATGTATCTTGCAAGTTTAATGCTTTCAACCTCTTGCACTTTGGATCTTAGACAAATTTTTTGAAACTCCTTAGTATAACTTGCCACATCATTATCTCTTTGTTTAAGATTCCACCTCTTTGTGTGTAATTGCACTTCAAAGTCTTCAAGAAGATAGGTTTATTGAATCTCACTCACCATACTCTTCTAGTTTGCAAAGGGATTCTTTCCCTCTTTCACTCTTTAATCTTGAGTGAATTTCCACCATGTGAGAGTTGCTCCTCTCATTCTTGCTTTGTCTACCTTCACCTTCTGGGCTTCTGTCACATTTTCACTCTCAAAATAGTTTTCCATGCCTTCCAACCATTCTAAGACATTATTAGTATCCAAATTTCAACTAAATAGTGACATTCCTTCCAAGGACTTGGTTTAGGGCCTTGATTGCTCTAAGAAATGGTTCCTCATCTATTTTAGGATCAGGTGTGGGTGCCTCCTCTTCATCAAACACTATCTGCTTTTGCCCGCCATGCTCCTCTTGCTGGGTGAACTTATTGGTTAGTGCTTCAATATTGAGTGTTGTTTTCTAAAGAACTATTTCCAAGGCTATTATCTTTGCCTTCAACTCTAGATTTTCCTCATCTTGTTCTTGAACCTTCTTAGCTAACTTTGCATTTGTTACCATGGTGGATCCTATGAAGGATTCCTCTTCGTAGTTAGACATACACTTATATCTCCCAAAATAAAATTTCTCTGATACCAATTTGATTGGAAACTTCTATGGTAATGTAGGTAGATGTTTCCAACTCCTTGTAATGTTCTAATTACACAAAGGTTATCCTTAACCACTTAGAGATAACTTGCCAATAGACCAACCTGCCCATTTAGGCTTGCTTACTAGTTTGCAACTTCTTTCTAGGTCTCCTTAATGATTTATCTTGTCTTGAAAGGGTTGGATGCTCTTCCTAGGGTGTATTGGATATGATTACATCAATCTTTAAAGTTTTCTTCATTAACTCTTGTACGATCTCTTCAAAACAAGAGAAAACTCCTTTTAGGTCTTATAGCCCTCAATTAGCCCTCCTAATGGACTAATACTAGATTTATGCTAAAATTCCCTTAACAAGGCTCCAAACTAATCACATTTTAGGATACCATTTTCAAAAACCTTCAAGATTCTCGAGGTCTTGATTTTCCAAGATACACTAGGTGGCCTAACCTAAATTTCAAGGGTTAATAGGGTTTGATAACATCCTAGACCAATCAAAGGTAAATATGACTTTACTCACTCACTAGTGGCTTGAAACATATCTCCTTTGTCCCATAGCACCTTCCCTTCATTATTTCACCATCCATTACATCCATTCCATCAAAAATGACCCACCCTTGCAAGAAATCAACATTCCTTATTTCAATTTCTAGCCAAGAACAACCAAGTCTTGCCTAGGGTTTCCAAGGGAAGTTCTTGGCCTTGTGCTTCTTTCTCCATACATTATATGATTCAAAGAATAGAGTTTCTACTATAATTTCTCGAGGTTTTAGAGATTTCCCACAATGGGGAATGCTGGTAGACACCATATTGTGAAGTCTACCTTAGTACTAGTGAGTGAACAAGTAGTTCACAGAAACATTTATTACAAACATCAATAGATTGATAGAACCTTCCAAAAAAAAAAAAAGGAATAAATATGAAAAAACTAAATCCAAACACAAAGATCAAGTGAATCATGTTTCCGTCAAGACCATTCTATTTTACTCAAAACTGTTAACATTTCTCTATTTACTGTTAGCCTATGTACTATCATTTTGAAACCAAATAAACCAAATTGTGCTCATTGATAACCTCCTTGTGCTCTCTAACCAATTTTTCAACTTCTTGGACAAGAAAATTGCAAAATTGCAACATTGTCAACGTGCAACTTTTGCAATATTGACAATTTTTGCATTTTTACACTTTAAACTTCATGACACTAAACATATTGACTCCAAATCAAAAATGAAAGTTATTTAGAACATTATCAAGACATTTTCACTCCTAACTACCCTCCTACACTAAATTGACCCTCTAAGACAAATTTTAGCAATAATGGACCTAATTGACAAAATTTTGCCAATACAACATTTTAACACCAAGTTGTCTAGATTGCATTACATTGTTTCTCCCCATGAATAAGAACCTAAAAAATAAGGATCTAATTAATCCTATGCCTTTCCAAGACTCTTATTATCTTGCTAACAACCTACCATAGGTGCTCCTGCACCAAAACTCCTACTTAACAACATGCCATAATTAGCAAGGATGTCAATTATTGTCCTACATTTTGTCACTACAAAATGTAGGTAACAATACAAAAAAAATTCAAACTAGTTTCACATCTCTGTAAGTTGAATTTTTTATTCAATTTATTAACTCTGATCGATCAATCAACTTCAATTTGCATAACAAATTCTTTTACTAAAGGCTTTCATCAAGTCATTTTCATTTTTCTATTTGTTTGGTCTATGCTTGATTTTGGAGGCCATCATCATTTTCTTTGTTTTTGAGTGTATTTTTGTTAGTTCTTATGTCCTCTAGTTTTTCTCAAGTCATGGCTTTCATTTTCCCTTTCGATTTGATCTAACCTAGAGCTTGATTGAAGTTGGCAGTCAAAAGATATAGCCATTTTAGTACCCAAAAAGTGGACCTTTTTTATGCAACAATATGAATTAAAAATATAGTGTTATATTTCTAATTTGACATTCACTTTTTAAAAAATATAAGTTAAATTCACTTGATGTCAAGTTTTTAAGTTACTTTATCAATTAAATTTTCACTTAAAGTAACTATAGTGCACTTTATGCTATATTTTTTAGTTGAATTTACTTTTTGATTTTTCACTTAAGTGACTATATTAACTACATAGTTGAATTTAATTTTTTACATTTAAATGAAATGCTCTAGTGAATATTACTTGTTAAATGATATTTACATGTTATATTGTTAATATGATATGTAAATATAATTTATGTCCCATTTAAGTAATATTTTATTGAAATTAAATTGACATGTGCTTGTTAAATCACTTAAAGTCATCAAAAGTGGACCTTTTTCATGTCATTACATATAAAAGTCATCAAAAGTGGACCTTTCTCATGCCTTTTCATGTAAAATTAACTTAGTGCTTAAAGTCACCCAAAGGTGGACCATTTTGATTTCATTATATGTAAACTCACTTAAAATGTGCAATGACATCAAAAAGGTGAGCTTTTGCCCTGAGTTGCATATATATGTTTTTAAAATATGCATTCACCTCCAAAAGATGAGTTTTTAAACTAAAGACATGATTTAAAAATATGCATTCACCTCCAAAAGGTGAGTTTTTAACTACAGAAATATTTTTAAAATATGCATTCACCTTGAAAAGGTGTGGTTTGCATCATAACATGCTTTTAACATATAAATTCACCTCCAAAAGGTGCGTTTTATATTAAAACACATGCTCTTGCCTTCCAAAACCTATTTTTGGAGAAACTTCATGCAATGAGCTCTCAAGAACACATTTTTGAAGTTTTTGCTTGATTTCCTACATGAAATTTCTTGAAATCTTCTCCATTGGGATCATTTTTGCAAATCTATGGGTTTCTAAACATTTAATGTTGAGATTTATTGCTAAAAAATGTTATTTTGGACTCCATTCAAGGGCATTTTTGGTGAAAAACACATAAAATTTTCATTTTCGGCTCACATTTTTGCAAGAGGAGGCATTTTGGCATGTTTAATGGTTTACAATACATCTTAAGTCATATTTTCACATTTGGGAGCCAAAAATGTCTTGTTTCATCCTCTTTGAGATTCATGTTTTTTGCAAAAATGTCCCATGGGCATGCATTTGCCAAAAATGTGGGGATTTTGAGCTTTCTTAGGGTATGTTTATGGCATTGTCCAACAAAAATGCTTCATTTGTTGCCACTATGGATTCCTCTTGCAAAGTTTCAAAAGATCCAAGTTTTTTGGAGAATTTTTCAATATTGGAGCTTTTCCCTCCATTTTTGTCACATTATCATCATGTAAGTGGACATTTTCCTTGTTGTTAATAAATTTGTGCTTATCTTGCTGATTTGATGCATATTTTAGCTTGATGATTGCCACTTGTTGATTTTTTTCCCATGAAAAGTGTAACTTTCCTTTAAAAATGAAAGAATGGTTCATTTTCATGTTTTTTGGTTTTTTCCCAAACTCCAAATTCAAAATTACATATTGAAGTGCTTTTCTTGTTGAATGTTTGAGTCATTTGCCAAAGGTATGCTTTTCTTTTGAAGTTTTTATGTTTTGCGTGCTTGCTTTCTAATTTTTCTCCATTTTAGAGAAGCCGCAAGCTCGTTCCCAAGAACTTCGTAATGTTTCATTTCACTCCATCTTCCATTTCATGCAAGAGCATTATCACATTCCATTTCCATCTTTAATGTCACAAAACCTTGCATCTCATTTGTCAAATGCAATTAATTTTTTTTGTCTATAATCTCATTTTCCACTTCCATTTTCACTCATCTCACTCTTTGTATCCACTCACATGACATGATTACATGAAAAGCCTGACATGTAATTGCATCTCCAAAACTCATTTTTGACTTAAAGTCACTTTTTGAAAAGTCAAAATGTCATATGCATATTTTCCCATGTACTTTGACTTATTTTCCACCAAAATGACTATAAAGTTCATTTTACCTCAAGCTACATTCCATTTTCATCTCTCCATATGCACTCATGCCTCCACGAGCAAATGCATGTTTTTCCATTTTATGTGTCTTTCCACTTTCTGCATCTCATATGTTATCCACACTTACATGTGAAATCATCCTCCATCTACATTCACATCTCATCTCACTTTCTATTCCTCACTACATGTTGCACTTACATATAATCCATTTTCCCTGCAATAAAGTCTTAAAAACTTAAGTCACATTTTTGAAAACCAGCAATCTTCATTTCCATACATTCTCATGCATTCTACCTTCACACATTTTCATTTTCTTCCATTTCTCACTTCCATAATTTTTCATTCCATCTTCCATTTCTATTTACTGCATATATATATGATTTCTCTTTTGAGATCATTTTATCATATCTACAAATTTTCAAATCCATACTTGAACCTTTGTTGCCGATCAAGAATCAACTTGTATGGCAATTTCCTTTGATGATGTATTTATGTTTTAGGATTTTTCTATTGTAGTAGAAGTGCAAGAGATGCCCTCACTATCTAAATCTAAAGGCAAGATGAAATATTAGTTTGATAAAGAGTTGGCTCATGCAACTCCATCTTAAGTTACATTCATTCTTGACAACATGTTAGACACAAAGATTAGACACATGGACATGACTGAATTTCTATGAAGAGTAGAAACTGATGTTGGTCATGAGATGAAACATATCAAGAGAAGCCATATTGACTTGGTATCTACATTTCATGTGGCTTCCATGGAACTTGAGTTCATTCTCAGATGTGCATAATTTTTCAGCCCAAAATCAAATACAATCAAGGATGATGATGGAAGGATTATTATCAGTCTTGATCTAGAAGTTATTGAGAAAACATTCAAAGTGCCACATAATGTAGAATGTGTAGATCTAACCAAAGAACCATCTTTGGAAATATATAATGAGAAGAAAGGAGATTATCAAAAGTACATAAATCAATATCTATTGGATAATAAAAGAAGTAACTTCTCAAGATGGCCAAAGACCATTCACAGGTCTAACTTCAAGCAAGAGTACAAAGACCTTATCATTCTTCTTAATAGGCTTTGTGGTCTTAAATATTCCACTAATTTTGAACCATGTATGTACAAATTAATCTCCCAAATCATGGAGAACATTGAACATATCTTTTGGGGAGAATTGATTAGCACTTAGTGCAAGAGCACACCTAGGCTACCTCCATTGTTTGAAAGATTTTTGGGTTGTACTTGACTCTAGCCAAGTCAAGAGCATAGTTTAATTTTATTGAAGACCTTAGAAGGTCATTTTAATTTTTTTATAAGTGAATTAGTCACTAGGACTAAGGTCACTAAGTAGCCATTGTTAGTTGTTATTTCAATTTCTTAGTCTTTAGATGTAATAGTGAGATGGAGTCTTTGATGTGTCTTAGGCACATAAATATTGTTAGTGGATGTTATTATGATGCCTTAGGGTCATTATAGTTGTTTTTTCCTTGGAATATCATGATGATAGATTTCCTAAGATATGGAATCATGGCTTAACAAGAAGTTTCCAAATATTGTAAAAATGTTGTCATGACAACATTTGCCATTATTGTAAAAGTTGAATGCAACTTTGTTATCCACAGATTCCCTAAAGTATAGGAGATATTTATTGACCAATAGGATCTAAAATAATTGGGATGACATCTTATATTTTCCAAGACATGAATATGGAGGTAGAAGACAAAATTTGTAACATTTCTGAGTTTGTGAATAGAGCTCTACTATAGTTATAGTGAACAATTTGAGTTTTTGTGTTAATAGTTGAGATTAATGGATTGAAAGATCAAATATAATAGTTATTTAGTTTTATATAGGTAGTTTTAAGACTTTTTAATTTGTTAAGTATAGGTTTTTGAATAGTTTTAGTGTGTATAATAAATCATCTTAGGTTGAGGGTTTATACTGTCCTATGTTGAGAAAACTAAGTTTCCATCCTTTAACATATCAATCAACTATGGGAACTTAAAAGAAATGGTTAAATCTAAAATTTGGACCATTTTACATTATGTATATTAAGGGAGGAGATTGGATGAGACTATTTTTTATTTTTTATTCCAAGCCCTAGTTGAGCTAGGTAAGTCCAGTTAGAGGCATGACAATAGAAGAAATAGAGATTATTTGTAGGGTTTGGAGGTATAGTAAAAATCTAAGAGTTTTTCTACTAGGTTTTCATTTTATTTGAATGTACCATGAAGATTGGTTCCAGGTGAATCAATTCCATAAGTTTTTGAACAAAGTTTCTATAGGTTTTAGACTGTCCTAAAAACTAGGTCTTTTAGCTCTGTTTATCCTTTATTATAGAAAGGAGGTGTACGAAGATTTCAAGGACTAAAAAGTTGAAAAATCATAAAGAAAGGAAAAAAGGTTATCCAAATCCCTAATTTTTTTGGCAAGTTCTTTAAAAAGTTTTGGTAAGGAAGTGGATTTAGTCATTTTCAAGGGCTAATTGATACTAGGCCTAATTAGGCTTCCTAGGGACCAAATCTTGAAATCGATAGGAAAGGAGCCTAAAGATCTTTCTAAATGGAATAAAAAGGAAGAAAATGGAATTTTCACATGTTCTTGGATACCCTTGCAATGAAGAATGAAGTTTGTGAGCAAGTTGCACTTAGAGTTTTCTAAGTGACTGTGGAGAAGAGTACTAAAACTAGGGTTTTAGTTTTCTAAGGCTAAGCACAAAGGATCAAACTCATAGAGAGGATTTTGGATTGGTATTAGTTAATTATCTAAGCCAATAAAGGACCTAAAAGGACTAGGTACCTACAAGAGACAAGCTTAGTCTTATGAGAAGCTGTGCAAGCACCCTTGGAACACATACACCATATTAGTATTAGAGCCTTGAAATATTCAACCTTGAAGTTGATGTTGCAGCCTATTGAATTATTAGGAGATAATATACTAGGTGGAACCATGGTGATTAATTTTGAATTATCCAAGAAGGTTGAGGAGCAAGGATAAGATAACAAATTGCTAAGGGAGAGGCTAGCCCAAATGGAGCAAATCTTGGGTGAAGTCCAAGACAAAGCTAATAGGGTCAAGGAGAAGATTAACCTAAATGAAGAAAAAGAAGTAAAGGATAAGGAATTAGAGTTGGAGGAGGAAACACCAACACTTGATCCTATTCTTCGTGAAGAGCCATTCTTAAAGGCATTAAAAGCATTGAGTGGCAAGGCTTTAGAAGGAGTGTCACTATTTAGTGGACAAATGGATCTAGATTTGGTTGTGGATTGGATTGACAATATTGAGAACCATTTTGAATGTGATGGCATCTATAAGGCATAAAAGGTTATGATAGCCAAGTATAGATTAAGAGGTTCAACTCTTACTTGGTGGGAGTTTGTGCAAATTGAAAGAGAAAAGGATGGAAACGGTCCTTTAGTTACATGGAAGGATATGGTGAACAAAGTGAAGCAGATCTACCTTCTTGATGGCCATGAAGTTCAACTTCATAGGAGGATACAAAATATCAGACAATAAAATTTGGATGTCCAAGCATATACCAAGGATTTTGAAAAATTGTGTTTGAGGTCTAAGGTAGTTGAAGATGAAAGCATCAAGCTTGAAAGATATTTGAATGGTCTCAAATGGTGTATTCAAGAAGAGATGAGCCTAGTAAATTTCAAAACTATTAGGCAATGATACCAAATGGCCTTGAAGATAGAAGAGAAAAGAAAGAGGAAGCAAGAAACCTCTAAAGGTAAAGCTAAGAGCAAGGATAGTAAAGGTCAAAGAGGTGGCTATAGTGGAAAAAGATCAAATTCAAGGGCCCAAGGTGAGGTAAAATTTAGTGAACAATAGGAAGGAAGCTCAAGTAGAGGTGGTAGAGAAAAAAAACTCTAATTCTAGAGGAAGGCATGGAAAAAAATGAAGAAGAGGCAACTACTTGGCCAATATTAAGTGCTACCATTGAAATCAAATGGGGCACCCTACTTGTGGATGCCTGGAGAAAGGTGGTTCATCACAAGGAGGTGACAAGAGGAAAAAAATAGTTCAAGATGAGTCCAATGCAATAGAAAAGAAAGTTGAAGTAACACTAGATTTAGAAGAAAGAGAGAACCTCATGATGAGGAGAAGTTTGATCAAAGAGCTAGTGAAGGAGGAGCCAAGACAAAGGAGATAATTGTTTAGGATAAAGTGAAAAATGATGGGTAAAGTGTGTAGAGTCATTATTTACTTAGGGTCTACTAACAACATTGTGTCAAGGGAAGCAGTCAACAATCTAAAACTAACAAGAATACCCCATACCAATCCTTATAAGGCCACTTGGCTAAACAAAGGCCAACATGTGTTAGTAACTAAATAAGCATGGATGGAGTTCTCAATTGGAAGGTACAAGGATAAATTTTTGTGTGATGTGTTACTTATGGGTGCATGCCATTTTCTTCTAGGTGGACCATGGAAATTTTATTTCCAAGCTATCTATGATGGAGGAAAGAACTCCTATACTTTTAAGAAGGAAAATATGACCTTAAAGATACAATCATTGTTGGAAGATGTTGAAAAAAGACAACTGATCCAAATGTACTTATGGTGAATGAAAAGGAGTTCCTACAAACTATGGGAGAAAGTGAAGGTATAGGTTTTGAATTAGTTTTGAGACCAAAGGAGGGAAATGAAGGCAAGGAGACTAAGAGGGCAGAGTTACCTAAGGAGATTTAAGGTATGCAACAAGCTTACCAAGGTATTGTTAGTGATAGACAACTATTAACATTACCCCCTAAAAGAGCCATAAGACATAGGATAGATCTTATCCTAGGAGTTACCCTACCTACCAAAGCAACCTATAAGATGACCCCTCAACAAATAATGAAATAGAAAGAAAAATACAAGAACTCCTAAACCATGGCCTAATTAAGAAGAGTATTAGTCCATGTGTTGTACCCAATATACTTGCACCTAAGAAAGGAGGAACTTGGAGGCTTTGCATTGATTCAAGAGCTATAAATAGGATAACCATAAGGTAGGTTCCTTATCCCTAGGATTGAAGACCTAATGGATTGCCTATGTGAAGCTAAATACTATAGAAAGATAGACTTGAAGAGTGACCATCACCAAAATCTCACAAGGATAGAGATCCTAAGATATAGGATCATGGATTAACAAGAAGTTTCCAAATATTGTAAAAATGATGTCATGACAACATTTGTCATTATTGCAAAAGTTACATACAAAATTATTATCCTTGGATTCCCTAAAGTCTAGGAGATGATGATCGACCAAAAGGACCTAAAATGATGGAGATGACATCTTATATTAGCCAAGACTCAAATATGAAGGTAGAGGACAAGAGTTATAACATTTTGAGTTTGAGAATAGAGCTATGCTACAGTTACAATGAACAGTTTGAGTTTTTGTGTTGACAATAAAGCTTAATGGATTGAAACATCAAATATACTGGTTATTCAGTGTTCTATAGGTATTTTGAACACATTTGAATTTGTTAAGTATAGGGTTTTGAATAATTTTAGTGTGTGTAATAAATCATCTTAGGTTGAGGGTTTATACTGTGATGTGTTGAGTAAACTAAGTTTTCATTGCTCCCACAAAGAATCAACCATGGGAACTTCAAAGAAATTGTTGAATCTTAAAGTGGGAACATTATAAATTATGTATATTAAGGGAGGAGACTAGATGAGACTGTTTATTATTTTTTATTGCCAAGCCCTAAGCAAGCTAGGTAGGTTGGGTTAGAGGCTTGACAGTAGAAGAAATAGAGATTTCTTGCAAGGTTTGGAGGTATAGTACAGCTCTAGGGGTTTTTTTGATAGGTTTTCATTTTAGTTCAATGTCCCATGAAGATTGGGTCTAGGCCAATCAATTGCATAGGGTTTTGAACAAAGTTTCTTCTAGTTTCAGATTGTCCTAAAAACTAGGTCTTTTAGCCCTGTTTATCCTTCATTATAGGAAGGATGTGTACAAATATTTCTAGGACTAAAAAGTTGCAAAATCCTAACAAAATTCCAAAAGGGTATCCAAATCCCTAATTGATTTGGAAATTTTTTTTGAAATTTTTGGTAAAAAAAAGTGGATCTAGTCATTTTCAAGGGCTAACTGGTAATAGGCCTAATTAGGCTTCCTATAGGCTAAATCTTGAAATCATTAAGAAAGGAACCTAAAGATATTTCTAAATGGACTCAAAAGGAAGAAAATAGAATGTTCACATGTTGTTGGGTACCCTACAATGAAGAATGAAGTTTGTGAGCAAGTTGCACTTAGATTTTTCTAACTGAGCATGGAGAAGAGTATTAATGTTGGTTTTAAAATAGTTTTGACATTTGAGTATCAACACACTTAACCACTTTCTACATTGAAGCCAAGTACACTATGTATGCCAAGCCACAATGTATGCAGAGTTAGACTTCCAACAAGTGCTGAGTGACTTCAGGTGTCGAGCATTATATAAGTGCCAAGTGATATATAGGTATCGCATCACAATTGATTTCGAACAAGTCAGAATGCTATATATGTGGAGTGAGCTAGAGTCATACATGTTTTGAGCAAGACAGAGTGTAATAGGTGCCAAGCAATCTAGGATTAAATAAGTGTTCAGCACCAGTAGTCCAATATGTGTCAAGTAACACAGAATCAACATATGAGTTTGTGCCCTCACAAACTCAGATGTAAACCATTTTTGGAGCCGACATAGAAGGATTTTGAAGGAGAAAAAGGATAAGGATGAATCTTTTACATTGCCTATGCAATCAACATGCAGCCAATCAAAAAATGGAGAAGGCATGCAACCAATGAGGAAAATGCAAGGAATGAGTGGGAACTTAAGACTCAATATGGATCATAGATCCATACCTAACCCTGAGTCTTCACAATCTTTAAAAGGAGGTCAAAAACCCCATTTTATGTGTGGAAGAGAGTAGTTTATGGGTAAACTATAGTCAAATTTGGTATGAAAGAGAGAAAGACTTAGAGGAATAGAGAAACAATTACATATCTAGTTGATCAGAATAGTACAAGGGACATGATCAGATATCAGATCTTAGAGGATCAAGATCAAAAGGAGTAGGTCAAGTGCCTAAATCGGCAATTGAAGATTGTAAGCAATCAGGTCAAAGATTCCTAATACTTTCTAGCCATTGTATTAGATAAGTGAAAATCTTATGTTGATTGATTAGCTTAACAACTACTTTGTAGATCCTTTGAAGAGGTGAGTAAATCCTTTAATAGGGTGATACTTCATGTAAAGTGTTTGTAAATCTTCTAAGCAGGTCACTATTGACACAGTGTAAAGCCTTTAACAGGGTAGGCCTTTCACAAGGTAGACAATCAGAAGTGGTCAAACATTTATTGTTGCAGTAATTTTTGTGGGTATCATCCCCACCCCAGTTTTACCTTCTTATTCCTAGAGGGTTTCTAGGTTACCAAATCTGGTGTTATGTGTTATTGCATGTGTTTACTTTATGTTCATTTATACGTTTACATGCATGCAGTTTACTTTTGAATTATTTGATTTAAAGGATTAGAAAAGGTTAAAAAGTCTAGTAAAGGTCTGAAGATGGAAGTCTTCAAACTTGGGAAGATCATAGAAAATTAGGTGATTGATGTACACCTCACTCTACACAAATTGGAAGAAGCTAGAGAAGAATTCAAAAAATCCTTAAAAAGAAGGAAGGATATAGCCATATCTAAAAATGACATACACTACAAGGAGATTGATATCACACAAGTGTTCTCCAATGGAGATTCCAAGGAATTTGATGTAGTAATAGCTAAACTGATGGTGAAAAAAAGAGAACAAGTTGAAGAAATTAGATTACTCAAGCTTGAACAAGAATCACAAGCCATAATGGAAGAGGGATTGCTAATTGGGAAAAATATGGCTCTATGATGCAAATTTGCATCCTGCAAGGCTAGGGCCTACGTGCCCTAAGCCTGCTGATCTCAGGCATTCGTTGCTAGGTCTGAGACCACTATTTCTGCATTTCAACTATGTGTTGGGGTGGGTGTTTGTGTAGGAGGAGTGGGGGAGCTGTGGTGAGGGATTTGGATGTTTTTGTGGAGTCGTGGCCAGCCGAGATTAGGTGTACAGAGGGAGTTTTCTTTCTATGATGGTGTGGGGGGCACAAAAGTGAATAGGTGGGTCTGGTTTCAGGTTTTGCTTAGAGATAATGCCTTTGAGTTTGAGCATGGGGCAATCAGAGGCCCCTGGGGCTCAAATTTTGTCTAAAGACTTGGAAATGCCTGATATATCTTTTCAGATGCGAGGGGGGGCTAAAGTCTAGACGGACAATATCCCATCTGGAGAGAATGCGACATCATCAAAAGGTTCTATCTGAATTAAGAAGACAATGGGTGTTTGGAGAGATCTGATGATCAACCAGTGTTGATTATTCAACCAGAGCAAATTTCAGAAGATGTGGAGTATTGGGGCAAGCATGTGCTCATATGTAAGTTTTTGGGTCTCCGACTCTCTCTCCCTATGTTGGAATCATGGGCGCATCAGATTTGGAATCCAGAAGGGGATATGGAAATTCTACTGGCGGCTAAAAACTATTTTATGGTTATTTTCTCAAGCATGTTAGATAGGAACAAAGTATTCAAAGCAGGCCCATACTTCTTTAACCAAGTTGGGCTATTCATCAAACCCTAGCACACTGGATTCAATTTCACTGAGGAGATCCCATCTCGGGTCCCTGTGTGGATTCGGCTTTCATGTCTAGCACTAGAATTTTGGAGAGAGGATATTCTTCATTCGATATCTCTTTTTCTTGGGAAACCAATTGGGTCGGCCACCCAAACCCAGGATCGAAAGGTAATTTCATATGCACGAATTTGTGTGGAGGTTGATCTTATTAATCCACTGCCTAATTCTATGGAAATTTTCTTAGGCCCTTCTTCATGGATTTAGCAGTTGGACTATGAGACTCTACCCTTTAGATGCAGGATTTGCCATGAGTATGGGCACTTGCAATGCAAATGCCCCCAGAATAAATTTTCTCAATCATCAACAACCACTATGCTGACCCCTAAGGGTAAAAAGGGTAAAGCACCTATGCTAGCTGGTCCCTCTAAAGATAAGGAGGGTTTTATCCTGGTGAAGCTATGTAATAAAGGAAAGGGGCAATAGAGAACTTGGATGAATAGACAAAGTGATGACACCTTCAATAGGTTTAATGTGTTGGAGAACTTGATACAGGAGGAAGGTATACCTGTTGAGATATCCCCAGGTGATGGTTCTCTTTTGGAACCCCAGCTAGAGGAAGTTGGGAATCTAGTTTAGATTCTTGAGGAAGTACAAGGCCAGCCAGTTGGTTCAGATGGATTGGTTCAGGAGTTAAGTTATGATATTCCTCATGGGTCACATCCTCATGACGGTCCAAATATCATAGCCTCTACCTATCCTAGCAAGAAAGGAGTGACCGACAACACAAAAGGCTCTAAAGCTGCATCCACATTGGGCTTACAGCAAAAGCCCTTTAAAAAAGGGAACTTAGAGAAGTCTACTAAGAGTGGAAGGAAGACGAATTAGGAGAAAGTTAAGATGATGGGTGAGACTTTGGTTGAGGCGGGGTTTGTGAAGCCCATTGACTCCCACTTCTTGCAATCTTCTAAATGATTGTTATCTCTTGGAATGTTAGGGGGTTGAACAACATCCCTAGACAAAAGGTTGTTCATAGATTGATAGATTCTCACTCTCCAGATGTTATTTTCATTCAGGAAACTAAACTTTTAGTTGATGAATTGAATATTTGTGGGCCAAAGTTATGGCCCTATGGTAGCTGGCAGGGAGTAGGTGCTCAAGGAAGCTTAGGTGGTCTTGCTTGTCTTTGGAATCCCAAGAAGGTGACTCCCCTGTGGTGGATTATGAGCAGGTCTTCCATCTCTTTTATCGCTTCTCACTTTGAGATAGGTGAAAGGTGCTTGTTCTCCAATATTTATGCTCCTAGTGATTTGGTAGGAAAATTTATCATGTGGTCACATATTATATTTGTCTGATCTTTAGATCCTTTCCTTCCTTGGATTTTTACCACAAATTTTAATGATGTTACTAATCTAGAGGAAAAGAGAGGCGGGTCTTCTCGATTGGGTCCTTCTTCTAGTATGCTTAGAGATAATATTAGCTCTTTGAATCTTATTGATGTTAAACTTGGTTCTGGTCTATTCACTTGGAATAACAGAAGGAGTGGGATGGAGGCTATCTCAGAAAGGCTTGATAGGTTCCTGGTATCTTTTTTTTGGATGAATATTAGATGGTCTACCAATTTATAAATTCTTGATTGGAGAGGCTCTGACCACTGGCCTATCAGGCTCTCTGTCACTCCTTTCAAGACTTCTAAGAATCCCTCTTTCAAGTTTTAGCTGATGTGGTTGAGGGATCCTTCCCTTCGGGATCTTATGATAGCCTGGTGGTATGAGGGTAGGCCTCCTCATGGTACTTCCATGTACACCTTTGAGAAGAGGCTTCAACATTTGAAATTCAGGCTGAAATAGTGGAATAAACAGTGCTTTGGAAACCTTCAAGAGCATTTAAGAGTAGCCCAGGCCAGGCTAGACAGTATCACTCACCAGATCAGGGACCAAGGAATGACTCCAGATTTAATGTCTGAAGAATCCTTAGCTTTGAGGGAGGTTGAAGAATGGGAGCTTCGAGAGGAAATATTTTGGAAACAAAAATCTCGAGTGGATTGGTTGCAGGAGGGAGATAGAAACATTGTTTTCTTCCACGATACTATTAAAGCTTGCAGGTTTGGAAACTCCATTACTTCTCTTGTTTCTTCTTCTAGAGATCATCTCTTTTCCAAGGAGGCAATTTCTTTAGAGGCCACTAATTACTTCTCTCAACTCTTCTCTAAGGAGGAACCTACTTCCTTGGTAGAGACAAGGGCTATTTTAGATTGCATTCCTCATCTTGTGTCTAGCAGTATGAATAGAGATCTGTTAAAACCTGTTATGCTCGAAGAGCTAGAGAAGGTGGTATTTTCTATGAAGAAAGGTAAAGCCTCGGGCCCAGATAGATTTCCCATTGAATTTTTCCAAGAGTTTTGGGAAATTATTAAATTTGATCTTCTAGAAGTTGTTCGGGAACCATATCAAAATAAACAAATGCTCAAGTCTTTGAATGCTACTTTCCTGACTCTCATCCCCAAGGTTGATGGAGCTAACAGGTTGGATCAATTCAGACCTATTGCTTTATGTAATTTCATGTACAAAATAATCACAAAATTAATTGTTGAAAGGCTTAATCCTTTTCTTGCCTCTTTGATATCCGAGGAATAGGGAGGTTATGTTGGTGGTAGACAGATTCTAGATGGGGTGGTTATTGCTTCGGAGGCTATTCATTCTATGGCCACGTCCAAGGAAAAGGCTATGTTTATTAAGCTGGATTTAGCTAAAGCTTACGATCAAGCTAGTTGGGAGTTCCTAAGATGTGTACTTCTTGCTTTTGGATTTGATATGGAATGGGCGGATTGGGTTCTCAGCTGTGTGACTTCCACATCCTTTTCAATTCTTACTAATGGAGAACCTACTGATCTATTCTCTGCTTCTCGAGGGCTTTGGCAGGGGGATCATATCTCTCCATATTATTTATCATTATGGCAAAGGCTTTGGGCAGATTTATAAAATCTCAAGCAGAACAGGGACTTGTCCAAGGGTGGAACTGGCATAATGATATTCCAGCATATACGCACCTCCAATTTGTGGATGATACTGGATTGATGGGTTTGTCTACCATTAATGAAGCAAGGAACTTTAGAAGGATTTTGGATACTTATTTGAAAGCTTTTGGATAGAAAATTAATGAAGTTAAATCATCTATTTATTTCTTTAGTACTCCTCAGGTGATTCAAGTCAAGATTGCTAGAATTCTCAAGTTTCAGGTTGGATCCCTTCCTTTGATTTATCTTGGAGTACCTCTAACCCTAGGGACTCAATTGAAAGAATATTAGCAAAGTCTGTTGGACAAATTTCATAGCAAGGTGAGTCACTAGACTCATAGATGGCTCTCCTCTGCCGGTAGGGTCATCCTTCTCAAGACTGTGATTCAGGCTCTTCCCATTTATAGGTGTTTGGTGCAAACTCTTCCCATTGGAGTTATGAAAGATTTTGATGCTTTGTCATGACAATTCCTTTGGTTAGGTAATCTCCTCTCTTCTGAATGGAGCTTGGTCAAATGGGACACCATTTGCCTACCTAAGTTTGCTGGGGGATTAGGCCTTAAATGTATGGCTCTTGGTGTCAAGGCTCTGGCGAAAAAGTTATATTGGAGGTGGTGCAAGAATCAAGAACGAGATTGGGCTAAGATTTTGGCCCATAAGTATTTTCCAGGAGTAGAACTTCAGGATATTCCTAGACTGGAGTTGGATGGTAAGGGATCCTTTATTTGGGACACTCTTAAAAGAGGTGCTCCTCTCATCAAGGATGGCCTCTTCTAGATATGTAATGAGGGATCGTGTGTGTTATTCTTGTAGGATTCCTGGGATGGCTATCCTCCCATTCCCTCTAGCTATCCACACCTTTAGCCTCTATCTCAGATTTTTTTAGCTGCAGGATGGACCAAAGTAGTTCACTTCAAAACTATGAAGAGGTGTGGTTTGATGGTTGTGGCTAATTGGGAGGATCCTCAGGATTTGCCCCTGGGGGGCTCCTCACAGATTCGGGCTGAGCTGGCCAATCTTCTCTCTATTAGGTTATGCAGCTTTTCTAAGGACAAAGACATCCTGGCTTGGGGTCCCAGCCCTAAAGGTATTTTCAGTGTGGCCCAAGGGTATGCTCGGCTGGATAGTCAATGTAATGAAATTCAAGAGATTCCCTGGTGGCAGAAAGTTTGGAATAGGTTCTCATGGCCTAAATGTAATTTTTTTCTATGGCTGGTTGCTCAAAAAAAATGTCTTACTTGGGATAACCTCCAGAGAAGAGGGTTTTAGGGTCCTTCTTTATGTCCCCTCTGTAGGTTGCATGGAGAGGATGTTTCTCATTTATTCTTCTTATGCCCTCTCTCTAGAGAAATTTTGCATAAGTGGTGGGAGGCATGGTGTCATGGATGCATTCATGCTGAATCTCTTATTGAGTTTTGGGATAGCCTTGGTAGACCCCCTACGAAAACTTCATTCCTCTAGGTGGCTTGGGCTAATGGACCTTCTTTCATTCTTTGGAATCTTTGGCTGGAGCATAATCGTCAAATTTTTTGTAACTCCATCCTAGGAGTCACTAAATTATGGCAGTTGATCCTAAGCAGGCTTCAGGAGACTATCTATCCTAAATGTGATATGACGGAGCTAGTGGATCTTAATGAATTTACGATAGTTAGGAATTTGGGATTGGTGGACAAAGGATTGGGAAGTAGAAGTAGCAAGAAATCTCAGCCACTAAAAAGAAGAGTGTGTAGGATGGGGAGATGGAGACCTCCACCAGATGATGTCCTAAAGATTAACACTGATGGCTCCTCCCGTGGGAATCCTGGACAAGTTGGTGTAGGGGGGATTGGGAGAGATGCGGATGGCAAGGTTTTTTTCATATTCTCTATTCACAAAGGATTTCATTCCAATAATGTGATGAAGGCCTTGGCCATTAAGGTGGCTATGGAGTGGGCTTACTCTCTTGGATGGAGGAGAATAGTGTGTGAATCAGACTCTCAGATTGTTGTGGACATGATTAGTAACTAGAGAATAGATGACTGTAACTAGCATATTGCCTCTCTTGTTAGAGAGATTCTTCACTTGAGTAGCTTTGTGGATGAGATCTCCTTTTGTCATATTCCTAGGGAATGGACTGGAGTTGCTGATGTCTTGGAAAAATGGGCTTCGGAGAAGGGAGCTGGTTGGGATATTTCTGATAGGGATGATCTTCCTGCTGATTATGGGGGGATTTTTAAGAATTTAGTGGAAAAGGATAGAACTTCATGGTTTTTTGGTTGTGGTTTGGTAGATTGGGCCTCAGGCCTTTGTAATCTAGCTTTTACTGAATAAATTTTTACCCCTTTTTTAAAAAAAAAGAATCACAAGCCATAATGCTTTGTGAAGTGACTGAACAAAAGAATAGAGCCATTGAAGACAAGGCCATGATAGAAGATGACAAGAGAAATATTACCAATATACTGGAGGAGAAGACAATTGATTTTGAAAGGATCTCAAACATGCAGCTGGACACCTTAAGCTAGATGATGAATGCTCATCATGAATTGAACATGAAGGACATTGAGATTTCCACCTTGAAAATACAAAATGAGAAACTATAGAATGAATTGAAAATAGAGAAGGAGATAGAAAAAAGCTCCAATGAACCCAATGAGGCTATCAAGTACTTTGAGCAACTACTAAAATTGTCATGTCCCCTTTTCAAATAATTAAAAAATAATAAACTTTGCTAAGGCAGGCAGGCTCCAAAAAGGTGAAGTTTCGGAAAAAGGGGCTAATCTTTGGAAACCAATGGACTAATAAATAAAAATTATTATTAAATTATATTTTATTAACCCCTCTTGGACGTGAGTTAGGGTTATGCCCTCTTTTAAGGGGTTTGGAGGCATTTTGGGCTCATTCCAGAACTTGATTTTTGCTAATTTTCTTGTTGTTCTTCAGAGGCTGCCAAACCTGTGGAGAAGGAGACCCAAGAATGGGAGTTTGCAGGTTTCCAGGAAGGCTAAGGATGAGATTTTGAAGCCATTCCATGTGCATGCTCATACAGAGTTTTCCTTTGTGCTGAATAGTGCCGATTTGTGGGTTTTCGGGGTTGTTTTTGGTTTGAGTTTGGTGTTTTCAGTTGAGTGTTTCATATCAGTTTGGGTTGCTTCTGTATTTCAGACTTTAAGATGTTAAAATAGAGCTGAATATATGTATTGGGTCATGATTAAACTTCTTAGATATTTTATGAGTGTTTTTGTGGTGTTTCCGGGCATTGTGTGTTAATTTCGGGAGCCCGATTGAGCATAGTTTTGTCCTACATTTGTGAGCTGTTGTGTAAAGGCTATACAAATTTGGAAATGTCATTTTGTAGGCTTTTATGCTGCTGAAATTTTTGTAAAAATGTCCATTCTCAGATTTATTAATAATTTGTGAAGTTGTGAAATTTTTTTGGCACTAATTTGGACATACCCGATTTGGGTTTTATTGGGAAATTGGCAGATCTTTGTAATATTGGTTGTTTGATTTTAAAGATCTGATTTGAGGCTGGAAATACCATGAAAAATTAGTAAAGGGACATTACAGTGGTATCAGAGCCATGATCTTGCCAGCCTGAGGGTTTGTAGAAGTTGCATGTCAGTTTTAACAACTACCCAGATCTTGCATGTCAGTTTTGACGACTACCCAGATCTTGCATGTCATATTTTATGGTTGCATGTTGCTTCTAATTAGTTGCATGTCAAAATTTATGATTGCATGCAACTAAGTGAAAGAGAAAAAAGATATTTGCAGCGAGAAAAGAATAAAGAAATTTTGATCAAACCCCCAGTTGAAAGAAAAAGTACAATATCCAAGGAAGAAAAAAGTATGGCTGATCCAGATGAGATGGCAAAGAAATTCTTCCAAGACATCCAAAATACTCAAAAGCAAACAGTAGATGGTTTGGTGGAGGCTTTGCGAATATTGACAGAAAAATTACAAGGAATTGCATCTATTAATGAGAAAGGGAGCACTTCAGAGGAGCCAAGAAATGGGAGATCCACACCATCTAAATCAACCAAAACTATTTTCTTGCTTGCAGATGAGCCACCAGTACCAAATCCAGCCATTAATCCAGTGGAAGAGGTTACAGGTAACTTGATTACATTAAGAGCTACTTACAATGGCTTAGATGATGACTTTCGTAGTTCAGTTCCTTTTAGAGAATATGTGGATATGATGAACGCTTTGATGCCCAAGAAAGAGAACAAGAGGGAGCATGACACAAGTGGAAGAGAGCTCAAAAATAAAATAAGCAAGTTTACAGCACCTACTTTTGATGGAACAAATAAAATTTCAGCTAGAGCATGGCTACAAAAATTACAAACTTTCTTCACACTTAACCCCATGAAAGAGAGTGATGATGTTCAATTTGCAAGTCTACACTTGGAAGATGCAGCCTATGATTGGTGGTATCATGGAATGACTACTCAAGGTCACGATCAGGTAACTACATTTGAAGATTTCAGTCAAAGAGTGATAGATAGATTTGACCTCAAGGATGATGAAGAGTACTTTAAAGAATTGTCAAAGTTGAAGCAAACCAAATCAGTTAATGAGTATATAGAAGAATTTCAAAAAGTGGCTGTTATGGTACCTGATATGAGTGAAAAGAGGATTGTTTATCTTTTTCTTGATGGTTTAGAAGATTCTGTTAAGGGTTTGGTTAAGGCTTTCTCACCCTCAACCTTACAGGAAGCTATCAAAAGAAGCTTGCAACTTGAAACTTGCGTGCCTATGAAATCAGTCGCTAATAAAAAAACCCCAAATCTTTGGCAACATAAGGGAAATTTTCAGAAAAAGACTTTCCCAACACTACCACCAAAAGATGTGACAAATGTGGCAAAAAAAAGGTAGATGAAGAGACTAGGAGTGAATTACGAAGGAAAAATATTTGTTTTACTTGTAGAGAACCATGGGTTCCAGGGCACAGATGTTTGGGGAAAGGTCAAGTGCACTATATTGAAATTGCTTCAGAATCTGATTCAGATGAGCATGAGGAATTTCATGATACTAAGGAGGAGGTAGAAGAAGAGAAAGTAAAAGAAATCAGCAAGGATGACACTTTAGCAGCATTATCAAGAGTCCCAAGATACCATCCCTTCCGAATTCGAGGGGTACTAGCAGGGCAAAGGTTGACTGTTCTTCTTGATAGTGGGGCAACTCACAATTTTATTGATGAGGGATTTGTCATGAAAAGAGGGCTTAAAGTAGAAGATTTTGAGGGATTCAATGTTATTGTAGCTGATGGATTCACTATGCCTTGCACACGGGTGGTGAAACAACTCAAGATGACCTTAGGAGATTATGAGTTATGTGATGACTTCTATGTGGTTGGTATTGGGGAGATAGATCTTGTATTGGGTGTTCAATGGTTGCACTCTATCGGAGGCTATTACATGAACCATCAAACTATGGAGTTCAAATTTCATTCCAATGGGAAAGAAGTCATATTGAGAGGGTTATCGAATGGAGCACCTAAGGTGGTCTCTGCAAAGAGGATGGAGAGGACTTTTCGAAGAGGACAAGTAACATGGGCAGCAGGAGTCATAATCCAACCAACAAGCTCTCCAAAGAATCAAGGTAATTTCCATTTTGAAATTCAAAATATTCTTGATAAGCATAGTATAGTTTTCAATGATTTGCCTCCAGGATTACCACCAGATAGAGGTTTTGAGCATGTTATAGAGTTAGAACAGGGTGCCAAACCAGTTATAACAACCCCATACCACCATCCAAGAGGTTATAAGGAAGAAATTGAAAAAACTATTAAAGAACTCCTGGACATGGGATTCATAAGGCCTAGCTCTAGTCCATTTGCATCATCTGTGGTACTTGTTAAGAAAAAGGATGGTACAATGAGAATGTGTATAGACTACAGGGCTCTAAACAAGAAGACCATAAAAAATAGGTATCCCATACCACGCATAGATGAACTCATTGATGAGTTACATGGTGCTGTATACTTCTCAAAAATTGACTTAAGATCAGGCTACCATCAAATCAGAATGAGGAGTGAAGATGTGGAAAAGACTGCTTTCAGATGTCACTATGGGCACTTTAAATTTCTTTTTATGCCATTCGGACTCACTAATGCACCTGCAACATTCCAATCTTGTATGAATAAGGTATTCAGTCAGCATCTTCGAAAATTTGTTTTGGTATTTTTCGATGATATCTTGATATACAGTAAAACATGGGAAGAGCATCTAAAGAACATAGACACTATTTTGGGAATCTTGGAGTAGCAATCCTTCTATGCTAAGCTATCTAAATGTGAGTTTGGTTTGAAAGAGATCCTATATTTGGGACATATTATAAGTTCTAAAGGAGTACAGGTTGATCAACAAAAAATCCAGGCAATTTTGGATTGGCCTCCACCCATTAATCTTACACAGTTGAGAGGTTTCTTCGGGTTGTGTAGCTACTATAGGAGATTTGCCAAGGGATTTTCTTAGCTTGCTGCCCCCTTGACTGATTTGACAAAGAAAGGAGCTTTTTTTTGGACAGAAGAGGCACAAAAAACATTTGATAAGCTTAAGGAGGTAATGAGTTCATGCCCTATGCTTGCAATTCTAGATTTCTCTTTACCTTTTGTTGTTGAATGTGATGCTTCTGGAGAAGGTATAGGGGCTGTCCTAACTCAAAGGGGACATCCAATAGCATTTGAGAGTAGAAAATTAAATCAATCAGAGAAAGGTTACTCCATCTATGATAAGGAAATATTGCCAATCATGCATGCACTTCATAAGTTTAGACAATATTTGGTATGTGGGAGATTCATTGTAAAGATAGACCATAATAGCCTCAGGTTCTTCTTGAACCAAAGGGATTTGAATGATCACCAACAAAAATGGGTAAGCAAATTGCAAGCTTATGATTTTGATATTGAATACATGAAAGGAAAGACTAATGTGGTTGCTGATGCTCTCTCAAGAAAGCCCACTTTGTGTTCCTTATCATCTATCTTTGCTGATTGGAAAGTCTCCATAATTTTAGAGTATGCTAAAGATTCATTTGCCACCAAGATTTTGGATAAGTTAGTGGATGATAACAGGTACAAGGTTGGTTATGAATTGATTTATTACAAGAACAGGATCTTCTTAGTGCCAGGGTCAAAAACTAAGGAGAGGATATTGAGGGCCTTTCATGACACACCTTTGGCTGGTCATCAGGGATACTTCAAGACATACAGGCAAATTTGAGAGCAGTTTTCATGGAAGGGTATGAAGGAGGATGTCCTTAAACACATTAAGGAATGTATGGTATGCCAAAAAAGCAAGAGTGAGCAAAATTTTCCTGCAGGGTTGTTGCAGCCACTTCCTATTCCCGAACAAAAATGGGAAAGTATTTCCATGGATTTCATCACTGGGTTGCCCAAGGTTCAAGGTAAGGATTGCATATATGTGGTGGTAGATAGACTAACTAAGTATGCACATTTCTTTCCTATCACATCTGATTTCAAGGCATCACAAGTGGCCGAATTGTTCTTCAAGGAAATTTTTAGATTACATGGTTTGCCTAGAAACATTTTTAGTGACCGGGACAGTAGATTCCTCAGCTCTTTTTGGAAGGAGCTCTTTCATTTGGCAAGAATTGAACTCACTCCCAGTACTAGCTATCACCCTCAAACAGATGGACAAACAGAGATAGTTAATAAAAGGATAGAGGGATATTTGAGGAACTATGTTTCAAATCAACAACATACTTGGGTGAAATGGTTACACCTAAGGGAGTATTGTTACAATACATCTCATCACATGTCTATTGGTATGCCTCCTTTTCATGCTCTTTATGGTTATGATGCCCTTTCCTTTGTTGATCTAATACTTTCCGATAGCAGAGTACCCGCAACAAGTGATTTCATCAAGCAAAGCCAAGACATAATAAGGTCCCTCGAGGATAATCTACAACATGCACAGAACCAACAAAAGATATATGCTGACAGGAAAAGGATTGAAATATCTTTTGAGGTGGGAGATTTGGTATTTGTTAGGTTGTAGCCATATAAGCAAAGCACCTTGAAGAGGAGTGGGGCAGAGAAACTCAAGCCAAGGTTCTATGGGCCTTATAAAATCATCAAGAAGGTAGGAGAGGTAGCTTATGAATTGGAGCTCCCACCAAACAGCAAAATACATAATATTTTTCATGTATCTTGCTTAAAGAAGGTTCTAGGCCAGCAAACCATAGTATCTACAGAATTACCACCTCTTGATGATGAAGGGAAATTAGTTTTGATACTAGAAGAGATTTTGGATACAAGAGAGAAAAGGTTGAGAAATAGGAGCGTCATAGAGCATTTGGTCAAATGGAAAGGATTACCACTAGAGGATGCAACTTGGGAAGGAGCACATATTCTTGAGAATTCCAACCTTCATTGCTTGAGGAAAAGCAATATTTGGGAGGGGAGGACTTGTCATGTCCCCTTTTCAAATAATTAAAAAATAATAAACTTTGCTAAGGCAGGCAGGCTCCAAAAAGGTGAAGTTTCAAAAAAAGGGGCTAATCTTTGGAAACCAATGGACTAATAAATAAAAATTACTATTAAATTATATTTTATTAACCCCTCTTGGATGTGAGTTAGGGTTATGCCCTCTTTTAAGGGGTTTGGAGGCATTTTGGGCTCATTCCAGAACTTGATTTTTGCTAATTTTCTTGTTGTTCTTCAGAGGCTGCCAAACCTGTGGAGAAGGAGACCCAAGAAGGGGAGTTTGTAGGTTTCTAGGAAGGCTAAGGATGGGAGTTTGAAGCCATTCCATGTGCATGCTCATACAGAGTTTGCCTTTGTGCTGAATAGTGCTGATTTGTGGGTTTTTGGGGTTGTTTTTGGTTTAAGTTTGGTGTTTTCAGTTGAGTGTTTCATATCAGTTTGGGTTGCTGCTGTATTTCAGACTTTAAGATGTTAAAATAGATCTGAATATATGTATTGGGTCGTGATTAAACTTCTGAATATATGTTTTTGTGGTGTTTCCGGGCATTGTGTGTTAATTTCGGGAGCCCGATTGAGCATAGTTTTGTCCTACATTTGTGAGCTGTTGTGTAAAGGCTATACAAATCTAGAAATTTCATTTTTTAGGCTATTATTCTGCTGAAACTTCTGTAAAAATATCCATTCTTAGATTTATTAATAATTTGTGAAGTTGTGAAGTTTTTTTGGCACTAATTTGGACATACCCGATTTGGGTTTTATTGGGAAATTGGCAGATCTTTGTAATATTGGTTGTTTGATTTTAAAGATCTGATTTGAGGCTGGAAATACTATGAAATATTAGTAAAGGAACATTACAAAAATCACCAAGAGCTAGTAATGATACTTCAAGACTTGGTTACACCAGCATTCAACAAGGAGAATCATCCAAGACTATAGAAGAAAGGAGTAACAAAGGTAAGAACACTAAACCCTCTCATTGTCATATCTATGGAAAAGAGGGGCATACTTCTAATGTATGCAGGAGCAAGAACAATCATCATCATGATAAGCCTATAAATGCAAGCTTTTTTCATAAGTACAAAAAGCAAGGACATCAAGCACATGAATGTAGAACCAAAACTATAAGGATGCCAAGATTTGAAGGTCATTGGTAGAACTGCAAAAAATATGGACGTAGAGCATTTGAGTGTAGATCAGAGCCTATATGGACACCTAATCAACCTGGAAGAGGAAACAACCATGGTCATCACCACAACTAGGATTAAAACACCAGGTATAGTTGTCACTATCTTTATGAGTATGGACACATTCCTAAAAATTGCATAAGGATGCATTTTAGAGGGAATTACAGCAGATGGTTAAGTAAAACTGCATGTTTCAGTTGCTTGAAGACCAGACATATCAGTAGGAATTGCCCAACAAAATCAAAGGCACCCAAGATAGAATTCAACAAATGAGAAGAGAAGGTTGATGTTGAACAAATAAGAGGGAAAATGAAAAAGACTTGGAAGAAGAAAGATGAGTACAACACATCAAATGGAGAGATCACTTCACCCAAGAGGTCAAGTGGTCACACTTCATCTAACTAAGCAAAAGAAATGTGTATGGGACTAATATACAAAGTTATATCATACATCAGTTCCAAAGAAAAAAGGAGTACTGCAAAGAAGAAATCAACATGAGAAAAGATGCCAAGTCAAAATTTTGAAGAAGCTGCCGAGTTACCCTTGGATGCTAAGCAAAGCACCAATGGATGTCAAGTTTTTAATAGCAATTGAGTTGGTAGTTGAATCCAAGTGAAGTGATGAATTAGTGGAAGTTGAGCAAATGAAATACAATGGGAGCCGAGTCATGGTGAAACCTTCAAGTGCCAAGTTTACAGCTATATGCACTAAGCATTTAATGCTAGGTTTTGACAGGTATAAGGTTGAATTTCACTCATTTTCACACCATTCAAACACAAAGCAAAGATGAGAAGAGTGCATGGATTTCAACAACAATTCAACACAAATTCATCGATTCAAAGGTATTTATCAAGTGTCGAGCTACATATAAGTTGAAGTTTTAATACATTTAAACCCTAGTTTGATAAAATGGCCTCTAGTTCAAGAAACCCCAAAGGAAAAGAGAGTCATGAGGTTCAGTTAGTTAGTAATGAGGTAAAGCAACCCAAATTTAGGCCAATCCCTGAAGTTTCCTACAGAAACGACCCAACTGGTGCATTATCCATTATCCCACCTAAAGTTTTCATGGTGCAAGATGTAAGAAAATGCTATAACTACAAAATTGGTGCCATAGTTGATCTTGAAATCTTTGAAGCTTATGAAAAACTATGCGAGAACAAGATTCTAAAAAATGAATTCGAGATAGTTGAGAAAAATGGTTTGACAAATGCCCTAGTTTTTCCCATGGTGTTTAAGATAGAATGGATATAGATTGTTTTGAGTAGAATTCACAATGGATGTTTATGGATAGAAACAAGGCTAATGAAGATTACAAAGAGGATAGTGCATAGGGTTACGGCTTTCCCAACCCTAGATCAGCCTAAGACCCTGCACAGTGATTCCAAAGAGATCATTGAAAAGAACACTAGTGCCAAATGGAATAAGAGGGGTATATTGATACTACCACTAATCCTCTTCTAGATTTTGCTGTGAGAATAATATCCCACAAATTCTATCAATCCAACAAATTGAACAGTGTTCCATCTATAGCAGTTGATGTAGCATAAAACTAGTCAAGGAAGATCACACATATGATCTGTCAAAACTTATGTTGCAGCAAATTAATGAAAACCTAGGAGCAATAAGGAGATCAAAAGGTGCACAATGAAAATTTGGCTTAGTTCTTTTGTGCATATTCCTTTATGTTATGGAAGAGTTTCCTTATAAAGGAAAGGTGAATTGAAACCCCAACAAAACCACAATTACACAAATCAATGAGTTTATTGATCAAATGGGTGACAATTTTGAGGCACAAATGACAAGTTACTTTGAAGATTTTAAGAAGTCCATGAAGTAGAGAATAAGAATACCCATTTCATTGGTAGAGCAATATGTCAATGACATATGCTTCTTGGTTGACATTGAAAACACCTACATCTAGGTAGCAATATGAAGAGTAAGATGGCTAAGACCATTAGGATATGAGCTTGATATAGATGAAGCCTTAGCAACAATCACAACATTGCTACAGAAGAGATAGACAAGAAGGCTCCTCACTTTGAAACATATGATGTTTTCAAGTTCAAACTTGAGATTGAATTAAAAACAACCACTGTTATCAAGAAGAAAGACAAATTAGTAAAGAAGATAAAGAAGAAATTTGGAGCAAGCATTGAAGGAGAAGAAGGTGAAGAAGAAGAAGAGCAAGGGAAAGGTCCAATAGAGTTGACCTAGGGTTTAGGAGAAGACAAGGAGGAAGGTGTCGAGGGAGAAGAAGCCAAGGAAGCACCTACACCTACTGAGAAAAAGAAAAGAAAGGCTAAGACATAGCCTCCAGCTCAGCCCAAACCCAAGAAGGTCACTAAGCCAGCTCAAGCCAAGCCAACTCTAGCAACAAGGGCCACTACAAGGGCATCCAATCAAAAAGCCAAAGAGGCAACAAAGGAGAAAAATAAAACCACTGAATAGCTTGCTAAAGAGCCAAAGAAAAGAAGAAGGTATGTGGCACAGCCAGATACTGATGATTAAGAAAGAATAGAATCAGAGGATATCAACCAATTTAGAGTGTTAAGTCATCATCCTAAATCTGCCTTAGACAAAATTTGTGAAAAGATTAGAAGTTCAGATTTAAATGATTTAAAGACTCTTGATTTTAATAAGCTCAGTAGAGAAGAGCAAAATAAAGTAGAGGAATTTGTGTATTCCATGATGGTAGAATTCAAAAACACACCTCTAGAACTTGACAGTACTATGCCCAAGGAACTGTATGAGATAATTGAGAATAAATGACATTATTATCCAAAAATGGAAAAGGATATTGGAGAATCTACCTTGGCTCAAGTAAAGCCTGACATGACAAAGGGTCAAATAACAAAGGCAAATAAGAAACATGGTGGAAAATTTGCACCTAAGTATAGAGCCTTTAGCATCCTACAAAACAAGATAGAGGATGTAGTAAATAAATCCACACAATAGCAATTTATAAGATAACTGATGATGAAGATGAAGAAGTAAATAATGAAGAAACTAGTGCCAAAGAAAAGCTAGAGGAAAAGAAAGCAGAAGAGCAGAAAGGAGAGGAAGAGAAGCAAGAGGAAGCAACAAAGAAGTAGGAAGAAGAAAAGAAATAGGAAGAAAAGAAAGGAGAGGAAAAGAAAGGAGAGGAAGAAAATAAAGAGAAAGAAGAGGAGGAATTAGCTAAGGGAGAAGAAATGGAAAAAACTAAACAAAAAGAGTAGCAAGAGGAATAGAGTGTGCAAGACACACAAATGCCACCTCCTAGCCCTCCTCATACAACCATCACACCTGTAAACACAATAATCATTAAGCATGTTCCTAAAAAATCAGCTCAGAAGATCAATCCCCTAACCATAGAGGATCTCTCCAAGATCCTTCACTAATCTACTTTACAAGCATAGTTATGCACAAGCCCTATATTGGTGAGTGTAGATGAACTACAAAAGGTAGTAACAGAGCCATGAAGAGAAAAGGTTAAACCAATGGAACCACCTTTCACTCATATAGCTACTTGCACTCAAATTTTGATGCTTCCACTGCCACCTCTACCAAGTACAACAACAAATGATACTATTTATATGCTGACTATAGTGGCAGGGAAATTAGATCAGAAGGAGGATACCTCAAAAGAAAAGGATCAAGCCACCATATAGACATTGGTAGAATTACCAAAGCTAGGCACTCCTACACAAACTCTTTAGGAGTTGAGCACTGAAGCTATTCCTTTGCAAATCTCAACTCCAGCCTCAAGCTCTAAAAAGGTTGCCAGGATAATTCACTATGGAGATCCTGAGCTAGATGAAGAGATTATTATACCTCCTTATGACTCCAAGACCATAACCATTGAGAAGATAATTGAGATGCAAATTGCATTGGATAGGAGAAAAAAGTAGGAGATACTCATAAAAGAGTATAGACACAAGCAAGCATTGAATGATATTAAGGACATCTTCATGGATGCCTTTAGCATGCAGTCACCCGATGAATCAAAGCCAATAATAGAGCAACTATCAAATATAGCTAACCAAGTGACTAATGAAGAACATGATACTAATGTTAAACTCATGGAATGGTCAGAGAGAAAATTTCAAGGAAAAGTAAATGAGAAGATATCAAGTGGAATAGAACTTGAACAGGTAGAGTTGGTCAAGAAAATAGACAAGATCAAAGTTGTCCTTGAGAACATTTTCTCATTGTATAGAAAGCTGTGTGATTTTTCCAATTTCACACAAGAAACAAATCAGATATAATGAGCTTGGAAAGAAATTTGAAAATTTCTAGCATGCAACTACCAAAGGATCTAGCTCAAACTGAGAAGCATTTTCCACAATCGCTTCACACTCAAAGGGAGTTAGTTGTACTTACAACAGAGGAATCCAATATTAAGTTTAAATTGATGCAAATTAAATCCTCTATCACCTCACATTTGGAAGTCCTCTACAAGGAGCAATAATATGTAGAAACAATTTTAAAGAAAGATCCAAATATTTCTACACTTAATGGTCTTGTACACCTTGCTGTAGGGACTGCCATCCAGCAAAAGTCACTTGACATTGCTTTGGAGAATTGGATGCAGCTCTAAAAACAATAATGGAGGTAAATAGTAACTTTTTGGCTAAGTATGGTATTACTCCTTAGAACCCTTTAACATAAGTGTCGAAAAGGGGGAGAAATAATAATAAAGATACGGGGAGAAATAACAGTATGGTAAATATAACTAAGGGGGAGAATACTATAAATTTTGATTACATTCTTTCATTCATTTTGAGAATAAAAAGGAAAGTTTGTAGATGGCCAAAAGGGGGAGATAAGTAATAAGACAAAGTGAGGGGGAGATACAATTTTTTTGGCAATCATATGGAAGATAGCTCTATTCCATATAAGATTTGATACAAAATGTAGGAATTCCATAGCTCTAATAGATCAGATATAGAAATAGATATAGAACATAGATACAGAACACAAATATAGAACACAAGTACAGAATATAGGTATAGGGAAAAAGACAAAGAGTATTAGGCACATCAGCACAGAATTATGGTTGCAAGAATGACAAGGCACAATCAACTCAAGGGGGGTTATAAGGTATTTTGAAACTTTTGTACATATGCAAAATAGATTGGATAAGGTACTCTAAGGACAGATGATAATGATTAGTTAAGTATTTTTAACACTAATGTCAAAGGGGGAGATTGTTGGTTTTAAAATATTTTTGAGATTTGAGTATCAACACACTTAACCACTTTCTATATTGAAGCCGAGTACACTATGTATGCCAAGCCATAGTGTGTGCTGAGCCAGATTTCCAATAGGTGCCAAGTGACTTTAGGTATCGAGCATTATATAAGTGTCGAGTGATATACAATTGTCGAGTCATAGTTGATGTCAAGTAAATCAAAATGTTATATATGCTGAGTGAGCTAGAGTCATACATGTGCCGAGCAATACAGAGTGTAATAGGTGCCGAGAAATCTAGGATTAAATATGTGTTGAGCACCAGTAGTCCAATATGTGTTGATTAACACAGAATCAACATATGAGTTTGTGCCCTCACAAACTCAAATGTAAACCATTTTCGAAGCTGACATAGAAGGATTTTGAAGGAGAAAAAGGATAAGGAAAAATCTTTTACATTTCCTATGCAATCAACATGCAACCAATCAAAAAATGGAGAGGCATGTAACCAATGAGGAAAATGTAAGGAATGAGCAAGAACTTAAGATTCAATATGGATTGTAGATCCATACCTAACCCTAAGTCTTCATAATCTTTAACAGGAGGTCAAAAACCCCATTGCATGTGTAGAAGAGAGTAGTGTATGGGTAAACTAAAGTGAAATTTAGTATGAAAGAGAGAAAGACTTAGAGGAACAAAGCATCAATTACATATCTAGTTGATCAGAATAGTATAGGGGACATTATTAGATATTAGATCTCAGAGGATCAAGATCAAAAGGAGTAGATCAAGTTCCCGAAATCAGCAATTGAAGATTGTAAGAAATTAGGTCAAAGATTCCTAATACTTTCTCGCCATTGTATTAGATAAGTGAATATCCTATGTTAATAGGTTAGCTTAACAACTATTTTGTAGATCCTTTGAAGAGGTGACTAAATCCTTTAAGAGGGTGAAACTTTATGTAAAGTGTTTGTAAATCCTCTAACCAGGTCACTATTGACATAGTGTAAAGCCTTTAATAGGGTAAACCATCAGAAGTGGTCAAACATTTAGTGTTGTAGTAATTTTTGTAGGTATCATCCCCACCCCAGTTTTAACTTCTTATTCCTAGAGGATTTCTGGGTTACCAAATCTGGTGTTATGTGTTATTGCACATGTTTACTTTATGTACATTTATATGTTTACATGCATGCAGTTTACTTTTTAGTTATTTTATTTGAAGGATTAGAAAAGGTTAAAAAGTGTGGTACTTCTATTCACCCCCCCCCCCCCCCCCCCCCCCTAAAGTACTCTTCCCATTTTGAACTTTCCAACAACTAAAACTAGGGTGTTAGTCTTCCAAGGTTAAGCACAGAGGATCAAAATCTTAGAGAGGAGTTTGGATTGGTATTAGTTAATTATCTAAGAAAATCAATTACCTAGAAGGACTAGGTACCTAGAAGAGATAATCTAGGTCTCATAAGAAGCAGTGCAAGCACCCTTGAAACACATACACTAACACTACACTTTGACAATAGATGCTCAACATAGGGACTTCAGTGCCTTTCTACATGAATTTATACCTTTTTTACATTGCTTCTACAATGGTATACCAAAGGACATAATCTTTAGATTCTAGTTTAGGATTGCTATGATCATATCACTTTGGGTAATAGTAAGTTCCAATACAGAAGAGTCCAAGATGCTCTCTTTGGGAATTTCTAGTGTTTGTTTGATAGATTGTTATCCATTAAATGGGTATCTAATAAAGCTTGGGGAAAGGTAAATTAGTATGGTTGTATCTTTATCCAATTTCCAAGTTCTACTTACTTAAGGGTTGGATACTTTAAAAGTGAACCATATACCTTACCTAGGTATTCTCCTGATAAGATCATTTTAGTGGAATTAGCTAGAAAAATAATGGAAGTTCAGTTTGATTAGCATAGATTGCATAGGCATGGTTTTGGTGTTTCTTTTGACAAACCCTTGGCAATTGGTATCCATTTGATCAATCTTATACATAAAGAAAAAAATATGGAAGCAAAATTGCAATTAATTTCTTTGAATAAGTTTAAATTGATATTTGACTTTGATTATGGAGAAATGAATTCTCAAATCAAGAGGGCTTTCACACATGTTCGTTGCATTGAGGATGTTTGGATTGATATGAGAATAGAGTTGGATATAATGAAGATGGATTATTGTAGATTAAATTTATAACAATTCATTGATCTTAACATGCTTCAGATCCCATCTAGTTTCCAAATCAAAGATGATGACAACATTCTTGATCCAGAATATCATCACACTGGTTTTGATAAAAGGTGCCCTTTTTCCATTCACTAGCAACAAAAAGAAGGTACATCTATCCTAGATAGATTTTAATCTATTTTGGTGAATACCACCAAGTGGCTAGAAATTCAAGGCCTAAAAAGGGTTAATTTGAAATTGCGTTTGGATTGTGGAAGCTTTGGCCCTCCTAGAAGGAAGTCACAACCGTAAATCACAAGAACAGTTGGCACTTCTTCTTTTGATGTGAATAATTCTATTAAATTAAAGTTGAAGGATAGAAAGGGATCTAAATCATCTCAGATACTTGAACCAATATAGGAATCAGAGGAAGAGTTAGACAAGTCAAACAAACAATTAGATGAAGAAGATGAGGAGGAAGAAGGGGAAGTTATGATCACATCTCCCTCAAACCCTGCATAGATCCATGCACATTCCATTCATGAAGCACCTTTTTTGGATGAGATAGATGATGATGTGAATTCATTTTCCACTATTTTCACACCTTGTATTCAAGTTTTAGAAGTCAATACATTGGCTTTTCCTATTTCTTCAGCTATTACTCTCATTCTAGCAAATGAACAATATGAAAATTTGGGAAGTGTGTTTGAGGATTTTCTAACTCTCAGAAAAAAGTCAAGTTTTTCAACTTGATACATCTTTGACAAGTTTTTAGCTTTTTATGATAGAATCTTCTCGTTACGCACCTATGAATTCAATTGTGCAGACTGAATCTTATTCAATTATAACAAAGATTCAATAAGGATCAATGACAATGGTTTGCACTATACCTGCTTCCATAGATGAAAGTCTTAGCTTGCTTGCATGGTTTAACAGAATCACAATGAAGAGAAGAAAGTGGTTGTAGTTCTAAATAACCTTCCTTTCAATAAAACTAAGTCCAAATCTTTGAAAGATAAGATTATTTGAAGGATCTTAGTTGATTAAGATAAAATCAATTTTGTAGAAGTTGCTTAGTCACTATACTAGAGTTAGAACTCAAGCTGAAAATTTAAATTCTTCTTTAGAAAACTCTTTCCAAGCTTTTGATATCATAGATCATGCTAGGAAGACTAAATTTTAGATGTTTGAGGTAGAATACCTAAAAGCCTATCTGGATAAGCTAGATAGACTTACTAAATTTGACAAAGAATCCCAACCTACCCAAACTCATTTGATTTTCCTTGAAGTTGAAAGTATGCCAAATGCCTTAGTAACCATTCCATCCTTAGTTCTAGGAAAGATTGAACCTTTCTATCTTTCTCTTCTAATCAATGGTTTCAAGTTAAGAAATCGTGTCACGGATTTTGGTGCTTCTAATAATGTTATGCTAACCAAGGTTATAGATGCTTTAGGATTTACTTTAACAAAATATTTTGGTAGCTATTATTCTATGGAAATCAAACAAGTGCCTTTGAAAGGACAAATTAAAGATGCCCAATCTATCTTTACATCTTTCCCAAACAAAATGATCAAAATGACTATCTTAGTTGTTGATGTATCAGCCTCCTATGGTGTGTTACTTGGTTGAAATTTTTGCAAAGATGTAGGAGAACTCAATATGGATATGAATAAAGCCAAAATACTAGTTAAAGGTGTTATGCATAAGTTGTAACCTAAAAGAGAAATGAAGTATGTGGTAGTCAAGTCCAATGATCCACATGCTCAAACTCTTTTTGAATTAGCCGAAATGGGTAATATCTACCTACATGCCATTGAAGTGTCTAAATTTTCCAATGATTGGATTAATTCGAAAATTTTCTCATTACTATCAGACACTAAAAGATTTGTTGATGTTGTTGAAGTCATAGAAGAAGATGTCATTCCTAAGAAATGAGTTATTCTTGAATATGATCCTATGGATTGTTTTAAAGATGAAGAAATTATTTCCAAAGGTGATTCCACTAATTCTCTTGAAGGGAAAATCACTCTAAATGATTCTAGAGAAAGTTCAAGTAGTTCTACTATTATTTGAATTATGGTATTTTATGGTAGTTGTGCTTCCATGGGATCTAGTGCTAGAGTTGTTTTTATTTCTCTTGATGGTGAATTTTTCCTTTTTCCTACAAGTTTTAATTTCCTAACACCAATAACATGGCTGAATATGAATCCTTGATATTTGAGTTGAACATGGAACAAGATAGAGGAATTAAATATTTTCATGTAAAAGGAGATGTTGAGCTGGTAGTATGTCAAGTCAAGGGTCAATATCAAGAAAGAAATGAAAAACTTGGATATTACCATTATTTAGCTTGCGATTACGTCAAGTTGTTTGATGCTTTCAATATTTTAGTGATTCCTAGCGAACTGAATGATAGGTCTAATTCATTGGCTATTTCAAGCACTCTATTACTTCCACACCAAGATTTTGAAGATAATATATATGAAATATAATTCATTTATTGACCAAGTATTCCAAATAATTATGAACATTGGAAAGTGTTCAATGATGATACTCAGATAATCAATTTTCTTAAAACAAAGGAGGGCTGTGATGAGTGTAGACACCTAAAATCCTTTAAAAAATAAAGTATTTTTATTTTTTGAAAAAATTCTTGATGACATCATCATTTATTAATTAATTAATTTTTATGCCATTAAATCCCTTTATCTTAATTAAAAATATTTAATTAAGGAATCCCTCCCAAAAATGTTTAAATCTTATTTAAACATTATTTCCTTATTTATTAATTATTTAATTAATAAATTGACCAAAAATCCCAAAATAAATAAATAAAAAAAATTTTGCCCAAAACTTGGCCAATTTCCTTAAGACCACTAACCTCTTCCAAAATCTTCTAATCCTTCTTTAATTTCGATTAAAGGCTAATCCCATCATTTCCTACCCCTAATCTCAACTCAAAATATTTAATTAAGATTAAATATTAATCCTCATGTTTATTAAAAAAGTTTTAATAAATATCTCCTCAACCCAAACCCTTGAAATAAGTAAAACTTTATTTATTTCCTAAAAATCTAATTTATCCTCACCCTAAGAAGTTCTAGACTCTTCTAGAAAGTCTTCATCCTCATCCTAGGAAATTCTAGACTATTCTAGAAAGTCTTTATCCTCATCCAAAGTCTAGACTCTTCTAGAAGATGTCTTTAAAACTAATCATAATCCCCTCCTAACCTTGTCACATTCCCTAAACATGAGTTAAAACTTCCTAACCCAAGCCAAAGTTAACAAATATCTCCTCCTTCACCCACCCTCATTAAATGTCATCCACTTGCCTATCCCTAAGCTAATCCTAAACCATCCTAATCCATCCTCTAATCATTTGCACAAGCCTAAGAAAGCTTAAAACCCTCCTAATCAAGTCCAAGTCGAAATTGCTCTCATCACCCTCAAAATATCTCAACCATAAAACTTTATGAAGCCCACTAGGCCATAAATGACTCTTCCAAGCCCTTTTATTGCTCTTACAAGTCATTATGAGGGTCTTTATGAAGATTTTATCCCTTGAGCCTCCTTTGTTGACTCATTCTTCCCCTTTCCTCCATCCTCTCACCATGTGACATGTGTCACTCCTTGATTGGTTGTAAGGAAGCACAATCTATGTGCTCTCTTCTCATGCAATCTGAGCCCTCCATGAGCTTTTTCCCATCCTTGCATCTTAGCCCTCAATCCCTCAAGCCTCTTGCCTATAAATTGGATCCTTTCCCTTTGCAAAATAACACAATCCATGAAGTAAAGTTATAATGCTATTTTGAGAGCCAAATCCATACTAAAGCCATCTATCCACACCAAAAATCCACAATCATCCATTGAAGCCTTTGGAAGCATATTGAGCATACATCCTATCCATTTAGATAAAGCCACTCAACAAGAAAGCTTCTCATTGAGAGAGCCCATTAATGGCTCATATTTTCAATTGAGAGCTCATCTTAGTCTATCTTGAAGTTTATGAATTTTTTTTAGTTTGTAGAAGCTTTATTTAAATTTGGTTTCTATTAGCATACTAACATTGCTCATATACATTTTGGCACGCCCGATGGGACCCCGCATGGGTCATCGTCATTAGCTTTTTTAGTCAAGTTTTGTATGTCATTTGCTGATTTTGGCTAATTTTGCTTGTTTTTTGTGATTGGTAGGATTGTATAAATTGGTTTTGTAGGTCCACATGAGCATGAAGAAGACAAAGGAACTCATAGTCTATCTCATAGTATTTGCAGATTTTTCAAGCTTATAGGTGGACAAAGCACTTGGAATTCTTCTTCTTCTTCTTGTCTATATTCTTCTTATTCCATCTACTTCTTCTTCTTCTTCTTGCGGGAGATCTTGGCCATTTTATTTTTTAAGGAAGAAAAATCATACACACTTCTTTTTAGTGCTTAAAATGAACCCCCAAATCATACTTAAATCCATTAAAAATTAAAAATTTCCAAAAAAGAAAAAATCTTTTAACAAGTGAAACTAAACCAATCCAATCATTTGCATCCTTGCAACATCAAGGTTTTAGATGCATTCATGCAAAGTTAGGAACACTTCATTTTTGGAAATTTAAAAAGAACTTCAAGCTTCCATTTCAAAAGGTTCAAAATCAACACTAAGTGCATACTAAAATCTAAATCAAACTCAAAGCATCAATCAAGGATAAAATGAACCTCATTTGCAAATATTTTAAAGTTCTTTTAAAAATTTCATGAAAACTAAGAGTCCTAAATGGTTGCCAAAAATTATCCTAAAAGCTTTGTTATTTGTTCCAAACAAATGTCTTGTTGCAAAATCTTGAATATTTCTTAGGGTTTTCATGCATCAAAACAACCTAGGAATATTATTTTTGGGCTTAAAACATGCAAACTAGAACACAAAATATTGAATGAAAACCAAAGTCCAAAGAGTCATTTTCACTTTTGAGTCCAAAACAATCTTGAATGATCTAAGGTTAAAACAAAGCACTTCAAAGTTCTTAAAACAACACACAAAATCTCAATCTTGAATGCTCAAAGGAAAAAACTTGAATGTTTAATCACTTGTCTTTGAATGCATGTTGCTAAAATCACTCTTGAGTGCCATGGATTAAAATCAAGTTTGTTTTTTTTATGAATGCATGATTAAAACAACAAATCTAATCTTGAATGCCATAGATCAAATAATCATCTTTTGGAGCATAAAAAGAATCCACATTTTTGAAATCTTCTAAGTTATAAAAACTAATAAAGATGCTTTGAGTAAGTTTGTAGTTGGACTCACCCTCTTTAATCACCCATCAATTTAACCATTGGTTGCAATCTCAGCACCATCTATGGGGATGGGTCTACCTAAGAGGGTGTTAAGTGCTCCAAAAAGATCAAACTCCACTCACTTGGGTCTTTAGTGGTTTTTCTAAGTTAGAAAATTCCTTGAATGCACATTAATCTTGCTCACACTTCATTTGGGCATAAAAATTGGACAAATCTTGACGTGGAGGGCCTCCGGGCGCACGCTTGACAAATTGAGTCTCACACATCTTTGCTTTGGGCTTAAAACAAACTCACACTCAATCTTGAATGCCTAACAATCAATGAACATTGCATGGTTTGGACGCATTTTCAATGGCGCTCGCATTTCTTATGTTGACGATCTCTCGACTTTCATTATGCTAATGACGCTGTCAAATTGGAATGAACATTGTATTCCATAATCACAAGTGTCTTCAATCATAGCTTACAAAATCTAAATCATCAATTGGAATGAACACGTGTCTTTTAAAGCCCAAGATCATGTATGTGGTCTTGTTTTACACTTTTTAGGAGGCCTGCTTGGGGATTTCATCACCCCTTGGGACGACCTCAACTCCAGCGTTCTAACGGAGTATAAAGATCAGGAGGTGAATCCAAAGACACCTCTCTTGGGATCAAAATTTTGTCACTCGGGCTAAGCCTCAAGGAACTTTATACCCTTGAGAAGTGAAAGAGGAGAAGTGGGTTACCGCTCCTCTCAGCTGTGTGACATCTTTTTTGTTTCATCTACGGATTTGGGCCTCACGTACCTTGTGTATATCGAGGACTCCCTAGCTAAACCAAATTTCATCCTTGTAGAAAGCTTCCTAGGATGTTGGTGTGTTTGACGTGCTTGCTGAAAACTTTTGTCTGCTTGTTTGTTCATAGCTTTTGAATGAATGTTTGCCAATTTTGGTCGAAATCCTAGAAAAGTAGAAATCTCCCAGCTCAAGGCATACTTAGCGTAGTCACTGCCTTATCAGAAAATTATCCAAGCTCCCCCGCTACAACCGAATCTATCTAGTTCTTTGCCTTAGAACAATCCCAAATCCAAAGTCTCTCCAAATCATCCCCCTAGCCAGCTAGCAACCCAATCCAAAATCACCCAAGCCTTTAAAGAGTTGTTGTCACTTTGCCAAAATTTGCTATCCAATCAATCTATCCTACCAATCAACCAATCTCACCAAGGTTATCCCTCTGACAGAGCATTGTCTAGGGTAATCTAGCTTTGTCACTTGCATCCCTCATCACCTTGAGCTAAAGGTTGGGATCCACAAGTGGTCAATCTCGTGTCATGCCCATAGGATCATTAGTCTATCCTCAAGTTGACACAATCACCACGAATCCTGCACATAGGAAAGCAAAACTCTCACTTTTTGACAGCATGCCCTTGAAGTCTTCCATCCACAGGAAAGCCAAAAATCTCCAGCCAATCCTCCTTAGGTCTGTCATGCAACTTTGACTCTCCCTAGGAAATCTTTCATCAGCCAATCCAAAATTTGTGCTTAACCCAAATGCAACCATGAGCTTCCGTGTTCATCCATACGCAAGACCCCATCCCCATCAAACTCATCATCAAAGCATGAAGTACCAATCCTATCATGATGTGTTTGGTCGCATTGTCCTTGCTCCCGCCACCTCCTATTCCAATGATGATGAAAATCTTGTTGACTATGATGGGTATATTGAAAGCCTTAGAAACATTCCCCCAAGCATCCCCCAAAATCCAAGAGTTATTCCAAACTATCTAGTCATGCCATCCGATATTCCAGCTTCCCCTCCATCACCCCATCAACCAAGCTTCCAATCTTCCACCCCCATCACACTAGCATTTCCCAAATCTCTCATAATGACCCTTATGCATCCATCTTCTACTCACCCATCTCCACTACTAAATCTCCCATCTATCCATCCGCTGCTTTTGAAGAATCCATCCCTTCACCTCCTATCGTACCATCCACTCCAAACCAATCCTATCAAGATCCTGCCCAAAAGCATGTTGACATCCCCCAAAGCATAAATGAAGATATCATCGTACCATGTCTTCCATCCATAGTGCAGTCACCATCTCCTCCATCTCCAAAACCTCAAGCCATATCTCCTCCACTACAAGATATCTTGTCATCCCACTAGCTACATTAAGATCCTATCCTTCCATCTCCCCCGCTCCATGCTTCCATCTTACCACCTATCCAAGCTATTCCACCATCTATAATCTACCCTCTTGGTTCACTTACATTCATCCACGGTGGCCCTCTCTCAGCAGAAGAATTAAGAACAATATCTCCCCATTGCAATACACCTAATAAATCACTTCTACCATTTTTTGCAAGCAAAAAGTTTCCTCAGCTTGTTCAAATGCTCAATCGATGGCATTATCAAGGTCAAGGTTTAGGACCACAAGAGCAAGGAATCAAAGAGCCTATTATTGCACAAAAAAATCTAAGATTTCATGGTCTTGGATATGTATCCAAAGGCTCACCATCTAAAGGTGTTGGTACACCACACCCCCAAACCAAGCCTATCTCCAAGCCCACCATGCCAGCCTCCCATCACTCCTTCAATAAATCTTATGTCATCCCCCCTCCACCATATTTGCAACCCAAAACACCCTACCATATCCCCCCTTCATCTGCTAAATCCATTTTGGGTCCCTATGTCCCAAAATCTACCATCCTCCATCCTCCTATCAGCCATCATAAAAATCCTATTCCATCCATTTCTATGCAAGATCAACAAAGGCACATATCAGGGCACATCATCCATCATCATCCCCCTACATGCTCTTTCATATCCTCTCCATCTCACAAAGCTTCTCCTAACCATCTTCCCAAAGCTTACCATAGCAATGTGAATGCCAACTTCAAAATGCATAAAGCTAAAAATCCACATCCTAGGCAATCATATGTCTATTCTAAAAGACATACTCCAAAAAGGAAAAATCCAATCAAAGAATGCAAAATAATGCAAACGCCTATGAAAAGAAAAACCAAAACCATGTGGATCCCAAAGAAAAAAGTTGAAACCCAATGCATAATGGCATCCACCATTGCTAATCCCCCATCCCGTAACTCATGTCCCCCATCTCTTAACTCCATCTTGGGTGCCTATATCCCCAAGCATGCTTCCACAAATCCTCCATCACGCCCGCATCTACCATATATCCCCCATATGCTCTTTTCACACATGTCCCAACATGTGCCAATGTTGCTCTTGCAAGCATCCCCATCTCATGCTCCTTTCCAGCATTTTCATCCCTCCATCTCCTACCATCAATCCCATCTAATCTGATCTATTGCATAAATCACACATCCGATGTACCAACAGCTAGCAACAAAATTGAACATTCCAACAGCCAGTGAAAAATCCCAAAAAAGCCAAAATAGCTGAAGAAAGGCAAAATCATTCCAGCTAAGTCCAAAGTCAAAAAGTCAAAAAAGAAAAGAAAAATAAAGCGTCCACTGGTGAAAACTTGGCAATTCAAGCACCTTGGACAAGTACCATGATGAAAACTTGGCAAACAAGCGTCATGCGTAATCCTGCCATCCCCAACTTAGCCTATCACCCTCATGCTTTTGGTCATCTCTTGACATCCACCTCCATCTTCCAATCTATCCACCTATCCTCCATCCTCCAGCTTCCATCTCACACCATCCACTAATCTTATGCAGCTTCAGCCAACCATCCCAGCTATCATCCATCTCCCTAGCCCCTTCAGCTTTTTCCATCCTAGCTTCAATCCTATCACATCCATCATAAGACCTTCTTCCACATGTTATCTTCTAATTGGGGGCACTATATTCCTTGGAGATCTTGTCTTGTCCATCCTCCCTTGTCATTGGTATCTAGCTCTAGGCTATCCTCATGCAAACCCAATGTCATCTCTTTATATCCATCATAATCCTAGCTATCTACCATCCTATCTAGCCATCTCATCCTGCTCCTCTAGCTATCCTTGGTCACAAAATCTCTCATCATCATTGGATGCATCCTGCCAAATCTATATCTTTCGCTATCACCCCACCCTTAGCTTTCGCATCTTACACAAAATCGAGCTATCCCGCTATCCTCTCATCCTGAGCTTTTTATCCATTTGTATCATACCTATCATTGGTCTGTTAGCTTGTACCATATCTTGATTAGCTCGCTTGTAAATATCTTGGTCCGTCAGCTTGTACATCCTCTTTAGCTTAGTACCATTGTATCTATCCAGCTTTCCTGTTAGTTTATCCTTGATCAGCATCTTGCACACATCGCACAAATCTTGGTTAGCTATTCCAACGCATCCTTTAGCTAGATTTCCTGTCACCAAAGTGTTATCTTTCTTAGTTCAGCTTGCCAAACGCATCACTCATCCAAATCCACCAGCTTCGGTGCTCTTTGATAGGTCCTTGCAGGATATAGCTTTCCTCATGTCTGATCTTGGTCCGTTAGTACCTTGTCCTACCCATCTCATTGGCAAACGGCTCTCTTTTGGATTTTCACTTTCTTTTGATTTGGGATCTTCCCTTTTGGGTCTTGAAGTATCTTTTCCAAGCAATCTCCTTGTTCCCTCCTCAAGGTTTCCACGATCTTCCATATCATGGTATACTGTGAATGGGGCAATCAGAGTGTAAGGTCTTGATCATGTCTTTTGTTTGTTTTTCTTTTCTGCTTGTGGGTTACCCAGTGTCAGTTCCACTCTGATTCTTTCGAGATTCATGTGTCATGCTGGGGCAATCCTTGTGTGTTTGTTTTAATTCAGTCCATCATTCCTCTGGATAGTTGGTGAAAAGGCCTTGATGTTCTTGGTAACCTTGGCAATTAACCAACAGTCCTATAGCAAATCTAGTGCTCAACTACATGGTGGTACTTCTCTTCGAAGTATCCCCCCCGCTCAAAAAGCTTCAATAGTTTTCCTTCATCTCCATTATCCCCCATCCATATCCAGCATCCGTCTCTCCTACCCCAGCTTATGCATCAGTATCTCTTTGAATCACTCCTCACCTTTAGCTTTAGGGATCCACAATCCTAGTCTTAGGGATCCACCAATCCAAATCAATCCACCAAGCCTCATCTTTCAAGATCCACAATCCTAGTCCTAGGGATCTCCGAAACCCATCTTCCGCCAATCTGACTCTTTGAAATCCTATTGCATCAGCTTTTTTAATCCCCTCATCCATCTCCCCATCCTGGATTCCTTTATAGTGCTCTGCTCCTTCATCCTCTGCAATCCCTGAGATCTTAAGCTTGCTTCCTCTTGTGCCTCTGATTCTCCCTTTATCATTCTCCCATAGTGAGAGTTTGAGCTAACCAAACCTCTTCTCTTAAGCAAATCTGAGTCTTCTTGATCATCTCGGATTCTTGTACTTTTCAAGAAGCCATCGAGCCTCGCTTTCTCTCCCCGCCGCCTTCTTGAGGGGGCATCTCGCAGTCCATTCTCTCCTCTTCTGCTCTAGCCTTGGGCATCTTATTTTCTTATCTTTGATGCCATGTCACTTGCGGCATCACATCAAAGAGGGGCAAAATGTAGACACCTAAAATCCTTTAAAAAATAAAGTATTTTTATTTTTTGAAAAAATTCTTGATGACATCATCATTTATTAATTAATTAATTAATTAATTAATTAATTAATTAATTTTTATGCCATTAAATCCCTTTATCTTAATTAAAAATATTTAATTAAGGAATCCCTCCCAAAAATGTTTAAATCTTATTTAAACATTATTTCCTTATTTATTAATTATTTAATTAATAAATTGACCAAAAATCCCAAAATAAATTTAAAAAAAGAATTTTGCCCAAAACTTGGCCAATTTCCTTAAGACCACTAACCTCTTCCAAAATCTTCTAATCCTTCTTTAATTTCGATTAAAGGCTAATCCCATCATTTCCTACCCCTAATCTCAACTCAAAATATTTAATTAAGATTAAATATTAATCCTCATGTTTATTAAAAAAGTTTTAATAAATATCTCCTCAACCCAAACCCTTGAAATAAATAAAACTTTATTTATTTCCTAAAAATCTAATTTATCCTCACCCTAAGAAGTTCTAGACTCTTCTAGAAAGTCTTCATCCTCATCCTAGGAAATTCTAGACAATTCTAGAAAGTCTTTATCCTCATCCAAAGTCTAGACTCTTCTAGAAGATGTCTTTAAAACTAATCCTAATCCCCTCCTAACCTTGTCACATTCCCTAAACATGAGTTAAAACTTCCTAACCCAAGCCAAAGTTAACAAATATCTCCTCCTTCACCCACCCTCATTAAATGCCATCCACTTGCCTATCCCTAAGCTAATCCTAAACCATCTGAATCCATCCTCTAATCATTTGCACAAGCCTAAGAAAGCTTAAAACCCTCCTAATCAAGTCCAAGTCGAAATTGCTCTCATCACCCTCAAAATATCTCAACCATAAAACTTTATGAAGCCCACTAGGCCATAAATGACTCTTCCAAGCCCTTTTATTGCTCTTACAAGTCATTATGAGGGTCTTTATGAAGATTTTATCCCTTGAGCCTCCTTTGTTGACTCATTCTTCCCCTTTCCTCCATCCTCTCACCATGTGACATGTGTCACTCTTTGATTGGTTGTAAGGAAGCACAATCCATGTGCTCTCTTCTCATGCAATCTGAGCCCTCCATGAGCTTTTTCCCATCCTTGCATCTTAGCCCTCAATCCCTCAAGCCTCTTGCCTATAAATTGGATCCTTTCCCTTTGCAAAATAACACAATTCATGAAGTAAAGTTATAATGCTATTTTGAGAGCCAAATCCATACTAAAGCCATCTATCCACACCAAAAATCCACAATCATCCATTGAAGCCTTTGGAAGCATATTGAGCATACATCCTATCCATTTAGATAAAGCCACTCAACAAGAGAGCTTCTCATTGAGAGAGCCCATTAATGGCTCATATTTTCAATTGAGAGCTCATCTTAGTCTATCTTGAAGTTTATGAATTTTGTTTAGTTTGTAGAAGCTTTATTTAAATTTGGTTTCTATTAGCATACTAACATTGCTCATATACAATGAGATGCACTTTGAAGGAAGTGAAGATGCCTCGAATGAAATCCTTTCCAAGATATATCCTGAAACTATTCATGAAGTTATTCAACTTAAAGGGGACAAGATTCCAAAGGGTTTGGTTTCCTTGTCAAAGATTTTTGACAAGCATGATAGATATGTTAAGGAGCACAAATAGACAATGATAAGATCTATGGAATAGTATGAGAAATACAATATTGGAATTGAAGAAGACCCAAAGCTTGATAACATTGGTAATTGGTGCATAAAGGAAGACAAGAAAAAGTTTATTACCTTGCTTTGTGAATACAAAGATATTCTATCTTATTCTTATTAATATATCAAGTCTTTCTATCCAAAAGCAATACAACATGATATTCCTCTTAAGTTTGGTGTAACTCCTTTCTGCCAAAAGCACAAGCAATATAATCCCAAAATTTTAGGTACCATTTTGGCCAATATTCAAAAGATACGTAAAGTAGGTATTACTTTTCCTATTAATCATTTGTCTTGGGTAGCTAATATAGTTCTTGTTAGAAAGAAGAATGGAGAGATTCACATATGTGTAGATTTCTGTAATCTCAATCAAGCATCTCTCAAGGATAATTATCCATTGTTGGTTGTGGACCAAGTTTTACAACCTGTTACTGGTCCCAAAATGTTGTCTATGTTAGATGGATTTTCAGGTTACAATAAAATTAAGGTTCATGAAGACGATCAATATAAGATGACATTTACTACCCCATGTGAAACTTTTTCATATAAGCAAATGCCTTTTGGTCTTGTCAATGTTGGAGAAACTTTTCAATGAGAAATGGATCTCACTTTTGATGGTCTGATCAATGAAAAAATTGTTGTATAATTGGATGATTTGACTATTTATTCCAAAAATATCAAGATCATTTCTTTCATCTTTGACAAGTTCTAGAAAGATGCAGACAACATGGCATGTCTTTAAATACAAAAAAAAATAGTTTTTGGTTTAATGGAGGGAAAACTTCTAGGACACATTGTGTCAAAGGAAGGAATTAAAATTGATCCTGATAGAGTACTAGCAATAAAAAATTTTATCTTTTCCATCAAGTAAAACAATACTTCATTCTTTCTTTGGAAGGGTGAATTTTCTGAGAAGTTTGTACCAAAATTTTTTGAACAGACTCACCATATTGTTGAAATGATGAAAGGGAAGAATGCTTTCCATTGGAACCAAGAAGGAAGAAAAGTATTTGTAGAAATCAAGGACACTATAGCACATGCTTTTGTGTTGGTATGTCCTAATTATATAAAAATCTTTATTATGTATAATTATGCTTCAAACAATACTATTCTGCTATTGTGATGCAGAAAAATGATCAAGTTATTGAATCACCTATTTCATTCATGAGTTGTCCTCTGAAGGCATATAAATTTAAATATATTCAAATTGAGAAACATTCTTTTTTTTTTTCAAAGAAGTAAAGTATTCTAGGTTCTACATTTTGAATTCTCATATCATTGCTCTAATCCCAGATAGGAGTATCAAGACTAGATCCTGACTTAGCAAGATTTTGGTAATAAAAGAGGAAACTGGATAGCCAAGATTTAGGATTATGATATGGAGATATGACCTACCAATTTAGTTCATGGTAAAGATCTTTGTCAACTTATGGTTGAAAATTAACCTTTGTTGGTAGAAGATGAGAATTCTTCCTCTCTTCCTACTATCTTGTTAGTTAGCACTACATATGATTGGTTCTCTGATATGGCATACTATTTCAGCTATGGTGATTTCCTCCACATTTGACATATAAACAATGAAGGAATCTCAAGTTAAAAGCTCCAAGTTTTGTTCTTTGGGAAAATGGTCTTTACAAGCAAGCAATGAATGAAACATTCTTAAGATGTGTTGATAAAAGTCAGCAAATACAACTTTTGGATTCTTTCCATAATCAAGTATGTGGTGGAAATTCCTTAGCACCTATCACTACACATAAGATTCTAAGATCACAATATTATTGGCCCACTCTTTTCCAAGATGCTTATCAGTGGGTAAAGAAATGTGAGTTATGTCAACAGTTTGTTGGTAAGCAAAAACTTGTTGCTTTTCCATTGAAACTAGTTGTGATCTATGAGCCATTTCAACAATAGCGAATTGATTTTATTGGTACTATAAATCCATCTTCAAGCAAGGGTCATACTCATAGTTTAGAAACAAAAAAATACTTCACCAAGTGGGTTAGAGAAATTCTAGTGAAAGGATCTACAACTAAGATAATTTGTGACTTTCTAAACCAGAACATCATTTCATGTTTTGGTGTTCCAAATAAGATTGTTGTAGATAATACAGTTTCTTCTTTTCCAAAGAGGTCATTGAATTCTATTTCAATCACGAGATTACTTTGGCACATAAATTTCATTATTATCCACAAGGTAATGGTCAAGCATAATCAAGCAACAAAAATTTGGTGAATATCATTAAGAAGTTGGTGAATATCTATGAGTAACATTCCCCAAATAGAGCCAACTGTTGTCTTGCATTTTGTCACTACAAAATATAAGTAATAATACAAAAAAAATTCAAACTAGTTTCGCATCTCTCTAAGTTAATTTTTTTATTTAATTACTTAATGTTGATCAATTAATCAACTTCAATTCTTGTAGAAAATTCTTTTACTGGAGGATTTCATTAAGTTCTTTTCATTTTTCTATTTGTCGAGCATATGCTTGATTTTGAGGCTTTCATCATCATTTTCTTTATTTTTGATTGTGTGTTTGTTAGTTTTTAGTCCTTTGGTTTTTCTCAAGTCACAACTCTTAGTTTCCCCTTTGATTTGATCTAACCTAGAGCTTGATCGAAGTTGTTAGACAAAAGATATAGCCATTTTAGTGCCCAAAAAGTGGACCTTCTTTATGAAACAACACAAATTAAAAATATCATGTTATATTTCTAATTTGACATTTACTTTTTGAAAAAAGAGAAATTCAATTCAATTTATCTTTTTTTTTAAGTTACTTTATTAATTAAGTTTATACTTAAAGTAACTATAGTGTACTTTATGTTATATTTTAAAGTTGAGTTTACTTTTTGATTTTTCACTTAAGTGACTATATTAACTATATAGTTCAATTTGATTTTTGACATTTAAATGAAATGCTCTAGTAAATATTACTTATTCAATGATATTTACATGTTATATTTTTAATATGATATGCAAACATAATTTATGTCTCATTTAAGTAATATTTTATTAAAAATAAATTGACATGTCCTTATTATATCACTTAAAGTCATCAAAAGTGGACCTTTTTCATGTCATTACATGTAAAATTGATTAAAAGTTGACCCATATCATGCCTTTGCATGTAAAATTCAACTTAATGCTTAAAGTTACTAAAAGGGAGACCTTTTTGATTGCATGTAAACTCACTTAAAATGTACAATGACATAAAAAAATGTGAGCTTTTGCCTTGAGTTGCATATACATGTTTTTAAAATATGCAAAAACATCCCATGGACATACATTTGTCAAAAATGTTCTGATTTTGAGCTTTCTTAGAGTATGTTTTTGACATTGTAAATAAAAAATGCCTCATTTTCTACCCACTATGGATTCCTCTTGCAAAGTTTGAAAAGATCCAAGTTTTTTGGCTAATTTTTCAATATTGGAGCTTTTCCCTCCTTTATTTTTGGCACATACTCATCATGTACATGGACATTTTCCATCTTGTTAATAAATTTGTGCTTATCTATCTGATTTTATGCATATTTTAGCTTGATGATTTGTCACTTGTTGATTTTGTTGCCATGGAAAGTGTATTTTTCCTTTTAAAATGATGGAATGGTTCATTTTCATGTTTTTTGTTTTTTCCCTAAACTCCAAATTTGAAATTGCATATTGAAGTGCTTTTCACTTTCCAAAGGTATGTTTTTCTTTTGTAGTTTTTGTGTTTTGTGTCCTTTTTCTCTAGTTTTTCTTCATTTTGGAGAAGTTGCAAGTTCTTTCCCAAGAACTTGGTCATGTTTCATTTCACTCCATCTTCTATTTCATGCAAGAGCATCATCACATTTCATTTCCATCTTTCATGTCACAACACGTTGCATCTTATTCATCAAATGTGATTACATTTTTATAATCTCATTCATCATCCAAATGTGCATGTAATCTCAATTTTCACTTCTATTTTCAGTCATCTCACTTTCTGTATCCACTCGCACAACATGATTATGTGAAAAGCTTTACATATAATTGCATCTCCAAAACTCATTTTTGACATAAAGTCACTTTTTGAAAAGCCAAAAATGTAATATACATATTTTTCCATGTACTTTCACTTCACTTTTCCACCAAAATGACTATAAAGTTCACTTCACTTCAAGCTACATTCCTTTTTCATCTCTCCATATGCACTCATGCCAATATGAGCAAATACATGTTTTTCTATTTTTTGTGTCCTTCCACTTTCTGCATCTCATCTGTTATCCGCACTTACATGTAATCTCATCCTCCATTTGCATTCACATTCACATCTCATCTCACTTTCCATTCCTCATTAAATGTAACACTTACATGTAATCCATTTGCCACGCAATAAAGTCTCAAAAACCTAAGTCACATTTTTGAAAATCAACAATCTTCATTTGCACACATTCCTATGCATTCCACCTTCACACATTTTCATTTCCTTCCATTTTCACTTGAATAATTTTTCATTCTACCTTCCATTTCCATTCAATACATATGTATATTATTTGTCCTTTGAGATCATTTCATCAAATCTAAAAAGTTTCAAAGCCGTACTTGAACCTTTGTTGCTAATTGAGAATCAACTTGTATGGTGATTTCCTCTAATGATGTGTTTATGTTTTGAGATTTTTGTGTTGCAACACAAGCACAAGAGATGCCCTCACCATATAAATCTAAGGGCAAGATGAAATATTATTTTGATAAATATTTGGCTCACGCAACTCCTTCTCAAGTTACATGCATTCTTGACAATGTGTTATTCAAGAAGATTAGACACATGGACTTGACTTATTTTCTATTAAGAGTAGAAACTTCTATTGGTCATGCGATGAAATGCATCAAGAGAAGTCATATTCACTTGGTATCTACATTTCCCATGGCTCCCATGGAACATGAGTTCATTCTCAAATATGCAAAATGTTTTAGCCCAAAATCAAAGACAATCAAAGATGTTGGTGGTAGGGTTATTATTATTAGAAATAGGGATTACTGAGAGGGGGGAGCGAATTAGTAATCTAAAAACTTTAGTTGCCAACTAGATATTATTACTTATTTTAAACCATGCATAACAAAGCAATAAATTAATGCTAAGTAGTAACAGTAATAATGCACAAAGATAACTCACGACACCATATTTTGTCAACTAGGGAAACCCTAGCCAAGGGAAAACCCCAGTGGAGATGATACCCACTAAATTTTATGGATGGACCCTATTAGGATTTAATGAGTAAATTTAGTATAATAGTCCCTATTAGAAGACTTTTAATCCTTGTTAGGAGATTCCAACCCTATTAGGAATTGTAGAATAATATATGCAAGAAGAGGCCACTGCCCAAACATGAAATTTCAACTACAAGAAGAGCTCAATACTCAATCAAGTAATCTACTATTATTTTCTTTCCTTCACTAATTTTTAATCTTCAACTCTATCTTGGATCACCAGATAGTTCATACAAAACTTCACATATATTGATTTCACGAAGTTTTCTTTCTTCACATAAATTCACAATTACATAATAGCACACATATGCACCCTTCTTATTGCAAGAATTCCTTTGCATAAATACCATACCTTTACATAAAATATTGCTAGGTCAGCTAAGACCAAAATTCACTTTTCTAAGTTAGAGTAAACATCTAGGATGTTAGTCCTAATTGGATAAGTAATTGTCTTGCAACCAAAACTATTATTTCCTTCAATTCCACTATCCTACTTCATCAAAACATGATTAACTTTGTTCCATACAATCCATACAAACTTTTGAGGTTATTCATTTCATCACCAACATGTATACTATCTCCATGTAACTTCACTTGTCATAATATGACATCTACAACATGTTATAAACAAAACAATACACTATTGTAAACCAAATTCAATACTTAGACAATTTTCTCATAACCAAACATTAAGTATCTTTATTTCTAAGGTTTCTTGTCAACGTGTACATTATGTCTTTCTATTAATGACAATAATTACATATCACTATTAGCTAATTGTCAATAATTATTAGTCTTGATCCAAAAGTTATCAAGCAAATCTTCAAAGTGTCACATAATGCAGAATGCATAGATCTAACCAAAGAATTGTCTTTAGAAATCTAGAATGAGAAGAAAGGAGATTGTTAGAAGTACACAAATTAATAATGGTTATATAATAAAAGGAATAAATTCTTGAGATGGCCAATGATTTTTCATAGGTCTAAGTTCAAGCAAGAGTACAAAGACCTTATCATTCTTATTAGCAGGGTTTGTGGTCTTAATGATTCCACTAATTTCAAACCATGGATGTAAAAATTCATCTTCTAGATCATGGAGAAAAAAGAACATATCTTCTAGGGAGAATTGATTAGCACTGCACTCTATCAATAGTTTCTCAATGTAGGGACTTTAGTGCCTTTCTACATAAACTTCTACCTTGTTTACATTGTTGCTGCCATGGGATCTTTCTCTAGTCACTCAACCAAAGAAGATCATATTTAGATTCCAATTTGAGATTACTATGATTAGATCACTCTAGCTAATAGTAATTTCCAAGAAAAAAGAGTCCAATATGCTTTCTCTAGGTATTTTCAATGTTTGTTTGATAGACAACTATCCATCAAAAGGGTATCTAATGAAGCTTGGGGAAAGGTAAATCAATATGGTTGTATATTTATCCATTGTCCAACTTTTACTTACTTAAGGGTTGGATACTTTAAAGGTGACCCATATACCTTACCTAGGTATGCTACTGATAAGATCACTCTAATGGAATTAGCCAGACAACGTACTCATGGAAGTTTAGTCTGATCAGTATACTTTGCATAGGCTTGGTTTTGGTATTTCTTCTACCAAAACCTTGGTGATTGGTAACTGTTTGATCAATTATGTACATAAAGCAAAAAATATGGAAAAAGAATTATAGTTAATTACATTGAAGAAGTTTAAAGCCAGATTTCACTTTGATTATTGAGAAATGAATTCTCAAATCAAGAAGGCTTTCACGCTTGTTCATTGCATTGAGGATGTTTGGATTGATATGAGAAAATAATTGGATATAATTAAGATGGATTATTGTAGATTAACTTTGTAGCAAGTCATTGATCTTAACATGCTTGAGATCCAATCAAATTTCCAAATTGAACATGACAACAATATTCTTGATCCAGAATATCATCATACTTGTTTTGATAAAAGGTTCCCTTTTCCCATTCAATGGTAGTAGAAAGAAGGTACATCTATCCTAGATATAATTGAATCCATTTTGAATAACACCAACAAGTGGCTGAAGATTAAAGGGCTAAAAAGGGTTAATCTGAAATTGGGTGTGGATTGTGGAAGCTTTGGCCCTCCTAGAAGGAAGTCATAGCTAGAAATTATAGGAAAAGAGGGTGCTTCTTCTTCTAATTTGAATAAGTCACTTAAATTCAAGTTGAAGGGAAAAAAGGACTTTAAATAATCTCAGATCCTTGAACTAGTTTAGGAATCAAAGGAAGAGTTAGAGGAGTCAAACGAACAATCAAAAGAAAAATTTGATGAAGAAGATGAAGAGGAAGAAGGGGAAGTTATTATCATATCTCCCCCAAGACCTACATAGGCCCATGCACCTACCATGCATGAAGAATTTTTTTTGGATGAGATAGATGATGATGTGGATTCATTATCCACTATTTTCACACCTTCTAGTCTAGTTTTATTAGTTAATACATTGGCTTTCCCTATTTCTTCAACTACTCCTCTCATTCTATCAAATGAACAATATAAACATTTGGGAAGTGTGTTTTAGGATTTTCCAACTCTCACAAAGGCTCAAGTTTCTTAACTTAATACATCTTTGATATGTTTTAAGCTTTTTATGACAAAATATTCTCATCGTGCATCTATGAATTCATTTGTGTAGACTGAATCTTGTTCAGTCACAATGGAGATACAATCCGGATCAATGCTAATGGTCTCCATTGTACCTACTTCCATAGATGAAAGTTTTAGCTTGCCTAAATGGTTGAGTAGAATCACAATGAAGAGACGAAAAGTGGTTGTACCTCCAGATAACCTTCTTTCAAAAAAACTAAGTCCAAATCTTTGAAAGATAAGATTATTTCAAGGATCTTAGTTGATTCGGATAAAACCAAGATTGTAGAAGTTGTTGACCACTAGTGAAAAAACTTGCTAAAGAACTTACCTATTCTGATTACAAGTTCACTAAGGTCAAAATTGGAAAGAAATTACATTTGAGTTGTTTACAAGATTCTCAAGATACATTAGCTAATGTATCATAAAGAAATCATGAATTATGGGAAAAGAAGAATCAACTCAAACAGGAGCTTACTCATTTAAATGAAGTCATTTGTTATGTTACTTGTGTAAATGAGAAGATTTTTCTATAATTAACATATGTTATGTTTGATTCATGTAATCTTGTGTGTTTTATAATAAAATATAAAAGAGTTATGAAGCAATTGGAGTCAAAGCTTTGACTAGGAATAATTATGGAGTTATGTAGGTAGAGACTTTATTTGTAGCTTATATTACCTTCTTACTTCACAAAATAGTTAAGATATATTTAATTTTGGAAATCTTTGTGCCCTATTAGTAAAGATTTTTGATATAGAAGTACAATCAAGCTTAGAGCGAAATCGATACTCATTCAACTAGCCTTTGAGTTAGTGTTGGTTTATCGATATCACCATTTTTGGCTTTAGATAGAAGTGTAGTTAGAGATTTAACCCTGCCCATTACTTGCTCCATAGGCTAGTGGATTCTTTCTTGAAAGTTAAGAGGAAAGAATATTGGTAACACCCCTTTTTAAAAACCTCTTGATTTGTTGCTTACCTTGAGTTGATCCAGGGAATGGTGGGAAGGGGGAGCCTTCCCTTTAAGGTAGGAGAGACTTTGTCTCACATGCTATGGCCGTTCATCCTATTTTGATACTAGATTTTACCAAAAACTATTGGTTGCAAAATATCCACCCAACATTAACCATGAGGATGGTCAATTTCATTCTTTTTGTTGGGTGTGTAGCTAAGGCTACTTGGACATCCTTTACTTGACTTAATAGGGGAGCTTGTTTTACATTCATAGGGTAGAAATACCCAAAGTTCTAGGTTAAGGGAAAGCCTAAGGCACAAGAAATAGTAGAAGAAATGGCATTATCTGAGGCACTGGAGTCAATTATCTAATTACTCATCTTTTGACCATTTGTATATAAGGACACATAGAATGGATTGGGTTTTTTTCAAGGAGAGGTAGCTAGGACTGAACATTCTTCTTCCTTGAATAGCATGGGCAAGATTAGTTTTCATCAATAGAGGAGAAAGCACTGGTACTAGGTTGATCATTACTAATGGTAGTATTGACATTGGAATGAGCTTTAATACTAGTCTTTCCTTTGCAATAATCAACTATTTTTGTAGTTTAGTGGGATTAGACTTCAAGTAATCTAGGGAGACACTAGAATATGAGCATTATTGCAATATTGGATAATATTGAATGAGGGCTGAGACTTACCACTTGGCTCTACTTTTTCTTTTTCTCTCCTTGAAGTAGAAGGGGTGGATGTACTATCCATGGTTGATGAAGTAACAGGAGCATTGTTCTAAATAGGAACTGAGATCATCAAACTTTTTTTCTTCTAACTTCTTGTTGTTACAGTTGTTTTTACTCTATCCAAGGTGGAAAAATAGTCACCTCCTTTCTTTGAATTTGATTCATACTCAAAGTAAAATGTTCTAGAGTCACCAGGGGGAGCAAAATCATCTTTGGTTTTTGGGTATTCCATTGTTAGCTCATTACTTGCATTGAGTTGCTTGTATATGTTCATTTCATGGAAAGAGTCACCATCATGATATGCTCTTAAGTGGAATATGCACATGCTTTGCTTCTTAAGAGCTACCTCAATGGAAAGCTTTTGTTGAGAAGGTGGTAATTGTAATGCTTTTCCTTCATGTTGCCTTCTAGATACATCCTAGTAAGGTTTTTGGAATGAACTATCTTACCCATTTTCTTTTTCATGGAAATTAATTCATTTGACAAATTTTGAAGCATTCCTTTTCTGTTGTTGGTTGTACCAGCTATAGAACTTGTGGAAGTTCCACTTTTTACCTCTCTCTTCCATTTTTTAGCTAGTATCAAATTGTCTTCTAGTTCTATTGCCAAAGTCTAAGAACCAAGTGGAGATTTACCACATGTGCTCTTCTGATTTGAAAGATAATATTTGGAGGCATAGAATTGATGAAGAACATATTTTTCTTATCTGTAATTTGGTTGACCAACTTGTCAAATCTCAAAATGAAGTCTCTCATGGGAATACTTGGATCCTTCTTGATTTGAGTGAGTTGGGACAATAAGGTATGTTTATCTTTTGTGCTTCTATAGTGGGCCTCAAAATGATTTTTCATGTCATCCCAAGTTGTGATGCACCTAATAGGAAGATGTTGGAACCAATTAATTGTATTTTTAACTAGTGTCTTAACAAACATTCTTATAACGACATCTTCATGTTGAGGGTATATGATATTACAGGCTACAAAGAAAGCAACAATATGTTCATTTGTAGAGACCTTACCATCACCATTATATTTATGGAAATTATTTTGGGACACTCTTAGTAAATCATTGTTAGCAACAAGTCGTAGAGGGCCAATAACATTACCCCAAGGCACAACCATTGATGCATGAAGAGTAATTGGTACTGGCTAAAAGGTAACATCAATCGGGGTTATGATTTTGTATAAGGTGAGAGTGTTACACAATGATGGAATTTGTGTGCAAAAGATAGGAGGGGCAGAGGAATAACTACATCTCCAAGAAGTGAGACAAGGTGGTGGAAATAGACCCTTGACAAATACCTTGAAAAAATGAGTCCCATGAGCAAGATCTCCCTCTTCTTAGGAGATCTAATAATATTGGAAAATCATCTTTCCCAAGTTCTTCAAATACTGGATCATTTTTTCCTTGGTCATAAACACTCTTGGTATACTTGGGATCTAGGGTGAACTAATTATCTTCACACTGGGTGTGCTCGTCTCAATCTTTTTTGTTGTGAAAAACCTTCCTAGTACTCAATGTTGGCTTCTTCTCTTTCCAATGCAAAGCTGACTCTTCTATGTTTATCTAAGGATATTCTATTTCTCTAGGTGAGTGTATTCAACTGATTGATTATATCTTTTTATTTGGCTTGGAAGCCAAGGTTAGGCCAAATTGTTGGGATTTGACCTTCATGAAGCAACACCATTTTTCCTCATGGATCAATAGGAATGACTTAAAAAATGTGTGAGTACTAATAAGGATGCAATTCAAAGTTATTCTAGTGAAGCCACAAATAGAATTACTAAGGATAACTTAGATAATGAAGAAAATGCACATGATTTTATCTTTCAATACTAAGAAAGATGCGATTTAGAGATTTTGGAAGGTTCCCCAATAGAGTCACCAAAAATTGTTGGTTAATAGTTTATCTTCCTTAGATTTTTGTTTATACCTTAACTTATAATATGCCTAATGTGGTTGAAAACAAAAAGGTTAACAGATGTTGTAGTCTATTAGAGACCCCTGAAATGAAAGGTACAACTCCCTTTTGGTGCAAAGATTTGCAAGGATTTCTTTTTTAGTAGATCAGTTGATTTTGAGGGGCATGCTCTTAACCAAAGAGAAGGAGAGGTAAATCGAAATTGCTTCACATTTTAAGCAATCTAGGCCAATTTTAGATGATGACTTACAACCTCCACAAATATGAATATGAATGAGTCACTTTTAAGCTTATTTAACATCTATAATGCAATCTATTATATCTTATGAATGCAAGATACAACAATGCAAGACTATCTACCAATGTACACTACATAAGAAAAGAAAGTATGATCAACTTGACAATACCCAGATTGCCCAAGTGACTGAGATTTGACAATACCCAGATTGCTTCCTACTTAATCCCTTTCATTGACCAAATCCCAGACTTCTCACACAACAAATGAAATGCATACAAACTAACTTGTATAGAATAGGGGAATTATGATAATATTGAAACAAAAGAAGTAAAGCTTACAATTATAATCAGGCAAATTTGGTCAATCCTTTAAATGCAAAATTATATCTCACAGTGAAGGTTCAAATTGAATTAATTGAATCAAAGAATTACAAGAATTCAAACAAATCAACTATTTGAATCCATTTGAACTATGCACATGAATATCAATTTCAAATTAGTTTAAATAAGCAATTATCCTCAAATATTATTTTTGTAATTGAAAGAGGACCATATTTGACTTATGAATATTTTATTCAAAGTGGGATTCAAGGATATTCATCATTTATTCCATAATGAATATTTTATTCAGAGTGAGATGCAAGGATATTTATCGTTTATTCCATAATGAATATTTTATTCAAAGTGGGATTCAAGGATATCCTTTGTTTATTCCATAATGAATATTTTATTCAAAGTGGGATTTAAAGAAATTCATTCTTCATTCTATTATGAATATTTTTTCATTATAAGGATCAAAGTGGATTCAAGGTGGATTCATAAATCATTATTTCATTCCAAAGTGGATTCATAAATCATTATTATATTCAAAATGCTCATTATTTTAATCAAAATGGGTTCTCCGTTTTGAATAAAATTATCCAAATGTAACCTTCATTTATGAATTTTTAAATCAATGTGGATTCCCTTAAAATGAATTTTAATTCATTTTTACCTTCACCGTGATAAATTCTCAATTCTACCCCAAGCCCTTGTAAAAATCTATAAATACAAGGCATTCTAAGAGCTAAGGAACCAATTCTCATGCTTCATAATTCTGTAAGTTTTGGGCCTTTTAGCATTTCTAGCATTCTTGATATGTAACTTGATTAATCTATCATTCTAGCTTAATTTTGCATACATCTAGCTTATTCTTAGCTTTATCTTGCATACACACTAAATAAATCCTTCATTTTAGCAATGGTCATGGTTACTAAACTTATATAAAAGGAATAAAAAAAATTTAATCAAACTTCCATTTTATAATCTTTTTATGGTTTTTCATAAAAATCATAAACAGTAGACCAAATCAATGAATTTTGATCCAAAATTTTCATTAAAAGTTCTGGAGGATAGCTAGAGATCACATAATTTTTTTTAGATTATTCTAATAAAATCCTTATTTTATACAATATTTTATGATGTTTTCATAAACAAATTATTTGATGCCACAAATCATAGTATTTTGATTACCAATTATTTTTGTAGGTTCAGGAGAATGGCTGACAATCACAGTAAAAAATGTAGATTTCTCTGATCCAAAATCTATTTTTAAATTTTTTTAATGAGTTTTCTTTAAAAGAATCCAATTACCATCCAAATCACATAATTAAGATCTAAAAGTTTTATTGTGAGTTTGTGTTGATGTTAGGAGATCCCAATAAAGATTTTAGATTTTTTTTCTGATAGAATATGTATTTCAATAATCTTTTAATGTTTTTCCATTAAAAAATTAATTTATGAAACAAGTCACAAAATTTAGATCTAAAATTTCTATTTTTAATTTTTTTTAAGAATTTTCATTAAAAAATAATAATTTACCATTTAAATCATAGAATTAAGATCTAAGCATTTTACTGCGAGTTTGCGTTGATGTTAGGAGATCCCAATAAATTTTTTAGATTTGTTTGATTTAAAATATATTTTTAATAAATTTTTTATGTTTTTGCATGAAAAAATAAATTTATGAGACAAATCATAGAATTTGGATTTGAAATTGTTATTATAGATTTGGGACACTTTCAAAAATTCATAGTAAAAATTAAGATTTTTCTGATCAAAAAATCATTTTAAAATAATTTTTTATATTTTTTCATAGAACATTAATTCATGATGTAATCAAAAAACAAATTATTGCAGGTTTGTGGAAAGTGACAAGGAAGCAAGCATCAGAGGATTTTAAATTAGGAACGAATGAACTTGAATGATTAATCATTTGTCTTTGAATGATTGTTGCAATTAAATCCAAAATCCAAACTCACTCTTGAATGTCTTCAAACTTAAAACAATCAAATTCAATCTTGAGTGTCTTAATAAATTGAGAATTTTTTCCTTGAATTAATGTTTCCAAAACCAATCTTGAATTCCATGAACTAAAATCTAAAGTTTTTACTGGAATGTATGCTAAAACACAATCTTGAATGCTTAAAGAAAATTTACATGCTTTCATTGGAATGAATCTTTAACACTCAAGATTGGTGCTTAAAAATAACACTCATTCAATCTTGAATGCATAAAGGATTTGGCTCTTTTCCCTATTGATTTCTTATGTTGAAGATGCTCAATTTACTTATGTTGATGAACTCTCAATTTATTATGTTGACAATGCTATAAGTTGGAAAGAACCTTGCATGCTAAACATGAGTGTCTTCAAGAGTAGATTACACAATCCAAAGATTCATTGGGAAAGAACAAGTGTCTTTTAAACCCCAAGGTCACTTATGTATTCACTTCTCTTGAACCTTTGGGTGATCTTGAGTGCGTGAGAAATAAGTGGACTTGTTTTATTTTTTAGAATGCCTACTTGGGGATTCAATCACCCCTCGAGATGACCTCGACTCCCATGTTTTGGCAGAGTATAAATATTAGGAGGTGAATTGAAAGAAACCTCTCTTGGAAGTATAATCTTGTCACTCTTGGCTAAGCCGCAAAGAACTTTATACCTTTGGGAAGTGAAGGTGGAGATTTGAGTTACCATCTCCTCCCGACTATGTGGCATTATTTTTCTTTCATCTACAAATTTAGGCCTCATGTACCTTGTGTACATTGAGGACACCCCCTAGTTGATCTATGTATATCCTATATTGAAAGCCTTTGATAGGATTTTTGATGTGTTTGGAGTGCTTGACTATTCAAAACACACATAAACACAAACTTGTCAAACTTATCAAATTGAAACTAGTCACCTAAAAGTTTGCTCAAAACTCTCTAAAAGTCAAAAATTCTATCCAACAACTACTTCAAGTGTGACACATCTAGTCTCTATTTAGAAACACTTGTACACTTCTTTGTTTGCAATAGTCTAAAAATAAATCTTCTCAATTGAACATTTGAAATCAACATCTGAACTAGTCTCACCACGTCACAGTTCTACTTATTCTATTGTGTTGTTATCCCTTGCTATCACGATGGTCAATATTTTATTTGTTCTAGTCACTCTACTAATTATTTGTACCATGGAAAACATAACACTTACTACCACTTTACACCTACTTTGAGAAAAAATTATTAATTTTGGTCTTAAGTCTATATTATCAAACATCTTTTGTCTATGCCTATTACAACCAGGAGTGGATGCACATTTTCTATATGTCAACCTAAAAGTGTTGTACGTAGAAGTCGAGGTAGAGTTCATTACAAGTACTATACACAATCCAAGCATCATAGAGAGTCATCATAGTCTTCTTGTCCTACTAAAACTACTGGAAGATCATCTTGATCTATTTCACCTACCATTCAACCTTACATCAGATGAGTCTTTCCTATAAACTTTAGTCAAGTAAGAAATCTACTTTTTCAAGAAAATCTCAATCCTGAGGAATCCTCATCTGAGCCTAATCTTGGCAATTAAAACACAATACCTCCTCATATTAAGTTCCCACACATTGAAAACTTTCATATAAATAAAATGGAGGATCCAAAACAAGAAGGAAAACATAGTAATGACAAAAATTGGGACGAAAATAGGAGGTCTAATAAAGGAAAAAATTAACATCAAAACATCCTAGTGATGATGAAGAAGAAATAACCCAAGAGGACATACAAAAATCCTAAACAAACAAGGCTTTTTAAAGAATGATGGAGATCCTCATGAATGTGGAGAAAGAGAAATACCTTCTTAAGCTTGCTAAAGAAGGAGTTAAATTACCCCTAGAAACTCTTGTGATTAAAGAGGAAGAAACTAAAACCTCTAAATTGCAAAAGAAAATTCAAAGCATAAAAGAGTAACTACTCCAAATGATGAAAGAAAAGGACAAACTGATAAAAAAATTCACACTGGATATCTTTTGGTTATTTCCTTTTGACAAAAACCTCTCCATGAATCCTTTTCTTAAAAGAGTTGAAATTCCAAAATATGACAAATACCTAGGTACTTCTAATCCCCAAGATCACTTGAGGGAATTTGGTGCTTTATCTATGGAGTTCACGCATGACCAAACCTACCTTATTTTTCTATTCCTGCAAAGCTTGGGTGTTCCAACTATGGAATGGTTCTCACGGTTACCCTCAAGGATTAAAACCTTTGATGATATTGCAAACATGTTTGTCCAACACTACTCACACAACATCCAACATCTAATTAATATCAAAGATCTTTGCAATATCAAACAAAAAACATGAGAACCTTTCTTGACTTTCCTCCAAAGATGGAGGAAATTTTACACTAAGTACTCTCGCAAGATACTCGAGACTGAGAAACTTGACATCTCTATGGCTAACCTCCTACTTGATTTTGGGTATAAAATAAATAATACAAGGACCCTCATCCTTTGATGACATGATTAAAAAAGCTTTCTACATTGAGGATTTCATGGTCAAGAAAGGAGAGTTGACCCTATACAAAGATAACAAACAAGGATCTAACTCAAACAAAGACAAATCTAAATATATAAACAAAAATTGTTATGTGGTAACTGATGGAGTAGTTGACAATGTCACTCCTAAACCTCCTAAAGTTGTCTTCAATCTCACAAACAACATACAAGTAGCTAAAGTTGTTTAAAAGGCTCACACATATGCCAAACCAACTAGAAATGCTTCTAAAGACAAGCCTTGGACTACCAAAGCCAAGCATGACCATACACCTTGTGAATATACACCTCTTGGTCAACAAATGAAAGTGGTTTAAAAGACACTTCCTCAAAACAAACTCATAAGTCCTATGGACAATTCTTTGTTGGTGTTTTAAAACATTACACTTCAAATTATCCCAATGAGAACATAATACATCTAGGGGTAGCTACTTCCCATCTATAACATATCCTTTTCCAAACCAGATCAACTATAAGGCTAGACACTTCTTCTACTTTAGGCCCTAGGCAGGTGTACCTCAAATTCATTCATATGGTACCAGTTTTCAGAAGCATACTAAATCTAAATAAGCAAATAGAACCCTTATATCTTCTATACTTATGCAAAGATCATAGACATGAATTAGCTAATAACATGACCTAATAAAATGATAAGAAAAGTGAGGTCATCGTTTTAGCTCTTGAATGGATGATTATAATTTGATTTCAGCAAATCCCCAAATAAGCAATAGTAAGAACAAATGGATCTTGTAGTTGACCAGTGCCTTATCTATTGGGAAATTCCACAAATCACACACATACATCTATGATATCAATGACGTATTTCATACATCAAGATATCAAACCTATCCTATCACTTTGTGAATTTGACATCAGTACTCATAAAGACCTCATTCTCATGAAATATCCTTCGCAAATAACCTGAAACCCTATCAAATACATCAAGCATTTACTTGGTTCTTTGTTCCAACAATAAAATCTACAAGACATACAATCTTAAGGGGATACAAATGGGTCGAAGTTCTTTGTCCCTAAACCAAAAAAACATTGCAGATTACAAAGATAGGAGATAAGAATCAAAATGAAACTAAGAAGATTTTTGCTCATTGTATTCATTTCTTTGAAACTATACATTCAAGATGCATAAAAATGACCTATAAAACTACTGAATAGATCAAAACTATCTATGTTAGCTTTATTTATTGCTATTCATACAAGAGAGAAAGTTGAAGAAAGTGGTAATACAGTTTTGGATCCAACCTTTTGGCATCATAGTCTAACTATAACCAACATGGTATCACAGCAATGAAAAATATAAAAAAATTGGAACCATTATAATGAGAAAGAAAAAGAAAGATATAGGAAAGGAAGAAGAAGTCAAATTTGATCTGGAAGTGACATGTGTCCACTTGAATCTTCATTCCTAGATGTTGCCGTTACTAAAATTCTACACAGGCTGAATTTTATTTCAAGTAACATTGTAGAAGGAAATATTCATTTTCTATTCATTTACATTTCATTATTTTTCAATTATTATTTTAATTGTATAAATAATCACTGATATGTACAATTTTCATTTTTACAAAGTATGAAATGAATGGAAAAATGTTGGAAATGAAAAATCTCACACAAGCCATGAGTCTAACTATTATCTTTCATATATATTGAGAATAAGAAAAATATAACACAGGAAGGTAGAGTAAGAGGTAATCAATCATTGCCTTTTTAGCGTTTGACTAGTTATGTGATCCTCATTGTTGCTCTTGGTCCAGCTCTCAATCTGATAGTTTCAGGTCTTCGTCCTCTTACATAGGGAAAAAATGGGGTTAGATCTTGAAATATCTAAGCAATGACTTAATACCTACAACTAAGTACCCACACATGCAATATCTTTCCTATTCTAAATAAGGAACAGGTGCAGATCACAAGAGAGTAGTTTCATGACTGTTACAAGCCCATGCTTGAACTTCATGAAATACTTTATCATGAAAAAATAGTTATAGTGAATAACAAAAAGAGTCTGATGGAAAGCATGATTCTGAATCCCTTTCAATTCTTGGAATGTCCAAACCTATTCAAATTATGAAGAACAACATAGGCTTACTATCATATGCCAAGTTTAGAAATAAAAGCTTGAGAGCAAGAAGCTAAAGCTATAGAGGTCAATGAAATGAAAGCCAGGGATGAATTTGAGTTACATAATAGGGGGGCCATGAATGACAGCAAAGTTGAATTTGAATGACAAGACTCTTGAGGTTAAAATAATTGATTTGTTGTTATAGAATCTGGAAGCAACGTCTAAGATTTGCTAATGGAATGTAGACATATATAAAATTAAAACTATTTAAGAGTCCTTATCAACCTATTTTATGGAGACTAGAAGAGTTTGGTGGTTTAAATTAATAATTATCATCTATATTCTGAATAAATAAAAATTCAAGCTTAATCTCTAGATACCAAAAAATAACACAAAGGTGACCATGATCACAAAAACCAGAAGTCAAGCACATGTCTTTTGGAGTCATTTTAGGTGCTATTTTTGTGGTTATATTCTTGATTTTGACCAAGTTGGTTGAATTAGCATGTACTTAATGGGTTGGTTTCTCATTTGTAAAGGGGAGTTCTAATTATGCAAAGAAGTTTTTGTGACTACTTCTAAGTCCTTAACTTTATTTGCAGGGTTTGTAATTTATTTTGGAAGTTCAAATACAAGTGACAGCAGTTTGAGTTTATGCTACTTTGTGTCAATTTTTGAACCTTCTTTCTTTCTGCAATTTTGTATGTAGTGACAGAGTGATTTTGATAAAACAATTAGTGAACTGTTATTATTCCTTATTATTTTGTCTCATTCCAACACCTAGTTGTAGAAGAGTGAGTCTATTTGTAGGTTGTAATATGTGTTTTTAAAGGTGAAATTGGTTAGAAAGAGGCATTTGTATTCCTCCTTTTGCTAAATCATTCTTCAAACCTTATTACAAATTACTTATGTAAGTCTTTACAGAAAAGAATGTTTTGTTTGTATTTCAATAGCTGAATAGTCTTTCTTTGTCATTTGTACCTAAACTTTCATATCACTTTTGGTGTATCACCCATTTCTTAGTTTAGACTATAGGTTTTAAGTTTATTTTTAGTAAATTCTCCCCTTTTCCCACAAGTTTAACTTAGGTTCATGAAAATGTCGTTGAATACTCAATAGGAGCTGGCCTAGAAATTGAAGGTTTCACTTCAATCACTTGTCCCACCAAGAAGTGATTCCCATGTTATGCCAGGATTACTGATCTTTTTCAGTTTAGTACTAGTTGCAAATTTTGGTACTCAATAGTTTCAAAACACCTCTCTTCTCTCTACAATCAAAAATAAAAAGGAATCTCATCATTGTATCTCAACAAACGCAAAATATCTCCTCTAATTGATGGAAAACCCTATTTTGATAAAACCATCATTCATGCATCTGCAAAGCTAATAAATCATTCACTAAACTAGCTTGAAGGTGAGAAAATATGTCACTAAATGCATCCCTACTACCTTTAGCACATATCCAATTCATCATCTTTCTAAAAATCAAATCTGAACTACTACTCCTGAATGAGACTTAAAAAATGGGTACCTAGGATAAAACCATGAATAACTCCAATATAATACTTCTTGTGTAGAAAAAAATGTCAAATATGGAAAATTCACTTTCTCTTGGTTTTGATAGTATATGATAGTCATATGTTTTCTTACTAGATGTGCCCAGAGGATCAAATTGAAAACTAGGTTCCTGTCATGACCTTCAAGATTGCACGTCATTTTCCAAAAAATTAAAATCTCCTAAGGTCAAAACTATATGTTATAACCTTTGTTTATTAAAATGTACCTGTGCATGCCTTTTCTAAGAAAAATAATAAAATATTCTATTTTGCACCTTTTGTTTTTCCCTCTTATTTTCTGTTCAGGTCAACTCAAGTTTGATCAAGTTGACATGTGTCACTTTCTAATTTAACTTATTCCTACCCTATTATCTGGTTTGTTAGTACCTTTGCCACATTATTACCATGTGGCACTTTTTGATTGGCTATCTGAACTGTCATTGGGTCTTGATGATTCACCACGTCTCATCATTTTATTAGTCCTCGCATTTTTATATTTCTTATCTAGTGAGCAACTTTATTTTGTGAGATAGTGATAACCATCAAATCTGCCACATGGCATGATTTGGTACACTGACCTATTTGACAATACCTCATTAATCAATGCCACATGTCTTGCTCTCACATTCTCACATCTTAGTCACCAAGCTTCCACATCATTTATGAGAACATGAGAAGCCACCATGTGTCTTATTTGCCATGTCAGCACCTCAATTTTTGTGCCAAGTTACAAAGCCTCTACCACATGTCACTATCAAATTTGTTTCTCAACAACCACATCTTCTACTGATGTCATTCAAAATTTCTTTAGTCCTCTCATCTAACCTAGCCCCACATGTGAAGTTTGTGGCTTACAAAAGCATTTTTGTCTTTCAAACAACTTAGCTTTGTGTAAAAAGGTATTTTAAAAACAAAACTTATTCCCATAGAATGAATGTGGGACAAACGTCTGTGTGCTTTCCTTCTTTTCATATTACCATGGGTCTTTTTGCAATTTAACTTGGCCATTTTGCCTTCAATCATGATGTTGGCGTTTCCACCATTGCTTAAGAACACTTTAAAAAGAAAAGCTAGAGTGACGGTATTATTACCAAGCTAAGGTGTTCCACTTGCATCATCCATTCTTCCTTAGATACCTTCAAGGCCTTTGCAACCAACACATTTATATGCATTATATGTCCTTCACATTTGGCTGGTCCTCATGCTATATGACTTGCATATTGGAGAAAAATAATAGCTTGGAATCTTCACCACATCCACCGATTTACAACATATCTTTCGCCCATGTTCATCTTTGTATAACATGCCTTCACTGGATTTTGTTACCTCTACTCACACCAATGGGAGGAAAATGATGAACATGTCAAACCTTTTTACTATTCCTTTGAAGATGCCCTCTTATTGCCTCAAAACTGGCATCCAGTTAGCTCTAATTTCCTACGCAATGAGAAAAAAGATGAATTTGTAGAGCATGGCATTAAGCATCCAGCCTACATTATTTTGGACTGATTGTTCATGCCCTATTTTTTGGATCTCCTCTATTCTCTGAAACCTTCTCTCTCCTTTTCATACGCAAATTGGGAGACCTTGGCAACACATCACACTAGAGTCAAAATCATTTGGGACTCACCACTTGGTAGATTGACATTAATGTAGACACAAGAGCTATGGCTTCCATACTATCTCAAAAAAATCAAAATTCACTCTCATACATTCATCCCATGAAAAATGGCCATTTCAACTTCTATAAGTGACTTGGAAAAGGATGACATCTAAGAAATCTTTGAATGTTCCTTTGGCATTCTCCTTACTTAATGCGACAAATTAAGAGCTGAAACTCAATTCTCATTGTGGTTTCAATGATGACCCCATGTGCTCCAACATACTTCTTCATCTCACCTTACAGAAGGCACAATAACAAATACAACCTCAACTCCATGTTTGAGCATTTGGGCATTCTCTCTTTGAAGATGTTTATCATAAATAGGAAGTAGGCATTTGACAAAAACCATTTTTCTAATACATTTCACTTATCTAAAAAATGTATTTCTCCCTTTCTTGCTAATAAAACTCCATTTCATTCAAATCCTCAAACCTTCTAGTTTGGTCAATGCACATCTTTTGTCAACCACAAACAAAACATAGGATTCATTTCTTGTCAAATTTTTCTATTTATAATTCTATCCCAACCAAGAAACAAAAATTTACTAGTGCAATGATCTTTTAGCCCACTTGCACAAACATTTTTTCACACTTCATTATTGCCAATCAAATTCATTTTGTTTAATGCATACATAATCCTATATATATCAACTTGATCTAAAAAATCATATATGCATATCAAACATGCAATGAGTCATAGTTTTTTCGATCTCTTAGAATATACATAATCCCACAACCTTTTATTTACCTTATGAGATTAATCGAGCCCAAAAGTAGGTTTGACTAAAAAAAGATTCAAATTGAAACACCTAACACCTCAAATTGATCCACTGAGCCTATCATATTGATTAAAATCAGAATTGACCATCGAAGAATCATTTTTTAACTCAAATTTCAATCTTTTGCAAATTGAGAATTTTGTAGAAAGAGGTCCTCTAACTGGCCTTAAAAACTGACTAAAATAGGTAACTAGGCCCTAACTCTATCAGATCTCATGTAATGACGACTGCAGGGTCAAAAGATATTGACCATCAAAGTTTCCTTCTTAGAACTTCCTACAAGAAAACATGTCAAAAAATAATAAATTACATTTGATTTTGGCTCTAAAAATAAGTCAAACTGATACTTGGGGGCTTTGAAAAATGTGCATTAGTTTACTATCATAAGGTGAGTATAAATATGGGATTTGGGATCATGATGAATAATTGAGTGCATTTGGAAAACAGTCAAAGTGGACTACTTGGATTTGTAGAACTAGGAACACTAACAGAAAAATGATTTTTGCACATGGAATGGACCTTGGAAAGTGTATAGACGGATTCATCATGACTTGCAAATTGGCACACTTAAAGAGTTTCTAGAGTAGAAAAAAATTATACATTCCATTTGGTTTAGTAAATCATGGGTTCAGAGTTATGACATCCCCAATTGGGGTACTAATCAATTTGCACTTTATGACACCAGTAAAGCTTTATAAACTGCATATGGAATTGTGTTTGAAAACTAATCAAAATGATTCATCATAAGCTCAAATCAGAAACATGACAAGTCCCTGACCTCTAGAATGCAATGTAAAAGAAATTTTCTCATTTTAGTGAATTGGTTCAAAGTTATAACTGGTCAAATAGGGCCTCCCAGAATTATGAACAATTCATATTAGCATGACAACAATAAACAATTGACTTTGGGGAATTCAAATCCTAGTCAAGACATGTTAAAAAGACTTGAAATCAGAAACATGGTTATTTAATATGTGTACTAAACACTCCCAAAATGGAAAGTCATGAAACATTACTAGGTGCGAGATTTTCAAGTGCAAACTAGGCTTCCTATCATTAAACTGATATATTTCTGGATTTGATTGTGTAAAGATTTTTTACCATCAACGTTTCGAATCACACCAAGTGATCCATCATCAGGATGAAGAGAGCAAGAGATGTCAAACAAAATCCTGATGATGGATCACTTGGTGTGATTCGAAACGTTGATGGTAAAAAATCTTTACACAATCAAATCCAGAAATATATCAGTTTAATTGCTATGGATTGTGGAAATTTAATCTCTTCCTATCATTGTTTGACACTTAGGCAAAAATGCAAATTTGAACATTGCTCAAAACAGAACTTCACAAAATGACTCAGAATGACAATTTATCAACACAAAATGCATGAAGATACTGAATGCAAGGTGTTATAAATATTAAACACCTCTTAGGCCTCAAAAGGACAACTGGGTACACATTCATTAAATGCACTTATAGGGCTTAATTTTAGGATGGTACTCAAAATTGGAAAGACAATTTTGAGTGCCAACATCCTCGACCATATGATCCACAATAAAGACCCAAATGGTGGAGTGATGATTACTACTATGAATATTACCAAAACCCTTGTTATAGAACAAACAACTGCATACAATTGAGACACCAAATCTAGAATTTAATTGATGTTGGTGAGATAGTTGTAGGAGTTCATAGTAAAAAATCTGATCACAAAGCATTCAAAGAACCATTTCCTCCATATGAAAAGGGAGAGACATCTACTCCAAAGAATAACACAAAGATCAATTAAATGTATACAAACAATGATAACATTATCAATATGGTTGAACCTGTGGAATCTAAATATTGTAATGTCCTAACCATAAAGGTTCCTAGTGACAACAAAAGCAAGCCAAAAACTCCATTTGTTCATAATAGAGCTACAACTTGTAAAATTGATAAAGAAAAATCTCATTTCTTTGCAAATACTATCACACGATCACATGCAAAATTAGTATTCCCAGGTCCTATACCTTCTACATATGAACCAGAATAGACTACAAACAAACCTACTACTTGTACTACCAACCAAAACACAAAATTAGCAACTTCTAATATTGTTGACTATAACATCTTGGCTCAACTACAAAGGAAAAAAGCTCAAATCATAATTTTTGAACTACTAAAAATCTCACCTGCTCATAGGGAGGTTCTTAACAAAGCTTTAGCTGAGTCTAGTGTACTTAAGGATTTAGATCTTGATTAGTTTCATTCTATGGTAGGTCATCTGAATTCACCACACTACTTATCCTTCTCTGAACAAGATGATAATTCTTTTATTCATCCACATAACCAACCATTGCATATTGAGATCATGATCCTTAAAAAGCATGTATGTCATATTTTAATAGACAATGGTGTTGGTCTTAATATATGTTTTAGTCTATTGACTCAACTAGGATATGATGAAGAATCTATTGATCCTTATAGGAGAATTACTATAAAAGCCTATGATGAAGAATAAAGAAAATCCAAAGGACTTGTTGTATTACTAATCTAAGTGGGACCTATTAAGAAGGATGTCATATGTTAGATTCTTGACATACCTCTAGCATACAACATACTATTGGGTAGACCTTGGATACATGAGATGCAAGGAGTTCCTTCCACATACCATCAAAGTATAAAGTTTCCTTTTCAAGGAGAAAAAGTGACAATACCTACCAATGTTAACTATACTTGCAACACTCTCAATAAAACTACTGATAGTTTGGTACCAACAAATAGAGATGTTATTGAACATTATGATGGAAGGACAAAAGGCATTAAAAAGTCTCTCAAACTAAAAGATACTGGCATGGGAGAATACAAGATGGAACCTGTACTATCTTTGACTTCATTTCCACCACCTCTTCACTACTATCGGAGACCTTATGAAGAAATGAAACCTTCTAGAGTACTACCCAAGACTATTTATAATGGTTCTTTTGTATAAGAAACTATACCTCTAGAAGATAAGGATGAAGAGAGAGCTCTTTCAGCTTGGATATACAAATGTCTAGATACAACAAATACTGGAATCCAAAACTATGAGATAAATCTTGAAAGATATGGGAAAGGACTTAAACTCATGAACTGTCTAGGATACAAAGGAAAGGGTCCTATAAGACAAAATAACAAAGGATTGATCAATACAATTGAAGCCAAATGCTGAAGACCTAAGGACATAGCTGGTCTAGGATTCAAAAAAGCACTATTCCACTTAACAAAATTATGCCAATACCTGATAGTTCACCTAAATCTGAAGATAGTCTAAACCTGGAAAAAAAAAAAAAAAAAGGAGGAAATCTTTGATGGGGAAGATACCTTTCCTTTTCCCATTCCAATTGACATTGAAGCATTACTAGCAGAACCTAATGATTTTGCCCCATGGGTAAGTATTATTACCATCAATAGGGAATCTGATGAAAGTATTGAACAATTAAGAGAAACTCAAATTAAAAATTCTCATTATCAAGGTGAATCATACCAATCTACACAATTTGAAGAAGGTCAATCTAGTCAAGCTCTAAGTAATGAACTACATAAACAAAATTAAGAAGAAATTGAAATTGGTATTGTAGGCACCCAAAAATTGGCAAAGACCTAAAACAACAGAATTTTGATTAAATGACAAAAAATTAAGGATAAAATTGGAGGAAAACAACAAACTTTCAAATCAATTGTTACATCAAGTCATTAATCTATCAAATAAAAAAGGATGTAAATCAACTTTAAAAAGAGGGAAAACAATTCATAAAATCATAAAATGAAATAAAAAAGGAAAAAGGAAAAGAGAAAATTTGAAAATAAATGGAATATTTATTAAATCAATAAATCTATTTATCCTCACAAAAGTGAAAATCCTCCTTTTTACATTTAAAAGAATTGAAAAATTCTCTTTTATTCTCACAAACTAAGTCTATTGGACTCTTCCTCTTGGTGCCTTATGAGATAATTATAGTTTCACCATTACCCTCCAGTCAAAAGTGAAATCCTAATCTTTACCTCAACTCCTAAAATCCTATAAATATGAGGGAAATTCAAGAGCAAAAGGATCCAAGTTTTAGGTATCTATAGTATAGGAACATTTTGAGTTATCATCCTTTAGTATTATCATTATAGTAATTTCATGTCATTTTGATACCATTTTAGCCTTCTTTTCATGTTATTTAGTATCATTTAGCATATGGTTGGTCTATTACATACTCATATCATAGCATTCTAGGGTTATTATACTCTCATAATTTGCATTCTCACATAGTTCTTGCATACATCTTCGTAGATCTACATTCATGGTATACTCCCATTCTAGAACTATTATTAAGATGTTGGTCTAAGAGCAAGCTTAGTGCTTGTAGTTAGGGAAACATGGGATATTCATAGAGTCTCTATTTGACAATGATTTCTTGGGTTTAGATTAGTCTGTTGTCATTCTATTTGCACTCTACTCTAAGGTATCATGAATACATGATTCCATTATGTACAAGTACTAACTCCCATGAGTAAAAGTTTGAATCTCTTTTAGATACAACTATTGATATAGCTATAGACATGGTTCATACATATGAAAACCAACTTGAAATAAGAGAGAGTTCTAGGGTTAGGACTAATGATTCTAATTCTACTTATGCCAACTTGTTCTCTTCTAATGATGTTAGGGATCAAAGGAAAATGAATATACCTTTGGATGAAATCTCTCTAGGACTGGAATTATTAGTTCATGCTTTTGATGATTATACCATTAATGTATTAGAACCAGTCACTTCTCTCTCACTCATACATCTTGAGCTTATAGGTTGGAATTAAAATTCTACATTCAGTGAAGTTCCCACATTCCAAAATGACTATATTATTTCCTATTACCTAAATGCTATCAAACCTATAATGTCTTCCACTAATGAACAAAGTGTAAGCATGACTGAAGCTGATATCAAATATCTCAGTCATACAATCAAAAGAAAAAGAACAAGCACTCTAATACTGAAAACCATACTGTAGCAATATAAGAGCCTAAAATAGTAAAAACAAAAGACACATCTAAAGGTGGAAACCTCTCTAAGGCACCCATAGATGAGATATTTGATGCACTTTCAAGTCATATTCAAGAAAGATCACCAGTTCTGATTGAACCAACACAACCAATAAACTTGGGAACCAAAGAAAACCCACAAATCATACATCTTGCACAATCATTATTAGCTAAAAAGAAAGATCAATTTACCATCTTCTTCCAAGAAAATAAAATCAACTTTATATGGACATATTCTTATATGTCAGGTCTAGACCCTAACCTCATTATGCATCATTTGTCCATTGCACTAGGAGTAAAGCTTGTGAAATAGAAACTAAGAAAGATGCATCCCCATATTGCCCTTTTGATCAAAGTTTAATTAGAGAAACTATTAAAATTTGGATTCATTCAAGCAATTGACAATGCACAATGGATCTCTAATATAATGCCAGATTCTAAACTAGACAAATCTATTAGATTATTCACTAATTTTAGGGATCTCAATAAAGCATGTCTGAAGAATGACTTTCTATTACTGAAAATAGACATGATAGTGGATATGATGGAAGGATATGAAATGTATTCACTAATGGATGGTTTCTCTGATTATAATTAAATAAAAATTGCACTAGAAGATCAAGAGAAAACAAATTTTACATGTTATTGGGGAACATTCTATTAGAATGTGATGTCATTTGGCTTTAAAAATGCTAGGGCCACCTATCAAAGAGCTATAACCACAAACTTTCATGGTATGATGCATAAAACTATGGAGGACTATGTGGATGATATACTAGCAAAGAGTATGCACATAAACACTCATCTCAATGACTTGGGCCCTATCTTGGATCATATGGAGCAATTTAGTCTTTGACTAAATCCTAAGAAATGTGTGTTTGGGGTCACATTAGGAAAATTACTAGGATACATTATCTTAGCCAAAGGCATAGAAGTGACCCTAAAAAGGTTTGGGCTATTATGGAAATGTCTCCACCTCAAAAAATAAGTCAAATGAGAGGATTACAAGGGAGACTCCAATCTATTTGATGGTTCATCTCACAACTTGCAGATCATTCACAACCATTCACCAAAACTTTGCATAAGGGTGTGACATATGAATGGAATAAGGAATGTAATAAAAGGTTGACTCAAATAAAATAATATCTTGCCAATCCACCCATACTGATGCATCCTATTCAAGGGAAACCTCTTATCTTGTACATCTCAATTACAAACTCACTCTTGGGCACTTTATTGGCTCAAGAATATCATAACAAGATAGAGTGAGAAATCTATTACATCACTCACACACTAGTATCTTATGAGATGAAATAAACTACTATTGAGAAGGCTTGTCTGGCAGTTATCTTTGCTTCTCAGAAACTTAAATAGTACATGCTTGCCCACTCTACAAGGCTAGTTTTAATATTTGATCCACTAAAATATTTGTTGAGAAAATAAATACTAACTAGATGGCTAGAAAAATGTGTCATGGTACTAAGAATTCGACATTGAATATGTCGAAGGGAAAACTATCATTGATAAGTTGCTTGATGCACCATTACAAGATCACTACCCTATGACCATTGAGTTTCTAGATGAGTCCATATTGTTATTGACACAAAAAACATAGAAGATGTTCTTTGATGAGTCCTTTACTCAACAAGATCTAGTCTTGGAATAATATTTTTCACCCCTCAACAATATTCTCTCCCTAAGTCATACAAGTTTTTCTTTCCTTTTACACACAATATTGTTGAATATGAAGCCTTAATCAATGGGATGAAAATTTCCATTGAATGGAGCATGATGAACTAAACATCTTTGGAGACTCACAATTAGTTATTAATCAAATCAATGACCTCTATTGAACAAAAGATGAGAAAATCATTCCCTAAAAAATAAAGGTTGATGGTGTAAAGAAATATTTTGTATGTGCCACCTTTAAACAAATTTCTCGAGCAGACGACAAAGTAACTGATGCCATGGCTACATTGGCTTCTATCTTTTAAGTACCAAATAATGACTTTAGAAATAATTCCTGGTGGAAGAATTCTACTACCTCACCTATGACTCTCCTAACTCCCGGATGATGTGTTCTATTATAGGACATGATTCATCTCTCTACCCTCACATATATTCCTACTTATGTGACTAGATTATTCTAGACAATCTAACTCAGAATGAAAAATGTCACTTTATCTGTAATGCATCATAGTATGTCATCACAACTAATGACTTATATAGACGAGGTCTAAATGATACCCTCCTTAGGTGTCTAGAACTTGATGAGTCCAAATGTGCTTTAGTTGAGATACATGAAGACATTTATGGATCACACTCTAATGGCCTAACAGTAGCTCACAAAATTATTAGAGCTAGTTACTAGTAGCTAGAGATGAAGAAATAAGCTACACAATAGCTAAATCTTGAAAATAGTGCCAACTTCATGGTAATTTGATTCATGCTCTAGGCAGGGAGCTAATTCTCTTGATCACATTGTGGCCATTCCAACAATGGGCCTTTGATCTTGTGGGTTAGACTCACCCATCTTCCTCAAATGAACATAAGTTTATTATTACCACTACAGACTACTTCATAAAGTGGGTAGAGGCAGTACCCCTTACTGACGCCATAGGAAAAATTGTAGCTATTTTCTTCTTAAGCTAGATCATCTATAGGTATGGTGTACCTTCCTCCATTATAACTAAGAATGAAGGACAATTTAAAAATAAGGATCTCAAAGGGCTATGTTCAAAGTTCAAAATCAAAGAATATTGGTCTTCCATCTAGCATCCCTAGGGTAATGGACAAGAAGAAGCATCCAATAAGGCTATCCTTCAAATCATACATCATATAGTTAATAAACCTGGAAGGGACTAGCACCTCCAAATTAATCCAGCTCTATGGGCTTACAAAACAAGCATTAGGACACCAATTGGTGCAACACCTTTTTCTTTGGTATATGGAGTAGATGTTGTGCTTTCTATTGAGGTTGAGATTCCTACTCTATGAATCTCTCTAAAGGCCTCATTACTAATGATGAATATATAATATCTTCGCTAGAAGTTCTAGAACTATTGGATGAACATTGACAAGTGGCATTCAATCATCTCAGAGCTTATCATAAGTGAATGTCTAAGAATTACAATAAGAAAGTTAAATGAGAACTCTCGCAATCAGCAACATAGAATAGAAGGGAAAATTTGAACCAAATTGGCTTGGTCCTTATATTTTTCTTATTGTGTCTAGATCAGGTACTTACCAACTCTCAACCACTGAAGGAGTATTTCTCAAGGAGTCGATCAATGCCCTTCATGTAAAAAGATTCTACAACTAATTCATGGTTTGAAGTTATTTTGTGAATATCTAAATTCCTTGAAAAAATCTAAAAATTGCAAAAAAGTCTTGAAAAAAAATTATTATCCTAGTGAAAACCTAGCAATAGACACCTTGATAATACCCAAAAAAAAAAACTAAAAAAAAAACTCACAATTTTCGTACAACTATCTTTTTCTTTCTTGTTTTGAGTGCTCTTATTTCTACAAGTTTCCTTCTTTAGTTTACTATTCTACCTACATGGATTGAAAATGGTCATAAGTCTAGGGAGAAACCAATTGTGCTAGGGGCAATGTCCTATTCTTTTTTACAATCTCTATTATGTGAGTCATCAATTCTTCAAATCATGCCTATCTACTATCACTATACTATAGAGATGTTTCATACTCACACTACAACTTTGAAACATGACATCAATCCAATGATACCACTATCTATGTTTGAACTTAGTTATGAAAATATGAAAACTACAATACATGTACTACCCAATAGATGTGTTCGTCATCCTTGGATCTTCTAGTATTTACAAGGATTTGTTAGTTTCAAATGACTCACATTTTCTTTTCTTCAAAATCTATCCGGATACATTTTTGTATCCTTGTCTAAGGAGTCTTAGCTTATGTTGGCCCTAGTTTAATAAGTTCCCTAGTGATTTAGTCATGATATCCACCATCATAATTCAATCAATATCAAAAAATCCAAGGCTTTAACTATCCTTGAGAAAATCAAAAACAAAAAAATATTAGAATACATTCAAAAGTTTACATATATATATTTCAATCCAATGATCCATTGATTTCATGTCGAGCTATTGTCTATCTATAATTACTACTCCTTCAAGATAGGTTTGCGTACCTCAACCAATTTTATATGAAATATTTAGTGAGACCCTATATTGAATATATATTTAACTATTTTGATCAAAAACAAAAAAAATATTAAAACACATTCCAAATTTTAAATATATATTTCAATCCAATGATCCATTGATTTCATGTCAAGTTGGTGTCCATCTTAATTACTGGTCCTTTGGGACAAGTTTGTGTACCTCAGCCAGTTTTATATGAAATATTTGGTGAGGCCCTAAATTGAATATATAGTTAACTATTTTGACTAAATCAAAAAATAAAAATTCAACATTCACAAAATTCCAAAATTTGTAAACATTCATTTTTACTATCGTCAAATTTAAATTGCTAAGAATATTAAATCCAATGATACAATGTTTTCATACCCATCTAGTGTCCATCTATAATTATTGCTCCTTTGGGATAGATTTGCATACCTCAATCAGGTTCGTATGAAAATATTGGTGAGGTCTCAAGTTGATATTCTTAACTAATTAAATTTTGCAAGTCAAAAACATTTTCATAACATGATAGACATATGAGATGAATGTTTAAGAAAAATCAAAAAATCAAAAAAATACACATTTTATTAATATCAAGCATCGGTTACAAACATACAAAGCCAAAACACAAAAATTAATGCTCATTAGGTCTTCCTCATGGAGGTTGGACATTTGGATTTCCTATAGGGAGCATTCCCACTTGCATGGTCCCAAATGATGAAGCTTCTAATGTTAGTCTTGTGTTAGCATGAATGTTGATGATACTACATTGTGGGAGTATCTTAAGCATTAGAGAGTATTGACATGTTACATTCATGATCATGTTTGTCATTGATGTCAACATAGTATTATTTATGTAAAGACTAGGAGAACAATAGTCAAAGATCTTACTAGTATAGATAATGGTTTAATTGTCTAGTGATGCATAGTTAAGGACATGTTCTCGGCGATGTCCCAATGACATGGTTAAGTGTGCATAGTCTAAGTCAAAGGCATACCATATTTGTACCTAATTTACTGAGAGCAGTTAATAAACAAATTATCGGAGAATAACATTTTGATTGTTTATTATCTTACACCTAAGATGCAATAAAGAACTGCATGTAGTCACAGAGGGATAGAGGACAGTCATATGGTGATGTCAGCGAGTGTATAAGCCCTAGTATCACACATGTGAAGGTTTGTATAGACTGTGAGTCAACAGTGCTATTGTAATTGTAATTAATTAATTATCTTATAATAATTAATTGGAAAAGCCTCAAGATCGAATCAAGAAATTATTATGAAGATATGGTATAAAGAAAATTTATTTCCCTTGTTTATAAAGTATCCATTATTGTATGAAGTGTGATGTACAAAAAGGAGTGCTTACTAAATGCAAGTAAGCAATCCAAGGGATTATTGGATGTGAATTGTGTGATTTGGTTACAAGATCTAAAGAAGTAAAAGTTTGGTTGACATGATAGAGTTAGAGGAAGGAAGTACATTTTATTTCTATTTTTCTACAAGGAATAATACAAAGATCATTTGGACAATGGGTTCCTTGATCTTAACCTTGAAGTAATTTGGCTAGTGGGTCCATCTATCTTCCACAACTCCTAACAAGGTTGGTACAAGTCCTAATAGGGCTAGATTCTCCTAACAAGGATTCAAAGTCTCCTAATAGGGATTGATATGTACTAAATGTTGTAATAGACTCCTAACAAGGTCCATCCTCTAACAAGGAATATTTATATTAGTACATCATCTTGTGAGTACCCTCTCCACTAGGATTTTCCCTTTAATCAAGGGTTTCCCTAGTTAACATATCTAGTCTTAATTGTGTATGTGTATCTTTTAGTAATTTTAGTTTATATTTCTCATATGGTTAAGTTTGTTCAAGATTGATATTTGTGATAATAGTTGGATAACTGATTCACCCCACCCCCCCCCCCCCCCCCCCTCCCCTCGGTTATATCTGTATACTATATATTTTGACAATTGATATCAAAGCATTAGTTCCTTAAAGGATAAGCTTAAAAAATTTGGGAGATCGATGGCTAATATTTTTAGAATGGATAGTCCTAGATTTGATGGGGCCAACTATGATAGTTGGAAGGAGAAGATGAAGACTCATCTGTTATGCATGGGTCTAGGTTATTGGATCTTGACAAAGAGTGGGAAGATGAAGAACAACTTGAATAGTGTACTAAAGCAAAGAGAGATTTGTTCATGTGTAACATGAGAGCTAAAGAAGCCCTACTTCCAACTCTTCCAGAGAATGAATACAATCAGGTAAAGTCACTTCAAACATCTCAGGAAATTTGGAAAGAATTAGAAGATATTTTTGAAGGTGATACACATGCAAAAAGAATGAGATTGTGGAATTGGATATGTGCATTTCAAGATGTTAAGATGATGGAAGATGAATATGTAAGAAGTTATATTGGTAGAATGTCAAAAATTATTGCAGGAATTTGGTATCTTGGTGGAACCAAGGAAGATGATGAAGTAATATGGAAGATCTTGAAAATCTTGATGCCACCATTCAAGCAAGTAGCTCAGATGATTCAACTAGTAATTTCCTTCACTGCATATTTCATAAAGGAGACATTGCGAAAGATTAGATTCTACATAAATACATCTAAGATAGTCTGGAGATCTAGCTAGAGTCAAAATAACTTTTAGTTCCCTAAACATTCTACGTAATCTAACAAGAAGTGCAAGCACTCATGGAGATTTTTCTAATAGAAACATATCTAATGAGGACAAGAAGATTGAGGAAGGTATCTCCCTTCTTGTGAGAAGAGAAAAAGATGGTAAGAAAACCTTTAAATGTTGGACTTGTGATAAATTTGGTAATTATGCATCTAAATTTCCTAAAAAAGAGAAAAAGTATAAGGGAAAGTTTAAGCTTAGAAGAGATAGAGATATAAATTATTTGTATGCTAATGAAGATGAAGAATTTGATGAGAGAGGTCAAAGTGAAAGTGATGATGAATTAAGATTTGTGGCTATCAAGGAAGATGATCTTGATAAAGAAACTAGAGAAGAAAAAGCTTTGATTCCCAAGTTGAAAAAAGGTCTGATTGGATAATTGATAGTGGTTGCTCACATAACATGACTGGTGATATGAATAAGTTTTTTAAGTTCATAAACTATGACTGAGGTATTGTTCGATTTGGTAACAATGTAGCTTGTCATATTTGAGGGATTGGATCCATTACTTTAAATGGAGAACTAACATTGGCAATGTTTATTTTGTTGATGGATTGAAGCATAAGTGTTGGACAATTGATGAACAAGAGATATTGATTACATTTCAAAGAGAAGACCTACATTATCAAGGATAAGGATGGTAAGATTATTGGAATTGGAACTAGATCTACAGGTAATGTATTTCAATTGAATCCTACTAAAATGACATGTTTGGTTACGAAAGTTGATAACTGTTGGTTATTGAATAGGATATTTTGTCATATAAACTTTGGTAATATTGATCCGGGGGATACTTTCGTCAAAATTGAAGTATCTCCAAAACTTCAACAATCAGCATCAGATTAAACTCCTTGAAATTCTGGACCCAACGCAATTTGAACGAGTGAGAAAGGAGTCCGTACACAAAAGTTACGACGAGTCAAAGGTTGGTCAAATTTAGGTACAGAGGCTATTAAAAAGGCCAAAAAAATAAAACTCTCCAAATTTGGTCAAATTTGGCATCAAATCGAAGGTCTCGTCAAGAGCTCTCCAACGATGTTCGTTTTGTCAAAAACGGAGATCGTATGTGAAAATGGCGCTCGATTGAAGTCTAAGGTGGTGTGGCATTAAATATATATATTAAAAAAAAAAAAATTAAAAATACCATTCAAAAATATAGGTGATGGTAGGGGGGGGTCGAACCCATGACCTCCTAGCCCTAAGACTTCGCCGATGACCGTTGGAGCATTCGTTGCGTTTGAAATATATGAAGCACAGTTTGTATATAACCCCTTCCCGCCGAAAATTGGAGAGAAAGGAAGCCGCCGGCGGGGTTGGAACCCCCGACCGGCGCCTTTTTTAAAATACTCAACTGCCAATGCGCTATTTTGGCACTTTCAGATATGTTTAGCGCAGTTCTATTTTATCCTTTAAACCGACGGCCTAACCTTAGTAAAATAAGGTTATTATCTATTTTGACCCCAAAATTAACCTAAACCAAATCTTTCAAAAATGGCTAAAGGTTAATTCAAAGGGAGGAATTAATTGAAGGGTCTAATATTACATCATTTTGTTATAGCCTTATTTTGGCTAATTTTATGTATAAAAAGGGGGTTTAGGAGACTCTTGGGGCATTCAGAAAGTGGAGAGAACGTCCAAGTGCTGAGAGTAAGGAAGATGTGATCAGTCCTGTAATTTGGAATAGCGTTATGCTATTGTACTTGAAAGGAGTGATTTTGTAAACAATTGTACCTGATATTGGAGTTAATCAGATCGGTCCCCCTATTGGAGCAGGACCCGAAGATGTAGTCCATACGGATGAACTCCGAGATCAAATTGTTTGCGTCTTCTTTCTCTCAATTTCTCTTTTATCAGCTTAATCTTGTTGTTCTCTTATTTCAATTATGTTAATTTGATTCATTAAAGGTTTAAATTAACTTTATGTAATTAGTTAGCATTCCTCTGTAATTGTCCTAGATCCTAATCAGATCAAATTTGGTATCAGAGCTTTTGTTGGACTAGTATTGCAGACTTGAATGTTAACAAGATCCAGGATTGAGAAAGGCGAAGGAAAGCTTGAGGAATACAATCCTAAGATTGGAAAATGAAGGACTAAACCATCATCACAAATGGCAAACGAAGGTGGACAAGCTTTTCAAGATAAGAGTATTCAGAAGACTCTTCAAAATTTGCAGACAATGGTAGAAGTTTTGGTACGAGAAAGAGAAGAGAAGATGCAAAGACGTGCAGCTCGAAAGGACAAAGGGAAAAAGAAAGGTGCTAATCATGATCCACCAAAGACACCTCCTTCTTCTCCTTCTTCTCCCTCTTCTCCTTCTTTCCCCTCTTCTCCTTCTTCTACCCATTCTGAGTCTTCTAATATTTTCAAAGGAGGACATAAGCCTCGAATTAAGTTGGATGTAAAGTTTGACTTACCAAAATATTGTGGGGAGTTAAATGCCGAGAAACTAGATGACTGGATTCAGCAAGTAGAAGTCTACTGTAGAGTTCAAAACCTTGTAGATGATGTTGACAGAATTCAGTTAGCCACTCTTTGTTTAGGTGGTGTAGCCCTAACTTGGTGGGAGAGTAGGTCTCGGGATGAAACTTCACAACATGGTAAGTTTAGTTTGTCTTGGTCAGAATTTGTTACTGCTTTAAAAAAACAATTCTACCCCCTAGGCCATATGCAACAGTTAATGATGAACTGGCAACATTTTAGGCAAGGGAAAGGTCAGTCTGTCCAGGATTACACCCATGAATTTCGCAAAAAGGCTATTTCATTAAATGTCCCATTGTATACCCAGGACACCTTACTCAAGTATATAGGTGGTCTTCATTCTTACCTAAGGCATTCTATTCTCATCCTGAATCCTTGTAATTTGGATGAAGTATGTGTCTAGGCAACACATTTAGAATCAAGGGGTAAGGGTACTTTCATTGATAAGTCTGATAAAAAGCCATCTAAGTCTAAGGAAAAGTCCTAAGGAAAAGGAAAGGGTAAAAAGATAGCAACAGTAAAGAAAGAGGGTGAGAAACCCACATGCTCACATTGCAAGAAAGAAGGGCATGATGATTCTAAGTGTTGGAAGTTACATCCTGAAAAGAGGCCAAAGTGATATGGTGGAAACAAAGGTAAACAGAAAAATGCTGTTGTAATTCAACAAGATCTTGGATCTGACTCCAGAGATGAGACAAAGATTGTTGCTACCGGGATTCAAGGTAAAGGAAAAGGTATATCTCTTTCATCAGCTCCAAGTTCTTCTAGCATAAGTGCAAGTACAAGTAAAGAATCTTCTCCTAAGAATGATAAGCAAAGGAATGAATTCTTTCACATTCGAGTTGTTATCAAGCATAATAAGGTTGATACATTATTTGATACGGGTTCCCAAGTTAATTTGATATCTGAGGAAGTTGTTAAAAAGCTTAACTTGACTACAACACCTCATCCAAAACCATACCCTCTTGGATGGGTTTGCGATGATGCGCAGTTACAAGTAACTAAACAATGCAAGTTAAGATTTGCTATCACTGCAAACTTTGTAGATGAGGTAGAAGCTAATGTAGTCCCTTTAGATATATGTGGTCTCGTACTTGGGAGTCCCTATTTGTTTGATCGTCAAGCTATCTTTTACAGGGGGGAAAATAAATATCATTTGTTTAAAGACAAGATTGAATACATTGTATGGGCACATAAGGTTAAGACTAATCTGGCACTAGTTAATGCTGGTCAGATGAAAAGGTTAGTCAACTCTAGTAAGAATTTTGTGTTGATGCTTGTAAAAGCCAAAGAAGATGAAACATCTGAGGCATTTAAGGGATGTGATCCAAAACATAAGGCTGAAATAGTCAAAGTTGTTTCTGCTTATGACGACTTGTTTCAGGAACCGAAAGGATTGCCTCCTAAGAGAGAGATACAACATGAGATCCAATTGCAGCAAGATGCACCACTTCCTAATATTGGCATGTACCGCTTATCAGTGTTGCAGAATGAAGAAATCAAGAAGCAAGTTCAAGATTTGGTCGAGAAAGGAGTTATCCGTCCTAGTACTTCTCCTTGTGGTTCTCCTATTGTGTTGGTTCCAAAGAAAGATGGGACTTGGAGAATGTGCATTGAGTACAGGGCTTTGAATAAGATAACGGTAAAGAACAGGTACCCTCTTCCTAGAATTGATGATTTACTTGATCAGTTGAAACATGCAATTTATTTCACTAAGCTAGACTTACGTAGTGGATATCATCAAATAAGAATTGCAGAAAGTGATACTTGGAAAACTGCTTTTAAGACAAAATAGGGACTTTTTGAGTGGTTGGTCATGCCATTTGGGCTTTGTAATGCACCAGCTACATTCATGACAGTCATGAATGATGTCTTTCGTCCCTTTATTGATGATTTTGTCATAGTCTATTTAGATGATATTCTTGTATTTAGTAAGTCTTGGGATGATCATGTAATTCATGTAAAGAAAGTATTTGAAATACTGAGAAAAGAAAAACTACATGTAAAGATGTCAAAATGCGAATTTGCAAAGACATCCTTAGTGTACTTAGGCTATGTCGTAGGGAATGGTCAACTGAAAGTAGACCCTGCGAAGGTCGAATGTATTGTAAAATGGCCTAATCCAAGTACAGTTACAGAAATCAGGAGTTTCTTAGGTGCAGTTCAGTACTGGAGGAAGTTCATTGTAAATTTCTCTTTCATTGCATCACCGTTGCATGCATTAACCAGTACCAAGGCAACTTTTCAGTGGGGAGGTCCGCAACAGAAGGCTTTCAACACTTTGAAGGAAAAGTTGAGCACCGCACCAGTTCTAGCTCTACCTGATTTACATCAACCATTTGAGATTGAGACAAATGCAAGTGGGTTTGCCATGGGAGCTGTACTCATACAAGGAGGTAAACCAGTCTGCTACCACTCTGAAACTTTTTCAGGAGTAGCAAGTAACTATCCTACGTATGATAAAGAACTTTATGCTTTAGTTCAGAGTGTTAAAAAATGGAAACATTACTTGGTGGGAAAAGAAACTGTAATCCACACTGATCACCAGCCACTGCAATATTTGCACTCACAATCTAAGTTGCAACAAAGTAGGCACTTTAGGTGGATGGGTTTTCTACAACAGTTTCATTTGGTAATTAAGTATAAGAAGGGTTCCCATAACAAAGTAGCAGATATGTTTTCTAGACCTCCTGTTCAGAATGCTTTGATAATCCTTCAAAATAGTTCTATGGTTCATGAAATTTTTCAAGAACAATATGCTAATGATGAGAACTTTAAGGATATCTATGCAGCTTTAATCCAGGGTAAACATGTAGAAGAGAAAGATTACTATGTGCAGGATAATTTGTTGTACCACTTGGGAAAATTATGTATTCCTAGAAATGAACAAGCACATGTAATCCGTGAAGCACACACCTCATTGATTGCAGGACATTTCGGGGTAAGTAAGACATTAGCTCAATTGCAGAAATATTGTTACTGGCCTCGTATGTAGGAAATTGTCACCAAGTATATAAAAGGATGTGTAATGTGTGCAACCAGTAAACCAAGTAATAGGAAATTAAGTTTGTACACACCATTACCTGTACCATCCCATCCATGGGAAAGTGTATCTATGGACTTTGTGGGACGTTTACCTATTTCTAGGAAGGGTCATGATTATTTGTATGTAGTAGTTGATCGGTTCAGCAAAATGTGTATTTTAATGTCTTGTAAAAAACAAGTTATTGCTGAACTGACTGCACATTTGTACTTTCAAAATGTATGGGTTCATTTTGGGTTACCTACTTCTATTGTATCAGATCGAGATTCTCGATTCTTAGGGGAATTTTGGTCATCTTTATGGGGACTCATGGACACCAAGCTGAAGAAGAGTACAGCCTTCCATCCGCAGACTGACGGACAAACAGAGGTAGTGAACAGGACAGTTGTGCATCTACTTAGAGGCTACTGTAACAAACATCCTAAGTTGTGGGATGAAAGTCTTCATTATGTGCAGCATGCTTACAACCATGTGGCACACTCTTCTACAAAGAGGTCTCCTTTTGAGACTTGCTTCGGTTACTTGCCTAAGACACCAATGGATTTTGCTCTTGGGAAGGACGATGTTGTAGATGGATGCCATGATGCAGAAAAGGCTTTAAAGTTCATCCAAAAGGTCCAAGCAATCCATCAGGCAGTAGAAGCACAGTTGGAGCAGAGCCAAGCAAAATACAAGGCTCGCCATGATAAGCATCGTATTGATCACCAATTCCAAGTTGGTGACAGAGTTTGGTTACATATCAGTAAGGAAAGAATACAAGGTGAAGGAAGGAAGCTCAAGCCTATCAGGTATGGTCCTTTTGAAATCTTAGAGAAGATTGGTACCAATGCTTTTCGCCTTAATCTTCCTCCATACATGCAAATTTACTCAGTTGTCAATGTTGAGAATCTGAAGTTGTATGAGCCTCCAATGATCTTGGATGAAGACATCAGTGTTCAGGTTCCATCAGTTGATGATCTTTCACCAGAGTATATGTCAGAATTGCCAGAAGATGTTATCCTAGATAGGAATGTCAAAACTTCACGAAGAGGACCAGTTGAATACCTCCGAGTGGGATTGAAGGGGATGCATCCAAGCAAGGCAAGATGGATGGAGATTGGTAAAGTGAGGGAACTATACCCTCACCTTCTTTCTGATTAATCCAAACTTTCGGTGGTCTGAAAGCTCCTCAGTGGGGAGGCTTGATCCAAGGGATACTTTCGTCAAAATTGAAGTATCTCCAAAACTCCAACAATCAGCATCAGATTAAACTCCTTGAAATTTTGGACCCAACGCAATTTGAACGGGTGAGGAAGGAGTCCATACACAAAAGTTACGACCAGTCAAAGGTTGGTCAAATTTAGGTACAGAGGCTATTAAAAAGGCAAAAAAAATCAAACTCTCCAAATTTGGTCAAATTCGGCATCAAATCGAAGGTCTCGTCAAGAGCTCTCCAACGATGTTCATTTTGTCAAAAACGGAGATCGTATGTGAAAATGGCGCTCGATTGAAGTCCAAGGTGGTGTGGCATTAAATATATATATTAAAAAAAAAAAATTTAAAAATACCATTCAAAAGTATAGGTGATGGTCGGGGGGATCGAACCTGTGACCTCCTAGCCCTAAGACTCCGCCGATGACCGTTGGAGCATTCGTTGCATTTGAAATATATGAAGCGCAGTTTGTATATAACCCCTTCCTGCCAAAAATTGGAGAGAAAGGAAGCCGTCGGCGGGGTTGGAACCCCCGACCGGCGCCTTTTTTAAAATACTCAACTGCCAATGCGCTATTTTGGCACTTTAAGATATATTTAGCGCAGTTTTATTTTATCCTTTAAACCGACAGCCTAACCTTAGTAAAATAAGGTTATTATCTATTTTGACCCCAAAATTAACCTAAGCCAAATCTTTCAAAAATGGCTAAAGGTTAATTCGAAGGGAGGAATTAATTGAAGGGTCTAATATTACATCATTTTTTTATAGCCTTATTTTGGCTAATTTCATGTATAAAAAGGGGGTTTAGGAGACTCTTGGGGCATTTAGAAAGTGGAGAGAACGTCCAAGTGCTGAGAGTAAGGGAGATGTGATCAGTCCTGTACTTTGGAATAGCGTTATGCTGTTGTACTTGAAAGGAGTGATTTTGTAAACAATTGTACCTGATATTGGAGTTAATCAGATTAGTCCCCCTATTGGAGCAGGACCCGGAGATGTAGTCCATACGGATGAACTCCGAGATCAAATTGTTTGCGTCTTCTTTCTCTCAATTTCTCTTTTATCAGCTTAATCTTGTTGTTCTCTTATTTCAATTATGTTAATTTGATTCATTAAAGGTTTAAATTAACTTTATGTAATTAGTTAGCATTCCTCTATAATTGTCCTAGATCCTAATCAGATCAAATATTGTAAACTTTAGCAGCACATTTGAAATTAGAGACTTCTCTAAGATAACAAAGCCTACTAATGTTGTATGCAAAGAATGTATTTTGGCTAATCAAACGAAAGCATCTTTTCCTAGCAAGAAGTTCACTACCACAAAGAAGATGGAAATCGTTCACACAAACTTGAGTGGTCCTTCAAGAACAAGAGGATTCTAAGGTGAAAGGTATTTTATGATTTTCGTTGATGATTTCACTAGACTAATATGGGTAGCATTTATTAAAGAAAAATCATAAGCTTTTACGAAGTTTAAGATATTTAAGAATAGAGTTGAGAGTGAATCTGGTGTTAAGATAAAGTGTTTGAGATCAGATAGAGGAGGACAGTTCACCTCTAGAGAGTTTAACATCTCTGTGAGGAAAATGGAATCAAAAGACAACTGTCCTCACCTAGAACACCTAAGTAGAATGGGATTGTTGAAAGAAGAAATAAATCAGTAGCAGAGGCAACTAGAGTGATGTTGTTTGAGAATGATGTTTCTAAAACATTATGGAGAGAAGTAGTTAATACAATAGTGTACAATATTAATAGAGTATAGATTAGAAAAGGTATGAGAAAGACACCTTATGAGTTACAGTTTGGTCATAGCCATCATTTCACAATTTTTGGTAGAAATGTATATTAAGAGAGATGATGACATTGGTAAGTTAAATCCAAGAAGTGATGAAGGTATGTTTCTTGGCTACGCATTGAAAAGAAAGGCATATAGATGTTTCAACTATAGAACTAAGACAATAGTTGTATGTGCAAATGTAAGGATTGATGAAAAGTTTGGTAATATAGTGTTGGTACACATCTGGACCCAGATTTTAAACTTTTAGTTTCAAGTCTTGAACCTTTTAATTTCAAGTTTTGAACATCTTTGAACTACTTCAAACTCAGTTCAAAGTGGTTCGAAGGGGTTTAGAGGTTTGAAATGGTTTGACATGTAGATTTAGAATCAAGGTTCAGGCTCAACATTTTCAAGGTACACCAATTCAATGTTCATTATTCAAAGGTGTAGCCACATGGCCCAGATTCTTAGATATTCATAGTTTAGAATGTTTGACAAGTCCAATCTATAGACACCTAAATCTGATTACACCGCTTTGGTAATCCTATTTAGCTATCTCTAAAGGCATCATTAGTTAAATTCCTATTTATTTAATCCTTTGCCATCCCCTAGCTGATTAATTTAATTAATCATCTATAGTCCTAATTGATAAATCAAATAACCTATTATTTATCAATTTTTTCCTATTCTCCTATCTAATTCCAAATCTCCATTTATTAAATAAATCTATTTAATAAATCTATACCTCAAATCTAATAAACCCCCAACCTATTCCTAAATCCTCTATTTAGTCTAATCCACCCCATCCACCCATACTAACCAAGCTTAGCCACTAACTCACCCACCCTCATGAATGCCATCCACTTGCATATCTCTAACAAGCCTAATCTAATCCTAAATCAACTCTAAACCACCCCCCCCCCCCCCCCAACCTTGTCACATTCCCTAAGCAAGCTTAAGACTTTCCTAAGCCAAGAAAAGTCAACAATCTCAACTCCCTCCAAAATATCCCAACCACCCAGCCATGAATGCTCTTACAAGGCCATAAAGACTCTTACAAGCCCATTCATTTCTCTTACAAGCCATTTATGAGGGCCTTTAAGGCCTTGAGCCTCCTTTGTTGACTCATCCTTGCCCTTTCCTCCATCCACTCACCCTGTGACATGTGTCACTCCTTGATTGGCTATAAGGAAGCACAATCCATGTGCTCTCCTCTCATGCAATCTGAGCCCTCCATGAGCTTTTCCCCATCCTTGCATCTTAGCCCTCAAACCCTCAAGCCCTTAGCCTATAAATTGAATCCCCTCCCAAACCATTTCAATCACAATCCTTGAGCTAAATTTATAATGCTAGTTTGAGAAACAAAGCCTTAACCATACCCTTATAATGCCAAATTGAGAGCTCACAAAGCTACCAATTTTCCATTACCCATCCCCACCATTGAAGCAAATTTGAAGCTTGAGCATACATCCCAAATCCTATCAAATAGACTCATCCCTAAATCAAGTGACCATCCTCATTGGGAGAGCCATTCCATGGCTCATATTCTCATTTGAGGGTTTCACTTTGTCTATCTCATATGTTATGGTTCTTATGCTAGTTAATGCTTTTGTTTTTGAATAGATTATTATTACTTGCTAACATATTTCTCATATACACAATCCAGTTCAGAACTCAACTCATCAATTGAATTGCAAGTTTCAATAAAAAGTTCAAAATCTAAAATTTTAGGGCTACTTCTCGGGGTACATATCACTCGCAGTAAAAATTGCATTCACAATCAGTCAATATGATGGAATGGAATCAATATGAATTGTTTGCATAATATCCTTAAATGAGGGTTTCAAAACATGGAGATTTCTACATTTGAGAGAAGATGTCATGCAAGGCTGACAATGATAGTAGCTACATGAATATTTGTTGGATCCTAAACATGCTTAGTTACTTGGGGATGTGGAAGTCCATATCCATGTTGTTTGATGGATTGACTAAGGCTTTGGAGGTGGAAGTCATGCATTTGCAAATATTGTTAGAAGAAGTTGTAGTCTCAGTGAGGGGGGTATAAATCCCAATCTAACCATTGGATCAATACCATTTTTAGATATGTTTGAACTAAACTGGTTATCTAAATTTACTCCAAGTATTTTGAAAATATTCTTGACAGATAGAAAGTTAGACATGTTTTAATTCAGCACTATCAAAATGATCCATGACACCCAAGAAATGATGCCAGAAAAAATAGATCCTATTTTGGGGGTCATATCTAATAATCCAAACATTGGATTAGGTTGAATCTCAAATATGTATGGCCAAACCTAGTTCTCTAAATCCTCTCCAAATTTTTTTCTCATATTATTTAAGGATCAAAAGTTACAAGTTTTTGAGTGCAACACTATCGGATCAGCAATGACAATGACAAAATGTAGAGCATGGTAAAATAGTCATGTTGTACGGGTTGTATCTCACAATCCAACTATTGTATTGATCTAAATTTTGGATATGTGTTGCAAATTCGAGTTTTAAAAATCCTCTCAAAATGGAATTGAAAGATTCCTTCTAGATCAAAAGTTATTGTCAAATTCTTGCAGTGTTGTCAAAATTGCATCTGACTATCATGAAACAATGACAACACTTTACAACCAGAAAATGCCACCTATTAGCATGCATATATCATAGGGTCCTCATATTTGCAAAGATATAAGACAAGGTTTATAATGATATAAACACATGGAAAAGGGGAATTCATAAGGCTTCTCAATATTTAGTTAGGGAAATTGAAAAGTTCTCATGAGAAATGAGAAGATAATAAAGAGGCCAGCAGAAGACAAAGAGGAGGATTCCACTTTTATTCTTTGTTAGAGGCTGCAGACGGTGTGCTACAGCAAGAAGGGAAGTTTCTTCCAGATTTATTCCAAACTTAAGAGGCTGTGGGAGGCAAAACCTATATTGATTTTCCTTTCTGAACTATGTGTTAGAAATAGGAGAATTTTTTATTTGTCAATTTAATGTTAATGAAAAGAGTTTCAGCTTTTCTCAAGATAGTGATTTTGACTATAAATGTGTAATAGAATCTTTGTTGTCATTTACATTTTGGAGAAGGGAGAGTGGAGGATAATTACATCAGAGCTTTGATTATGATGCACTTTCCTTCCATTGATTACGATCTTCATATCATTCTCAGTTTTCTCTAAAATACATTTCAATGTCACTGTTTCTTGATTAAATTATCATTTGAAGATATCTTTAATAGATCTGACTCTGCGTTTCCTCAAGAGGATGGATGATATTTTCTTCATTTTAACTTTGTAATGCAACATTCAGCAAATAGACTTTGCATTATTTGTTGTTCTTTCTTTTTCAATTTTTGAGTTTTTGCATCTACTTTGTGTTTATGGGTAGATGTTTGTAATCCTTTCGTGTTTTTTAGTTAAAAGCATTCATATTCAAATTCATTGTGAATCATATATAGGGAGCTATACCCAAATAAATTTAGAGGGTGCTTACACTCTTCAATAGTGAAGTGACCCAACTATTAGGGCTGATTAGTCTTCTTACTTGGGCAACTGGAGTTATCTTTGCATGTATTTTCTTGGAGGACAATCTATTCACTAACATAAAGAAAAGATGGTAGATTATAATTCAGATGAACAAAACAATAATTCTAGAATTGTTAGACAAAATGTTGAAGTTTTCTTTGAGACTAACAATGATTTGTAGAATGATGTGCTATCTATTGAGCATAGAGGAAAACAAGGTCTGAACCTATAGATGAGATAAGAGTTGAGATGTCAACTCCTACCTCCAAGATAAACATGACAAAGAATCACCCTCCAGAGCAGATAATTGGAAGTAAAAATAAACATGTGATGATAAAGAATAGAGTGAATGAGGAATTGTGTTTGTTTCTTAAGTTGAGCCTAAGAGAGTAGATCAAGCATGTAAGGATGATCATTGGATTCAAGAAATGAAGGAATAATTCTAATAGATTGAGAAGAATGAAACATGGGAGTTAGTTCCTAGATCTAAAGACAAGAATGTGATAGGAACCAAATGGGTATTTAGAAATAAGATGAATGAACATAGCGAGGTTGTAAAAACAAGGACATACTTGTTTTCAAAGGTTACTCATAGCAAGAAGGCATAGATTATGAGACATATGCACCTATAGCTAGAATGGAAGTAGTAAAAATGTTCTTGGCTTATGCAATGAGTTAGAAGTTAAAGGTATATCAAATGAATTTCAAGTCAGTCAACTTTTCCTAAATGGAGAACTTGAAGAAGAAGTCTACATTGAATAGCTTGATGGATTCCCTCTGACATATGACAAAGAGATAGTATGAAAAATGAAGAAAGCTTTATATGGTATGAAGAAAGTGCCTAGAACCTAGCATGCAAGGTTGGATAAGTATTTGAAAAAGCTTGGATTGGTCAAAGGCATGATAGATGTAAATTTGTATTTGAGAGGAGTTGATGATGGTTTATTTATCATTGTAATATTTTTTGATGACATAATATTTGGTGGTAATGATGCAGAAAGTGATAAATTTGTTAAAGAGATGAAAAATGAGTTTGAAATGAGCATGATAGGAGAAATGAAAATTTTCTAGGATTATAGATTGTGCATAACAGTGATGATATTTTCATTTCACAAGCTAAGTACTTGAAAGACTTGTTGAAAACATTTGGTATAAAAATTTGTTAAACTATTGGTACACCTATGATAATTGGTCACAAGTCATCTAGCAAGGATGAGACACCTATATTTGAGTAGAAGAAGTATAGATCCATGATTGAAGGATTGCAATATCTAACTCACACCAAACCAAATATAGAAGATGTAGTTGGGATTGTAGCTAGATTTCAAGCCGATCCTAAAGAGTGTCATTATATAGAAGTAAAGAGGATATTTAGATATTTGAAAGGAGCATCTAATTATAGAATTTGGTATGACAGATCAAGCAATTTCACTTTGTGTGCATATATTGATGCAAACTGGGCAGGCAGTATGAATTACATAAATAGCACCAGTGGTGGATCATTCTTTCTTGGAGGAAGATTGGTTTCTTGGTTGAGCAAGAAACATGATTGTATTTCACAGAGCATAGCTAAGGTAGAGTATGTTACAACAACAAATAACTATAATCAAGTTATGTGAATGAAGCAGATGTTGAAGGATATTTGGATTGAGTTTACGAAACCTATTATCATTTACTATGATAACAAAAGTACATTGAGTATGTCTAAGAATTCTATATTGCATTCTAAGATGAAGCATATATCTATTGAATACCATGTCTTGAGAGAGAAGGAAACATAAAAGAAGATCAAATTGGAGTATGTAAGTATTAAAGATCAGATTGTAGATATCTTTATGAAGCCTTTGTGTAAAGATACTTTTGAGTACTTAAGAGGTATGCTTGGGATTTTACTCCTACATACTTTTGAGTAAATGATGTAGAAAGTGCATCAGTTTAGTGGTACAAAGCATTATTGTTAGACTGGACTAAATGTTGATGCTTCCTATATTGGGGAGTATCCTATTAAGTACCAGTTCATTGAGGACTCTTGGTATTTGGTATTTTGGTATTGAACAACATCTTTAGACACTTGAGATGGTTGAAGAGTTAGATAAGTATATGTAACAATTGGTATTTACCAGTTGGTATGTAATATTGAGGCCTTTGACATTGATGTCAATGGGGGAGAATTTGCATGAAAAAAATATGCTAAGCAATGGGGGAGAAATATCTCTTTAGGGAGATTTAGAAAGATTCATGTAAGGAAGTAGGAATATGCACCTAATGTATTGTGAAATATTTAGTGTAAAGTGAACCATTGACGTCAATCTAGAAGAAGGATATGCACTTGTTGTGTTGAGACTTTTTAGTGTGTGGATAGTTAATGTTGGTTATAGAATCTAGAGGATAGTAGTAACAACAATATAGTACTACTTGGTATTCCTAGAACTTAGATGGTTTTTAATCTATGTTGTCATCAATGCCAAAGGGGGACATATTTAGCATGAATGTTAGTGATAGTACATTGAGGTAGTGTCTTAAGCATTGGAGAGTATTGACATGTTACATTCATGATTGTCTTTGTCATTGATATCAATATAGTATTGTTTTTGTAAAGACTAGTAGAACAATAGTCAAAGATCTTACTAGTACAGATAATGGTTTGATTGTCTAGTGATACGCAATTAATGACATGTTCCAAACTATGTCTTGATGATGTGGTTAACTGCGTAGAGTATAACTTGAAGGCGTATGATAGTTGTACCTAATTTATTGAGAGCACTACAAAAATAGAGTATTGGAGAAAAATGTTATGATATTTGTTTGTTGTCTCACGTCTAAGATGCAATGAAGAAGTGTATAGTCACATAGTGATAGAGGATAGTCATATGATGATGTCAGGGAGTGTGTAAGCCTTAGTATTGCATGTGTGAAGTTTTGTATAGAATGTGAGTCAATAGTGCTATTTTAATTATAATTAATTAATTATCTTATTATAATTAATTAGGAAAGCCTCAAGGCTAACTCAAGGAATTATTATGAAGATATGGTTTAAAGGAAAGTTTTTTTGTTGTTTATAAAGTATCCATTATTGTATGAAGTGCAAAGTGAAAAAAGGAGCATAGTTCTTATTGAATGCAAGTAAGAAATCCAAGGGATTATTGGATGTGAATTGTGTGATTTGGTTACAAGATCTGAAGGAGCGAAATTCTAGTTAACAAGACAAAGTTAGAGGAAGGAACTATATTTCATTTCTATTATTTTGCAAGGAATAATAGAGAGATCATTTGGATAGTGGCTTCATTGATCTTAACCTTGAATTTTTTTAGGCAGTGGGTCTAGCTATCTTCCACAACTCTTAATAGGGTTGGAACAACTCCTAATAGGGTTGGAATCTCCTAACATGGATTCAAAGTTTCTTAACATGGACTGCTATTTATTGAATGTTTTAATAGAATCCTACTAGGGTCCATCATCTAATACTAAATATTTATATTAGTACATCATCTTGTGGGTACCATCCCCACCAAGGTTTTCCCTTTGATCAATGGTTTCCCTATTTAACATATCTAGTGTTAATTGTGTATGAGTATCTTGTTCTGATTTTAGTTTATATTTCTCTTATGGTTGAGTTTGTTCAAGGTTGATATTTGTGATAATTGTTGGATAACTAATTCACCCCCCTCTTAGTTATATCAGTGGACTATATATTCTAACATCTTGCACCTTTCCAGATTGTATCCATAAGAATCAAGATATGGTTGCATCTCAATAGAGTGTTCATCTATGTCATAAATTTCCTATGTGAGAAGAATACTCCTCTCCTATGCTTTGGAAGGACTATCTAATGGTACAATTCCATTTAGTATGCTACCTCTCGTGCAAGCTTCACTGACTTCTCCATGACCTCTTTCATATCTCCCCATAGCTTTTCTACCCATAGAAGAGTCATTGCTCATTGTAAAATGTCTCATTCTATCTTATAGGTGTTTTTGGTCATTTTCCAAGACTCCCTATCATGCTTCACCTCATGCATCTAATTCATGAAGTGGGTAATCCTTACATTAGCAACTTTTAGTTTCTCTTGTGATTTATATGCTATGGCATTGGTCTTTGCCATCATTTCTCTAAATGCTTCTACTTGAGATGGTAACAAGACTAGTTCATTGTGGATTCACTCCACCAATGCTTGTCCTATAGCCAAAGATGCTTCTGTAGTCTCTTCTCATGCTTTCCCTTCTAACAATAGTAATTCTAAATGCTTAGCCTCCTCATGCACCCTATCTTCTCAAGCTCTTTCAATCAAACCTTGAAAGAACTTAACATCTTTCTCTGCATTATCACACCACTCTATCTCAGATGCCAACACTTTCTTAATCTCGACTCCCATTACTACTATTGCATCATGAGCTAGTTGTAGGACAACATCAAGCTACACTCCTTTGAATAGATAGAATTTAGGTAAGATAGGACCACTTTCCTTCTCCCTAGGTATGTTGATTATACCCCCCAAGATAATCTTTCTACGCCAAAATGGTGATGCTACTGGCTTCACCATAGGTCCTTGCTCTATGATTTGGGAAGCCTTTTCCATAGGCAGTTGATCTTCTATCTGGCTATTTGTAAAGTAGACACACATGTTGCTATCTTCTAGATGCATCGAGGACCCTCACCTAGAGATTTAGTCTCCCCCACTTTCTCATTTTGCTTTGTGATCTATGTCATACTTTCAAATATTATCTCCACTAGGGTAGGATCCTCCTCTTTTTCTTCTATTAGCTCTTGGGTCATATCACCTTCTATGGATCAACTCACTAAGACTCACTCACCTATTTATGGACAAGTTAGATGTTTGCCTATGATGTGCTATAATACCAATCAAATCTATTTTAGTATAGGTAAGATACATCAAATTTCTCAAGTGACAACTTTATCATTCTAGTACATCAAACATAACGCCTTTTGATAGCTACACTACACTATTGTTTCTTCCAAAAGATGCTTCCCATATGCACTCATGTCTATCATTCAAACAAGACAAAATTGACACACTTAGACAAACACATCACATACAACACAATTTGTAAGATTCTTTACAATAATAATTTACCATCTTTACTTATTCAAATCCTATGTGCATCCAAAAATCTTATCACAACAGACAAACCTTCAACTATTTCCTACAATGACTTTGTTAGCTACACTTGCCGACAAATGCATATTGTTCTATAAGTGGCTTTCTTTTCTGAATGGCAAAAAAATTCATGTTTTTGTACATAACTGTTCTTCAAAAAAAAAATGCACACAAAGATTACATGATGTTTACTTTTTTTTAAATCATTCTTTTTCTAGAAACTTGATGATGACTAATACTAGAGAAGCCGGGATGAAAAACATGAACTTTTGCTTTGTTTTTTGACTATGGTGTTTACTTTACTATGGTAATTGTAATTATGTAAATTTTTTAATTATTGTAAATAATTTTCTTTTAATATACATATTGGCTAGGAATGGTAAAGTATTCATATTGTCGTGGTTGAACCAATGGTGATTGTACTATATCATATTGCTCAATGATGAACTTATAAGTTTAGTAACCAAAGTCTTAGGATTGCATTCGCTTTAGGTTTGTATTTTCTCTTAGCGTTGCACTCCACATAGATCCCATAGCTCTTTGACTTTCCTTTTCAAAAACAAGGGGTAGACTATTTAACATGACTTACATTTCATCAGCTCTTCTGGATTTGATAATCTTGAGTCTATTTTTGAGATCAAAATCACAATCTATTGCTCTACATCAATATTGTTGACATATCGTCTTTTGATTTTTCTCTTGAGGGGGCATGTTGATTACATCATTGCATTTTTATCACTCAAATCTTGAATCATCAATCAAATCTTTCTTCGTAAATCAATTCTTGCTTCAAAATCGACCTAATTTGAACTCAAATTCCTCATTGTTAGGGACATATCATTGCTAGGGGCATCTCTTCTCTCTGCATCCTGCATCATCTACCACTGATTAATGAAGTAACTAAATTTCTATTAGTTATCTCAAACACACTTATGATTGTTTGAATCATATCACGATGGATAGGTATCAAGGAATTCTAACCTCGATTCCTGAGGATTAAATATTGTTCTAAGGATAATCTTACAAATCATGATAAGTCTTGTCACCTTTTAATAGACTAGTATTAGGGCATTCTAACTCCTGGAGATAGTCCTAAAAAATCCTCAATCACCTTTTAAAGGATAGGTATCAAAGCATTCTAACATTTATTCTTAAGGATTGAGTCTCGATGTAGGAACATTTCTATGAATCATGATTGGTATTTTGATTTTTGTTGTAAGATAGGTATTGGGACATTCTAACCCTAACTCAAGAGGATTGAGACTCATTTTGGGGACAATTCTATAGATCATGACAATCTCTTAAATAGGTGTTGGGGAATTCTAACCCTAACTCTTGGGGATTGAGCCTCATTTTGGGGATAATTCTACAAATCCTAATATTTTCTTGGATTGGTATCTAGGTATTCTATCTAGACTCTAGAGAGTTAAGCTTTGTTCTAGAGGAAACCCTAAACAATATTATCAATCGATCTTCATACAATCAAATTTGGAATCAATCTCAATTCTTATTCTACATTTCAATTTAGACTATTCTTTGAATTAATGTGTTGCTCATGTATCAATTCAAAGAGGGGAAAATGTAATCATGAAAATTTGGTCAATCCTTTAAATGCAAAATTATATCTCACAATGAAGGTTCAAATTGAAATAATTGAATCAAAGAATTCAAATAAATCAACTATTTGAATCCATTTAAATTTTTCACATGAATATCAGTTTCAAATTAATTTAAATAAGCAATTATCCTCAAATATTATTTTTATATTTGAAAGAGGACCCCATTTGACTAATAAATATTTTAGTCAAAGTAGTATTCAAGGATATTCATTTTTTATTCCATAATGAATATTTTATTCAAAGTGGGATTCAAGGAAATTCATTGTTTATTCTATAATAAATATTTTAGTCCTTATAAGAATCAAATATATTCATTGTTTATTCAAGGTGGATTCATGAAGCATTATTCTATTCCAAAACAGATTCATAAATCATTATTCTATTCAAAATGCTCATTATTTTAATCAAAATGGGTTCTCCATTTTGAATAAAATAATCCAAATGTGACCTTCATTTATGAATTTTTAAATCAAATTGGATTCCCTTAAAATTATTTTTAATTCATTTTTACATTCATCATGGTAAATTCTCAATTTTAGCCCAAGCCCTTGTAAAAATCTCTAAATACAAGGCATTCTAAGAGCTAAGGAACCAATTCTCATGCATCATAATTCTATCAATTTTAGACCTTTTAGCATTTCTAGCATTCTTGATCTTTAACTTTCTTAATTTATCATTCTAGCTCATAGTCATTCAAGATTAATTTTGCATACATCTAGCTTATTCTTAGCTTTATCTTGCATACATACTAAATAAATCCTTCATTTTAGCAATGGTCATAGTTACTAAACTCATTATGAGAGCATAAAACCCCACCTGGATAGAAGGAAAATCCAAAACCACAAGAATTAGTGGGTATACCAGCTCTTCCACAAGGGAAGCCACCTTTTCCTCCTCCTCCTCTAGAGCAAGAAACCATCCCTATGTCCCCACTAGTTAGGAAGAGAAAATTGTTGGAGAGAGAGAGAGAGAGAGAGAGAGAGAGAGAGTAGACACCACTCCTACAAGTGTTGGAAAATTCCCCACCCAAGATAGAAAAGAAACCAAAAAGGACTAACAAGGGCAAGAGGCCAATCTCCCATAAAACCTCATCTTCAAGACATTACATGTCTTCTATGGATACTTATTTGGAATGGATGAAGTGAGTCTTGAGTTTCCAAAGAAGATATATATAAAGTATATAGAGGCTAAGGGGTTGAAGGCATTTAAGAAACCAACACCAATTCAGGGTGATCTAAAATAGCTGACCTTCATCATGAGAAATCAAAGTAGTGACTTAATAGAACATATAGTTATTCCTCCTTCAAATGCACATATTTAAGATAATTTCGCTAATGACTACTAGATGTAGGAGGTAGTACTTGGAAAGGCAACCCGAGAGATGACCAAAGTTTTGACCATAATAGGCCCTAAACAAGTGTTTCAGCATCAAGATGAAGATTAGGCCAAAATTTTGGAATTAAGAAACAATAATGATCTACTCTAAGAGTATGTAAAGGAGGCAGTCCATTGGAGCCTAACCATCCTAAGGTCACTCTAGTGGCTACCCTCGATAAATGATCTTTAGCCATAAGACAAGGAGATTCATTTTTGGATGCATCCCAAAGGTGGCATCACATTTTTCAGGATAGAGGAGTGTAGATTATTAAGTCCAACATGGGCATGGTTATAGGTATACAAAATAATGAAAATAGATTGGTTGCTATAGTAGACTAAGATTTTGGATTGTTGGAGGAAGTGGCTACATAGAACAAAGACCTAGAGGCGCTGCAAATGATTAAGGGCCAAAGGTACCAGATGTTCTTAGACATTTATTCTGTGAAAGACTTAGATAAAATAGATGATTGGATTGTGAAGATAGCAATAGGAAATAGGGTGATGATCAAGTTATATGAAGATATTCAAGATTTAAAGAATATAGCTCTAGATCAAATCTTGAAATCTAATAAGAACTATAGTATGGCTAGTCTAGAGATGTTTTAAGATGACTCCAGGACTCAACTATGTTCGAGTGAAGTAGTGGTTCAGAAATTTAGAGATTTATTTGAGATTGCATCCTTAGAAGATGATGTTAGGAATATTTTCATAACTGAAGCAACACTTGGTTAGTTAGACTCCAAATTGGAAGATTTCATAGCAATCAGGAAAGAGGTTAGCAAGTATCATCAAGAGATAAGAATAAAGTATGAATCTCTAGAGTTTCCTAATACTCTTAAGATCACCATTATTATCCAAAAGTTCTAAGCGACACAACCAAATATCATTTTGGTGCAAGGGTCACAAAACCTAGATGTTGGGAATTAAAATTTTGACACTTTAAAAATTCTTACCAATTTTGGTCATGCCATCCGAGGTGCACTAGTACGAAGGTGTGAAAATGATGCAAGAGCATCTTGGGTTTCCTTGAAATCCTGCATTTTTTTTTCATTATGGTAATTTTAGCCAAGTTTCTTCAATACTAACTGAGTTTAGTGGTAACCAAGTTATCCTGCATTAATTGAGTGTTTTTTGAGTCGCAGTTACTGAATTCTTCAGTGCTTGCTGAGTTTCACTTCTGACTGAGTTCTTCAGTGCTTTCCAAGTTGCAATTCTAACCAAGTGTTCTAGTGTTAACCAAGTTGTTTAGTGTTGACCGAGCATTCCTTCATGTGCTAAGTGAACCTATAGTTGCTAATTCTTGGGTCCTTCTTTGATTGAGTTATCTTATTTTTGGTTCTTAGTTGGAGATGAATCTTGTATTTAAGATGGATCTTGAATTTAACAAAAGGATCTTGTCCAAGGATGAGTGCTGACCATTTTGAGGTTAGCCTTTTTATTATGTAATGTTCTAGAATATTTTGTAATCCATTTTGGCAAATATAAGTAGAGGTATCTAGTTTTGTATAGAAAGGAATGGGGAGAAAGGGCTTAAAGAGTTAGAGAAGATGTATATGGGATTGTGAATAAGAAGCAAAATTGTATAACTCGAAGTTATATTTTGTATCTGGTTGTAACCCAAAAGGCCTTACGTCTAGGCATGTATGCTAATAATTTAATGAAACAATAATTTTTGTTTGTTTTATCTCTCCTTGGTTTTTTTCTCTATTTATTTGCTTTCATTGATTTAACTCAACAAGGTGGTTGGATAGTTGGCTATAACTTTGGCCCTAATTATTCATTTCCCTCCTTGCATCAGGTTGTATCAGAACTTGAGTTTTTTCCTTGTGGGGATTGGATCATGTAGAACCCTAAGTTGAATTTGGTTGTAGGGTGGAAGATCTGAGGATTTGACCTATAATTTTTAGAGGGTTATGATCTTGAGGAACTTGATTGTAAAGATGGTTCAAGGTAGAGGAAATGATGACAATGTCATATTGGATACATTGAGACAAATTACAACTAGATTAGATGATATGGAGGCAACCCAGAGGAAAGGAGCACATCTTGATGATGTGAGTGATGTTGAAGCAATAGCAAAAAACCCTAATCCAAAACCTAAAGAATATCAAGATGAGGAAATATTGTTGAGAGTATTATCTAGGGCCCTTTCAAATCCTGTTATAGAAGTTGTTCCTTATGATGGGAAATTGGACACAAATGTTGTGTTGGATTAGATCTCTAATATGCAAAAGTTTTTTGACTTTGAAAACACTTTTGATAATAGGAAGGTGAAAATTTTAGTCAATAGGCTGAAAGGTCATGCCTCGGTGTGGTGGGAGAATTTGCAAACTAATAGACAAAGGAGAGGAAAGGAGAAGATCAGGACTCGGCTAAAAATGGTGAACAAGGTAAAAAAGAAATTATGAAGTTATCTTGTTCAAATAGATATAAAATTTGAGACAAAGGGACATGACTATGAAAGAGTATACTAAAGAATTCTATTGATTGGACATCAGATATGAACATGCGGATGATGTTGTTAAGAAAGTTGCAAGGTATCTAAATGGAATGAGATCTGTTATTCAAGATGAAATACATTTTGTGAAATTGAAAAGTGTGGAAGAAGCATATTAATATGCCTTGAAAGAAGAAGAGATCTTGGCAAAGAAGCATTAAGAAAGACAAAAAGGTAGCGGTAGTAGATTCCAGAGAGGTAGATCTAACAATTCTATGCAAGATAAGGGAAAATCTAAATGGAAAATTGATGATAAAAATAATATTGAATGGATAGAAGGTAATTCTTACCAAGGAGGTACTAGTTCTTATCAAGGAAGAGGTAATTTTTATTCTAGAGGTGGTTTTCATGGTAATTATTTCAAATGTGGTAAAGTAGGGCATAGATCCTTTGAGTGTAGATCCTCTAAAAATGAACAAAGCAGTAAAAAATCTATGATTCGATGGAACATTGAGGTTCACCAAGTGGACATGAGGCTAGAGAAAATATGATGGTGAGAATAGCTTTGTGTAATAAGTGAATTGATGAAGAGCTTGTTCTTAGGAGAATTATTTTCAAGACCAAATGTAAGATGGTTGGAAAATTTACAAGGTGATCATTGATAGTGGAAGTTCAAAAAATTTGGCACTAGAGGAATTGGTTACAAATTTGTAGTTATAGAGGCTAAGACATCCAAACCCTATCATGTTTCTATTTGAAATAGATAATATTGAGGGGGTGGGGGGTGGGGGTGGATCAATATTCTACAAACTTTTTCCCATAACTGAATATTGTTAATTACTTTATAACATGCATATGAAAGTAAACCAACAATGTTGAATAGTAAATATAACCATACACAAAGAGAACTCATAACACTATTATTTTTTAATTAGGGAAACCCTAGCCAAGGGAAAACCCTAGTGGGGATGATACCCACAATATGATACACTAAACAAAAGAATCATGTTAAGGATACTGACCCTGTTAGGAGTTTGGGAAATACATATAGTGTCTTGAGTCCTTGTTAGAGAACTAGGCCTTGTTAAAATCCTCAACCATGTTAGGAGTTTCTTTAACCCTATTAGGAGTTGGTAGATCAAATACAATGTATGTAGGAAGAGCCCACTGCCCTAATATGCAATATACAATTAAGTTCTTTATGAGAATAGGTATACATATAATATAGTCTTACTATTGTATCTCATACTTGCTCTAATCATACATTAGATTTCATAATTTATAAAGCCCACATATCATTCAAGATTTCTTCACAATAGTTTGCATCACATATATGCCACACATTTTATGCACAATATATGATCTTTACTTATATCTTGCAAATTGATAAATCTCTACTTAGTTGGCCTTGATGCTTCCACACACTTGACCAAATATAAAAATGACTTGGGGTAAACATCTAGGATGTCAGCCCATCATGACTTAATAATTATTTTGTCACGTAAATTATTCCTTAAGCCATACACTCTAATTAACTAACATAATTTGTTATGCTCTATTGATTACTTGAACTGGCAATTTTTCTGTAACTTGTGTTGTATTATCCGTACAGGTCTGCGCACTAACATACATCATTATGACCCTGTCAACTATTGATCCTCAACTATGCATGAGATAACTTGAAAATTCATCCATACATATCATATATGTATCTATACTGCTACAAATTTTCTAACACTTAGATAATTTTCTAACTTTGATAACATCATGAAATATCAAAAACATATATTTCCATAAATGACAACACTCATACATCTACCTAGCCATATTGCCAACAATCTCCCTTTGGAATTGATGGCAACATTTGGGAAAATTGGCTATACCAAAATGATGTCATACAAAAAAAAAAGTAAATAGAAAAGAAATGCCTTCAAAACATAAAAAATATATTCATGTCTTGATGGATCATTACATTCCTTATCACTCCTTTACAATGACACATAGCTAAGCTCCCCCTTACATACACATATACAATTTTACATACTTCTCCCTTTAAAAATACAAACATGTACATATAAAATTTTCCTTACATACTTTTCCACCTTTGAGATCAATGGAAAAGGTGTCAAAAATATGTACCCAAACAATTGTGTTGCCTTCTGCTGATCAACTACACATTTTGGATATGCAATCTACAAAATCATGTTTCAGCTTGTTAAAGTCCTTCTAGTTTTATTTGATTATATTAGATATATTGATGATAACAAAAAGTGCATAAGATGTCACTTCAACTATGCTTAAGTCAACATAGGAAAATTTATCATAGTATGCCTTTGTTGCAAGACACTCCTCCATTTGTCTTTGCAAAATGATAATTTTAGGAGATATACATTCTCTGAGGAATGAGAATCTCTTTATTACCTTCTTGTCAAATTAAATGCCTCTAATAAAATTTTGAATCTTCTCCATTTCTACTCCAAAGTCTTCAATGCTTGCCTCTGGTTGTTGTAATCTGGTAGTGAGTGTTTAAAACTCACTCATTTTGCCTTTGATCTAATTTTCAAAATCTTACAAGTAATTGTATGAAATTGTGTACTATCCATACAACTTCTTACCTTCATCTGTGCTCTTCCTTAATTATTTAATACACACATCTAATGCTTTTATATCATTTTTGACATTTGTGCATACTGTATCAAACAATGATGCATCATGCTCCATTTGTGCTTGTATTAAAGCAATTTTAGACAAAGTTGTGAATTCTTCATCAAAATATTTCACTAATTATTTTTCCTTTGACTATAATTATGAATTTTTGATAGTTTTATGGACTGCCTTCTACATTCTCTCCAAGACTTCTATCAATGTTCTTTCCAAATAATTCACTAATTTGTTCTTTTCAAGTAATTTTCTCAAAGCTCTCATTAGCCCTTTCTGATCATCATCATCATCAGATATTGTTGTTTTTGTTGTTTTTGCTACTACTACTCCTAGAGTTTTTGCTAAAATTAGTGCAATTGCTTTCAATTCTGTACTCTTCTTTTCTTCTTTTCTCCTTCTCTTCTTCTCTCTAATTTCTTCCCCTACTTTCATTCTTTCTTTTTCTAATCTTTCTTTCTCCTTCTCTGCTTCCTTTATTTTCTCCTCTTATTTTCTTATTTCTTCTTCTTTTCTATTTTCTTCTCTCTTTCTCTGTTCTTCCTTTATATCATCCTCTTTCTTTTTCTTCCTTTCCTCTTCATTCCTCTTCTCATTTTCAATTCTTTTTGCTTCTTTATCTTTTCTTCTTTCATCTTCTTCCCTTTTTTCTTGTTTCTTCCTTTCCTATTCCTCTAACCTTTTCTTTTATACATTTTTATTCACTTCTTCATCATCCTCTTCATCTGAGCTCGAGTAGGTAGTAATATTGCCAACAATGTTGGTTCCATATATTGCAAAAAGATTTTCTTTAGCATCTTCAGTTATGTGCATACTATCTACTTGCATGGATTTGATACCAATAACTATATGAGGAGGTGAATATTCTTGTTGTGCTTCTTCAACTTCTTCTTCACCATCAGGAGGAGTACTAGCCTCCACATAAATAGGACTAGTTGATTCCAACTACGCACTCTCCCTAGTGACCTTAAGCATAGAAGTCATATATTTTACTATAGATTCTTATGTTTCCTTCTTAACCTCTTCATAGTTGCTTCCCATCAGAAGAATTTATTTTCTTTTGCTTCTTAGCAAAGGTTCAATACCTTTCAAAATTATTTCTATGTCTTCCTTTGAGCTAACTTCATACAATTTCTAAATCAAGTTTTCTCTCAACTTTGGATCTTCCTCTACTACTCTTTTTTTCATGTTTAGTAACTTGTTGTATAGATCTTTTGGAATCTTACTTTGGATGTTGTCAAATCTCTTATTTATCAAGATCATATTTCTCACTATAACATTCTCTAGTTGTCTTCTATCCATTTTACTATACAAGCTATAATATTTATTCAATTGAACAAAACTTTCATTATTTATAATCTACATATTTAGGTTTTAAACTTTATTCTTCCAGGATTTCTTACTGATTGGTGTGTTTCCTTCTTCAACTAGCTTCTCTTCAGTTTCTTCATTTGATTCCTCATAATCACTAATTTGTAGTGTCTTTCTCCTCTTTCTAGGTCCATTGTTGGTTTGTTTGGCCCTTTTCTTGGAGGATGGTGTTGGTTCTTGTTTAACCTTCACCAATCTCTCTGAGTTCCTTTGCATAGTAGATACTTCATCTTCAGACTTCCTCTTTTGTTGTTTGCATTGAACTTTGACTAGTTGAACTTGTGTGACTACTACATAAGGTGTAGTAGGAATTTGTGAAGTAGGCCTTGCTACTATCACATTCACAACTGGTGCTACAATGATAATAGGTATAGCTACCAATATTTTAGTCTTTCCACCGGCTATCATCTCTAATGCTATACTTCTAATCTCGTTAAATTCTTCCCTTATCATGCCAAATTCCTTAATAATGGATTCAGTTTTATTTTCCAAATTCTACTTGGTTTCCTTGTTATGAAGTTTAGAGGAAATTCCCTCATTATCTCCTCAAAAGTACCCCATCTTGTGCATTCAATGTCCCTTTCTAACTGCAAAAAATAATCTACATGTAGCCTTCAATGAGTTCTTCACACATTTAATATTTCATGGGTTCAATAAACTTCACCCTAGGCTCTACTACCTCCATACATGTATTATTAGTTTCTACCATGAAACATATCTCATCTTTGTAGCTCTCCACCATAGAGTGAGGGATTCTATATCTTAGCTTCATCTTAGATTGGAAGCTCTTTACCATTTTATCAATATCTTTATCTCTAACATTCTCTAATCTAGCCCTATAATACTGTGTAACCATCTTCACTGAACATTCATTACTGTCCCAACTTGTCATACCGAGAAACTACTTGGTTGCATAGAAAAAAAGTGTGTAAATAGAGATACAAATCTAAAGACTACATTCTTTGACATCTTCAACTTCGCAATGTTGTCCAACAACTGCACTCTGACAATTTCACAAATGTCTACTTTCTTTTTCTCAACTGCCATAACATAGGCTACATGCAAAAATCCTATTGGTACTGAGTTCACTCTAGAACTATGATTCAACTTATAGCTTATATTTTTTCTCAACACTCTAACTCCATTGTCCTGAATCAGGTCAACTCTCATGTTCCTTCCATCAAACTTAGTTTTTAGGTTTGTCTCAACTGGCTCTCTCACATTGTTGTCATTTATTGGATTACATCCTTCATTGCTTAAACCTTTGACCTTATGGATTAGGTCATTATCAATTGCAATAGGTGCATTACCTACCCAAAACATTTCAGCAACATGAACTCGACTTAGGATAATCTTGCTACACACATGATTATCAAATTTTGTGTAGAACATATACTTAAACAGGTTCAATTCATTCAGATATGCATACTCAAATTTTAGGGTTAGGTCTCCATTATACATAACTCCTAAATCCTTGTATATATCTTCATCTCCAAAACTCTCAAATTTACAATGAATGTAACTTTAACATCTTGCATGTAAAGTACACTTGGTTCAATTTGAGAAAATGCTCCTAACAGATCATTAGTTAAAGAAACAAATGAGTGCTTCTTGAATTTATACCTAGGTCTCTCACTTATATCACAAATAGACTAGCTTTCCATATTGCTTATTTTTTTTATTGGAATCCCAACAAAATCTTTGTGAAATACCTTTAATGTCATGTATTAGGGCTTCTACATTTTTACTTTTCAAATGCTTCACTTCACACATAGATTTGTTATCAAATCGCTCACTGATTGCTCCAAACTCTTCGCACAATCAAATGGTATTGAATATCTGACTCACAATACTTAAAGCATTCTAAATTTAACTCTACATTAAATGTGCATCTACTTCTTCAAAAGTTGTCATTTCTTACAAGTAAACTCATTTTCTTCCGTATGACTTACTATGATCACACAAATGCTTACGCACTTGACCATAGCTTTCTCTTTATGCCATCTACCTTCTACTGATTGTACAACTTTTAATTTGTAATCTCTCATCAATTCTTATTAACTAACACTCTACCTCTTCTAGAAATGCTTACTCAGATAGGATGAGTCACATACAATTTTTGACTTCAATTTCCCATCCAGTGCATCAAAATAATGCTCTTCCAAAACTATATAAGAACTCTCCAGATTATTTTCTTTCACAAATGCTTCTTTGAATTCATCAACATGTTCTTTGATTGCTTCCTTCTGACTTATATCATTTATGTTATTGTTCCTTCTATGATTAGGATTCCCGTTGAAGTTCCTTCTATCCATTTTGTAAAATCTTGTTGTGCATCCAATGTTATTCCAAAACTAACATACAAGTGCATTCATTCTCTGATTGCTTCCATTCTAACTTCTACATGCTCTACAATTCCTTGCAATATGTCCAGGATTGTTACACTTGTAACATACAAACTATTCCCTTTCACCATTAGATCTTTCACCATCATTGGATCTACTCTAGAATCTTCCTATTTTATTACTTACAGGGTTAGTATTCCTAAACATTCTACTATTCCTATTATTACCATCAAATTTAAGTTTCTTACAATCTGCTGCTTTATGTTGATAACCATGAAAATTATAACAATAGAAATTAGTAATAGGTTTAAAAGACTTACATGTGCAATCTCTCTTCATATGACCAACTTCATTGCATATGAAACATCTACCTCTAAATTCATGTCTAACTTCCTTGGATGATTAAACTTTCTTAGGTTCATCAACTTGCTTTGTTATCTTTGGTTTGTCATATTTTTCAATAAGATATTTCTCTTACTAATTTCTTTAGGCTTAGGGGTTTCTACAACTGTATTTAGTTCCTTTCTAACTTTAGTTTTCTTAGTTGACTTCTCAATAAGATATTCAAGACCTATCTTGTCATAAGAGGGTCTTTGATAAAAAATCTGATCATCAATTTTCTCACTACTAGAATAAAGTTTCTCTAACTAATGTTTCGCTTATGTCAACTCTCCTTTCACAATATTGTTGTACTTTTCTAACTCAACATGTTCTATCTTAATAGAAATTAATTTAGATGTCACTTGAGTCAATTGGAATCTAAGGTTTGCATTCTTAGTTTTTAGATCTAGTTTATTCTGTATCATTGTAAAATAGAAGCACTTCAATTTAGGACTAGTTTAGCCCTCTGAGTAGGTGGTTTGGGTCATATCAAGCTCCTTGAGCTAGTATTTAACTAGATCCGTCTTTTCCTCTATGGTATGCTCTCTCTCTCATTTCAAGTCATTTTTTGGCAGCCCTTTCTAAAGATTTGATATATTTGACCTTCTGGGTCAGGATATTTTGGGTCAAGGTTGACCTTGACTTTGACCTAGATCAAGGATGACCTTGACCCTAACCTTGGCTAGAGTCGACCTTGATCCTGACCCTAGGTCCAAATTTTAAGTTCCAAAGGTTTCAAGAAATCAGGCTTTGGAAAATTTTATTTCCCACTTCTAGGTCAGTTATTTTGGATTTCAAAATGGTAAAATCTTAAATTGTATTTAATTTAGGTCTATTTCTAGGGGTTAAGGCTTAATTGAAATTTAATTCTCCCATGTCAGCCTCACTATAATTTTATGCCCTAGATTAGTATAAAAGGAAGCCTTTCTCTCTCATTTTTATATCCACTATCCATAGATTTGATCCAATATTCCATGATCAAGCATCTGCCTTCCATTGAATTTGAGAATAATTGGAATCAAGTGATCAAGAAAATAAGGAGAAGGAAAAAATTTAAGCATTCAAGTATCCAAGAATTCAAGCATTCAATTCATCAAGGAGATCCATTGATAGTTGTTGAAGGATTCAATCTCTTTAGAGCCCTCTTGTTGAAGATTCTAACATCCATATTCATTTAAGCTTATTTCTATTCCAAGATCCATTCAAGATTGGTGTTGAAGATCTAATGCAATTGATTTGAGACATCTTACTTTCAATTCTACATTCGTTTGGAGCATCCATACTTATGGATTCAAGGATTCGAATCCTCCACAAGGATTTCAACATAAGAAAGATGAATAGTTTCATTTACTTTGTTTATATATATTGAAATTTAAATTCCATTTTAAAAGGTTAATTCCAAACCAGGGTTTGACCAAGGAAAACCCCTCATCCAACAATAAAATTTCCGTTGTAGTATTGTAGGTCAAGGCCCAAAATAAAGGGGTAAGACCTTACTCTAGCTTTGGGTCAAGTTCGACCTTCTTCAAAAGGGAAAAAGGTTTCTAGGTTTTCTCTATTTCTACATTTCTAGTCTAGATCCGATTGAAGAATTTCTTGAAACTGTACACATACATTAAAAAACAACATTTTCCAGATTTACTCTACTTCAAGGTTAGCATTTATTTCCAATTCAACTAAGATTTCAATAAATACTTTCTATAACAAAATATAAGGTTTTGCTCTCTATTCATATTCTCCATAGACCAATTCTTTTCTATATTAACCTTTTTGGTTGATCAATTTGGATCTCTCCTTTGGGAATTTGGATTTAGAGGTAGATCTTATATCCCTTTCTTCCCTTTATTCTTTTACATTTAGGTGAACACTCATTGTACACAATACATTTTGGTGAACCCACAATAGACAACTCTTTGTTTTATGGTGTTAGATCTTGCATGTATTGGATTTCTTTTATATGTTTGAATCTCATACAAAGTAAAAATACAAAAATATTCATTTCTTCATGTTTTGTGTTTTCTTAGTATAGTCTGTTTGCATTGTATTGGTATATGAGCTTCACTACCTTTAGTTCTACTTATAATATTCTAGTTAGAAGAAGTCATAGACTTATGGGTGCCTTTGATCCCAAGTCTTCCTCTCCTTTCCTTGGGATCCCAGATGACAATTTTATCATTCATGATTACAACCCTATTATGTGTTAGAGTAATTAGATGCTTTATTAATTTATTCTAGTTTGCTTAAGCTAAACTTTACGCATCTAATAATTAATTCTTTTATTGATTATTATGATGCAACCTAGGTTAGACTTTTTTAGAGTTTTCATCTCCTTTATAAGGATGATCTCTCTTTGTAATTATTAACCAATTCATTTTTTATAATAGAAATCTCTCTTTTTGCTCATCAAGAATATCTCATCTATGAATCTAGGAATTTCAGCCTCCATAGCTTTTGTTTCCCTCTTTCTATGACAAGTGTTTGCATGAAGGTTATTCTTGGGAGCTATGGGGTTGATCTTTCATCAACTTCAACATGATATTAGAGCCTAGATCTTCATTCCCCTATTCTATTCTTGAGATATTTGTCATTGATTTTTAGATCTGGGATTTCAACAATTTTTGAATTGGATCTGGGGGGGCACTAATTTTTGAGGCACTTTGAAAAAAAAATGGATATCACTATTGAGCTTAGAGCACACGGGAAACCCCATTTCCATATAAAATATGTCTATTTTGGATGTTGTTGAAATCTAAGGAAAAAATTTCTACACCTAGGGCATTTTAACATTAGGCATGCTCCTCAAGACAAAGGTGATTTTTTTGTTTTTATTTATCAAAAAATATTTGCAAAACCTATTTCCAAAGAGGTGGAAAAAGTTGTTTTTAGGGGGTCTACATATACATTTTTTTTTTAAATTTTATTTGGAAGAATTTTTTTATTTTTTTTAAAGGAGTGAATTTGGAGGAGTGCATGCAATTTCAGATCACATGTAGCAACCATTTTTTGGTTTTGAAGGCATGATTCTTAGAGGAAGGCTCTCTCTTGGATTCTCTACCCTTATTGCTCTCTATGTGCAGATTTTTTCACATGGATTTGTTTTTCCTGATTGCCCATGGTTTTTTGCAATGTGTTGTGTGTGGTAAAGAGGACGACCATTTCCCTCATTCGTGAGCAATAATGCCACAATTGAGCCTACTAGATGTGTGACCACTATCACCACTCCTAGCGAGTATCAAGTGTTGCATGTCTCCTCCTCCAATTCATCACCCTATCATATCTTCACCCTCTTATCTATTGATCCACTCAGAAGAAAAGGTGGCCTCAAATCTGTTGCAGGCAACCATGCCAAGGCCCATATGGACTCCTCATCTACATTTTGCACATTTTTCATATCCACCAACTTCATTCCAATTCCTTTTAAACTCACACATAAGCAGTGGGTCTCCTATTATGTGGCTCAAGGCCCACTCACATGTCTTGTGATTGTTCATATTCTTTTGGGAGTAACAACTATATTTTTTTTCATAAAAAATGGCCTATCATGAGCTTCAAATTATTAGTGGTATTTGGTCCCTTCTTAAGCACTTACAGCTAGATCTCATGCACAATTTTTGTGAAAGTGGAGATTGGGAGGCATGGTTTTCTCATAGAGGATAACCCTATCTCACATCCAAAAATTACCATGCCTCATTCTTTTCAAGTGGGCTCTTGTTCTTTGTGATCTCCTTCCCATAACGTGCACCCAAGTAAACAATAGATTTCATGTTACTACCTTGGTCCATGACTTTCTGAGAGACCACATTTTCTGGCTCAATGAGACCTTCAATCTACTCCAAACTAGGGTTGTCAGTGAAGGTAGTGGAAAGGTAGAGGTTTACTGCTTTGCTGGCGATGCCTTCCCCCACCACTTTATTTCCACAAGGTATCCTATCTCTGATCTATAGGAGGAAGCAGTGAAGCCTTTGCTAAGGGAAATGGATCCCACTACCTTGCCCTTGATGCAAATGGCCTTCTATGTCATGTTCATGCCCTTAAATTTTGGCCTTGATAGGTAGTTTCTAAATTTCTTTGGCAGGATATTTTATCGAGGTCATCTTTTTTGGAGACCTACAACTAGATTGGTGGGGTTTATTCACTTTGTTATTGGGAGATCACACCCTTGATTTTTGGTGATAACCTATGTCTTCCCTTAATTTTAGGCCCTATGGTTGGCTTGACTCTAGATGACATGGCACTCAACATTGCACAACACATGGCCTCCAATTTTTCATTAGGAACCTCGTGCACATGTTTTTGGCTCACACATAGGCCCTGCCACCATAGACATCATGAGTCTCAAGCATGGAGCCCATCGTTCTTTCTACTCAATATTATCTACCATGTGTCTCTGATGTGGGACATTTTGTCCATTGATGTATATGGTTTTAGTATCTTTTGCTCTGACCATTGTTTTTCCTTATTTGGAAATTATTATAAAACAAATGCATTTTTTTTATAAAAAAAATTGGCCATCAGATTTGTACTCTGCACCTGCTCTTTTATCGAGGACATTAGTTTTTTCATCTCTATCTTAGAGGATCTTCTTCCCCATTCATAGTACTTATATCTCCTATTCATAGCAAGTTCTTTTCATGCAATCTCTACCCCATTTACATCAATGACAAAATATTCAATATGTCAATCATCTACTCCAAGTCTCCAATCAGCTCAAGTGTCTAAAGACACAATTCTATACCAACTACAAAGAGTCCTTGATGACTCTTCTCATCTTAGATACTTGCCCATACAGGAAGCATCAACATTCATTCCAGTCAAACAATAGTGCTCTATACCACTGGACTAATGCAGTCTCTAGATCATCTACTTAGAAGTAGGTAAGGACATAACCCCATGCATACCTTAAAAAAATGCTCATATATATATATATATATATATATATATATATATAGGCTTCATAAATATATTTGCAATATTCTCTTTAGTACTTACATAATCCAATATGATTTCTTTCTCTACAAATTTCTTTCTCAAAACATGATACTTAATAGATATATGCTTAGTCTTAGAATAAAACATAAGATTATTAGACATACTCACTGTACTTGTGTTATCACAATGTATGATGATAGGATTTGAAAACTCTATCCCAATATCCTTCGACATCTTCTTCATCGACATGATCTGATTACAATTATATGTTGTTGCTACATACTCTGCTTTAGCTGTACTTTGTGAAATACAATCATATTTCTTGCTTAGCCATGAAAACTAACTTCTAGCAAGGAAAAATGTTCCACCATTAGTGCTCTTTTTGTGATCCATGTTGCCTATCCGATCCACATTAGTAAATGCACACAAAGTGAAATCACTTGATCTATCATACCATAGTCCAAAATTAGGTGTACCCTTCATATATCTAAATATCCTCTTTATTGCTACATAATGAGATTCCTTAGGATCAACTTGAAATCTTTATATTATCCCTTCTACATTTACTATATCTGGTCCAGTGTGAGTCAGATATTGCAAACCTTAAATCATAGATCTATACTTGTTCTCAACTATAATTGTCTCATCTTTGCTAGATAGCTTATGACTAGTTATCAAAGGTGTAATAGGTTTACAATTTTCCAAACCAAATATTTTTAATAAGTCTTTCAAATGGTTATCTTGTGACATAAAAATACCATCTTTGTTTTGCACAATCTATAAACCCAAGAAAAACTTCATCTCACAAATCATACTCATCTCAAATTCATTTTTCATTACATTAGCAAACTTATCACTTGCTTCACCATTACCTCCAAAGATTATATCATCAAAAAATATTACAGTAATCAATAATTCATTCTCAATTTCTTTCAAATATAAATTACTATGTGTTGTACCTTTAACAAATCCAAGTTTTGCCAAATATTTATCCAATCTTGCATACCAAGTTATAGGTGTTTGCTTTAGACCATACAAAGCTTTCTTCAATCCGCATGGGCAGAAGCAAGGAGTTGGGTCTCAATTCTAGGGAATTTCATGGATTGAGATTGTGCTCTTTTAGAAATGGGTACCCATTTTAGGCTCTGGCACTCGATCCAAAATTTAAAAAATAGGCACCCATTTTAAAACAAAATTGGGTACCCATTTTTGAAAACATAAAAAATTGTATTTTTTAGAAATGGGTACCACTTTTTGAAGAGTAAAAAATGGGTACCAATTTTTTACTTTTAGGTACCCTTTTTTTACTTTTCAAAAACGGGTACCCATTTGTAAAATTTTAAAATTTTGTTTTTTTGAGGGGATTTTATATGCTGATTTGACTTTTTCAAAATGGGTGCCCATTTCTTATAACATTGGGGGAGTTTTTTTTTCTCTCACCTTGGATTTTGGTTCAAGATAGGCTTAGTGAGACCAAGCCTATGCCTTGACCTCTTAAGATTTGGCCTCCTCTTTGGTCAACACTTTGTACATCATTCTGCAAACCATTGTTATTCTCAAAGAAAACTTCAATATTTTCTCTAACATATTTAGGATAATCTTTTTCTTCATTAGAATTATAGTCCAACATTCTTTCTTTAACTCCAAAATTTTCATCTATTTTTACATTTGCACTTTCAACAATTGACATAGTTCTCTGATTAAAACATCTACAAGCTTTCCTTTTCAATGAATAACCAAGGAACATACCTGTTAGAGAAAAAGGTTAATTTAATTTAATGTATTAAATTATCTTCTCTCCCTTCTTAAGATTTCTCTTGATGCACTTTTTGCATTCACATTTAATAATCAATTAGTAATTATTAAATGGCTTTTACCTTTTAGGTTACCCTTTGTACCTTTTAGATTACCCTTTTTGGGTTTCAATCTCCTTCTATAAGGATAGATCATTTGTAAGTATCTTGTATCTTTTTCATTTGTGAGAATACAATTTACATATTTTTAGAGCAAACCCTCACCTCTTCTTATCTTTTCTTCTCTATGACATATTTTTACATCTAGGTATTCGAGGGCTTCGTGGATTTGCTTTGCATATTGCTCAAATCCTTCATGGTATCAAAGCCAGATCTATTGTAGCTTGTTCGGTATTTAAAGAAAAAGGAAGAATGAGGGTTTGACAAATCAAATCTGGAGTTTTTCGAGCATTTTTTGTGAAAACAATAGGGTCTTTAAAATTTAGAGCACATTAAGGCCAAACCAACCTTACAGTTGGATTTAGAAGGCATCAAAACCCCCATTTTCATAAAAAGTTTGTCAATTTTGGACAACATTGATCCATGAGGCAAATTTTTTTGCACACAATCCGAGAAGCAAAATGTTTTTTAAAAAATTGCAAAAAAAGTGATTTTGGGCCATTGTAGTTTGAAAAAACCACTGGTAGTCACCAAAACCACTAGCAATTGTAGTAACTACCAATGGTGACCACTGTGGCTCCTTCACCACCTCCCTTGAGTGGCTTTAGTGTCATCCACCTACACTCTGCCTAGCCACCACTATTGGAACTCCTTTCATTGCCAGAACTCCTACTACTACTGGAAGATAGCTTGTTTCTCTAGCCCACCACCTCTAGCCTGCCCGCTACTCTAGCCTACCACCTCCATTGATGAATCAACTCGATCACTGCTCCACCCAAGCAGTGGTATTTTATTTATTTATTTATTTATTTATTTAAAAAATAAATCCTCTTTGATGCTCAATTGGGAGTCTTGTCATTTTTTGCAATATCTTGAGCATACGAGGGTCTTTTTTCAATCCAAAAAAAGTGCTAGTAAGATTGTTCTGAGATGGAGATAATGGTGTAGGAATTTTTGGGTTTTGATGCATTTTTCTTGCTTGTTTGGGTAGTCAGACTTGGGCATTTTTTTTCACTCCAAAGGGCATATCTTGAGCATCTTAACTCCGTTTTTAGAAAATGTTATTTTTAGGAAAGATTGTTTAGTTATCTTTCCAGAAATGTTGGTTTGTCTTCTAGATTATGCTTCAAGCTCTTTCTATTATGGTTTTTTCTTTATTGCACTATGGTGGATATCTTGGGTGTTTCAAGTCTAGGGATCACTTTCATGGCATGGGATTTCTTCTTTTGGGTTGTACTATCTCTTATAATAGCTCTTTGCCCTTTCTAATTATTGTTGATATCATTTGTAAGCATGTTTATGCAAATGCTTTGAGATAAAGTGTCACTCCTTGCTATTTAGGATCTTGCTCATCATTGTGACTTATTGTACTCACACTACATTATACAGTGCCATGGAGGGATAGTTGTTTGCCTTTTAGTGCCATCTTCCTTTGTCAAGTGATTGTCTCTTCCATGATATTGGCCCCATGATGTGTTGATGACACGTGTCTTTATAGGTGTTCGTACCTCTTCCTCACTCTATATTTTCTTGGTTCTTTCTGTTTTGCAGGAGTTATTGGCCCACTTTCTTAGTTGCCTTTTCACCTCACCCTTGTCTGCATTAAGGGGGGTTCATCTATTGTTTCTCATTCTTACTTGGTTCTATTAATCAACTCTTCAAGCTGCGTCGAGGGGGAGATTGTTGGGTGATGCGAAGCGCTCCCCTGCCCACAGGTGGTTAATTATGTGGTGTTCCATGTTCACTAACAGTCATGGCTTTTGGTGCAACGGCAAATGGGCCCTACACTAATTTGATGTAGGTTATAGTATTCTCTACCTAGTTAGGTTCTTTTTCAGTGGAGGTTATACAAATCAACAATTTCTTTTTAATAGAGTTTGTGACTTCTTCATGCTTCACTGATGTTTCTTCATGATCGCTCTTTATTCCTAGTTTTTGAAACAATCCTCTAGTTGGAGGCTTTTGTAGTCCTTCACTAGGTTTTCAACTATCTCTTTTTGGAGTAGAGTTTTTCCCATTGGGTTTTCTCTATTTCTTTGTTTCATAGAGATTTGGTTGTGATTGGGTACCTTATTAGGCTTTGTTGCCAAGACCCAAGTTTTCTTTCAACATTGCATTGTAGTTTTTTTGCTCTTTCTGCATTGTTTTTAACTACATTATTACTCATCTTAAGGGGGGGTGTTAGATAAAAAAGTTAATTTAATTTCATTTATTAATTACCTTTTCCCCCTTCTTAAGATTTCACTTTATGTACTTTTTGCATTCACATTTAATAATTAATTAGTAATTATTAAATATGTTTTACCTTTTAGGTTCCCCTTTCTACCTTTTAGGTTACCCTTTACAGGTTTTGATCCCCTTCTATAAGGATAGGTTTGTAAGTATCTTGTATCTTTATCATTTCTAGCAATACAATTTGCATATTTTTACTGCAAACCCTCACCTCTTCTTGTTGTTTTCTTCTTTGTGATAGGTTTTTACAAGCAAGTATTCGAGGACTTCATGGATTTGTTTTGTGTATTGCTCAAATCCTTCAATACCTTCATAACTTCTTGGATCAAACTTACCAATATCATCATCTCTCTTTATGTAAGACTTACTTCCAAATATTTTGAAATACTTTACCAATGGTGCATGTCCAAACTATTATTCATAAGGAGTCTTGTTTGTAGCCTTTCTGATATACACTCTATTCATAGTATATACTTCTATATTGACTGCTTCTCTCCAAAAATGTCTTGGATACATCATGATCAAACATAATGGCTATTTTTGTCTCTAATACATATTTGTTCCTTATTTTTTCTATCCGATTTTGCTAAGGAGTCTTGGGTGTTGATAATTGTCTCTTAATACCATTTTCTTCACAAAAGAAGTTAAACTCTCCACCTCTATCTAATATCAAACATTTAATCTTTACATCAGATTCATTCTCAACTCTATTCTTAAACACCTTAAACTGTTCAAATGCCTTTGAATTTTCTTTAAAAATGTTACCCAAACCTTTCTCGAAATAACCCACAAGTAGGTTCCATGTGTGTGTCAAACCTTTGTGTTCTTCCTATTGCCCTTGAAACGTTCAAACATACAAAATATTTGTGCCAAATTCTTAGAATGGTCTCTTAATTCAAAGGTTGGTTAGAGCCTTCTATGGCTTTTCGATTTCATGTGACACCTCTAGGCATATATAACACATTCACCTTAGTGTACTCATTTTCATAAATTTGGAACTTAGATAAGGAGGGTGCTCCAACTGAAAAAATTATTGTTTTGAAATAATTTAGAGTCCTTATCATAATGCATGTAATCCTTAATTGATATCATAAATATATGTTATTGTAATTTTTTATTTGAAAGATAATAAAATTCTTCTCGTTAAGCATTGATGTTAAGTTTTACAATTTCATGGAAGTTGAAAAAATGAAATTTATTTACGATTTATTTCATTTCAAAATAAGTTTGAAAGCTATTAAAGGTAAATGCACTTTGTGCACTTTTGTTATGATTATTTTGTATTTCTGCATACATAGATATATACATGTGTGTGTGTGTGTGTGTGTGTGTGTGTGTGTTTCATGTTGTTTCATGTGAAATTTTAGTATGACAAGTATGTTAAAGAATGAAATAAATAATTTATATGTTCAAAAATATTTTTAAAAAATATTGCCATTACTTATGATGTTGGCATGACATACCCTCTAGCTCCCTATGCAATGCTTTTGACTCAAAGCTATGAACAATTGAGACCATGAACAAGGGACCTCATCCCCGCACTTCACTTGTTTACACTCTGAGAGCTCAACAATCCAACAAAGGAACAAGGCCTACAAGCACAACGAACACAACGAACCAACATAGATTTTAACTGTGGTGGTTGCTTCATAGTGTTTAAACCACGACACTACATCTAACGACATATAAAAGGATCTTATTATGAGTGCTTGAATTTTATTAACTACAATATAGAAAATGACCTTTAACTTTTCTCTCTTAGATTTTATGTTTCTAAATAAATGCATGTAATACCCTTTGTACTCATGTCTTGCTAAGTTAAAGAGGCTAGCACATACCCTTATTGTATTAACTTTTAATTATGCTTGTTAAAAAAATTGGTAAAAAAATTTAATTATTACTCTTTTGTAATTCATATGTTGTTTAAACTTTAAGAATAATAATAACTTAATATTATGATTTCTATCCTCACTTCTTGTGAAATAAAAAATAAATTATACTTATATCATATTTCTAGTCCTACATGAAAATGACTTCAAAATATTAATGAAATTTAATTATTACATTTGACTAACAAGGGGTCCAAGCAACATCTGCCTTTAGTGGTGGGTTTGGGGCAAGAGTATGAAATAGAATGCCAAATGTCATGGAGAGCTTTTAATTTCCCAAAATAAAACTCATTGAAAATCAAACATAAAACTCAAAAACCAAATAAAACTTATTGAAAAGGTAAATAGTGAATTCTTGATTCTTGTAATAACTTATATTAATTCATAATTGTAATTAAATTATCTTTAATTAAATTAAAAAATTTATTAGAATTAAATATTTTAATTATATATTAATCCTTTATATTACATTCTCTAAATATGTAAAAAAATTGAATTGTGATATTGCACTTATTGGATCTAGGTGATGGTCACAGGGGTGAAACACCGACTCCCTGGGAGGTCACCCATCCCAGTACTACTCTAAACTGCTTAACTACGAAGTTTCCTCCATAGTTAAACCCAAAGCTTGCAACCCCATTTGCAAAACCTTCACCAAGTATTGTGCCTTATGAACCATTCATTCAAAACCCCCTTAACATCATCAATTGATCAGTACTTATCAAAAAAAATTAAATTTTTATATTAAACAATACATTAGAAAAATAAACTGCAATATTTTAAAAACACAGTTCATCTACCTACACGACTATTATGAGGCTAAAAGATCAGCTAAAAATCTAGAACAACATAGTGCAGTAAAAAAAGGTAACTCGAGTTGGCCTGTGCGCAGAAATGATGAAGAATGAAGACCATCTAGCATGTGAAAATCATTATATTCTTCTTAATATTATTAATTAATTAATGCGAACCATACTGTGGTCGAACAGAATGACTTCTACCTCCTGATTATTTCAAATATCAGCCGATGAAGTCAAATATTCATATCAGCCTATATTCACTACTGCTTTCTTAAGAGTAAATTTAAATTCATATTAAACACTACATGGTAATGAGAAAATTAAGTTTGGAAAAAGTAAGTTAATTTTGATTATTTAACACTTTTTAGTATTAGAATGGAATTTAGTATGTGATGATTAAGCCATCCCTTTATCTACAAGTTACTTTGTACACAAAACTAGAAAAAAGTAACAATTAATGATATAAACATGTTTCTTGAAAATAAAAAATAATAGATTACCAGTGCTGTAGTTTACATTCTTAAATCTCCATCTCCATTTGTATGTGAAGCTTGACACAGAAAGCTCCTAAATCTCTTTCTCTATATTCATTTCTTGATATGTTTAGATTCAATTCTTTTCAACTTAAAATCTAGAATTATTTGCTCACTATGTTATAAATATTTCTTACACAGTCTCGGTGTCTTTAATATATTTTTTTGCTGTCATTTCATTTTCTAAATTATTTATTTATTTTCTTCTTGCTTTATTTAGTGCATTCAATATAGCCTTATCAAAATTATGCAACATCAGGCCTATAAAGTAGTCGTAGCTTCTATTCACATATGCTACCAAAGATTGCCATCCTGACTCTATTGACACCTATTGACAACTCTGAAATATTGAATAAAAAATCTCTTAATTAGCTTCATTTTTCGCTTCTAATAGATTAAACTGTCACTAACTGATGAATAGATATGTTTGATTTGTCAAGTTGAATCTAAGAATACAGATGAAGCATGTAAAGATGATACAGATGAAGCATGTAAAAATGATCATTGGATTCAAGCAATGATAAAACTATCTGCACATTAATAATTTAATAATCAAAATCCCTTCTCACATATGATTTCACCTTAAAATTTGTACTTCAGATCTACCGTTTCCTTTACTTTTTCAAAAAAAAACTATGTTTTCCATGATTTTGAAATCCTCATAAATGTAGGTCAAAAATCAACTTAGAACTAGATGACAATGGGCTATGAATATATGACATAGGTAGCCTGCTAGGAGATTTGTGGTAAATAGTAAATACCATAACTGTAATGAAATAGAAGTATGAAATGGAACAAGGGTATACTGTATGAGCATTCAGTCACAATTATCTGAGTCATTCGATTTCTAGATTATAATTTTTTTGACTAATTCGCTTTCAGCCAAGCAGTAGCAAAACGTGCATCATGTGAAAATAACATACGAAAAATGGAAGACAGTATGTGCGTTAATTTGAAAAGCCCTTATAATTATTTAAGATAATGTCTTAACTCTTAAGAATCAATAAAAAAACCATAGAAAAATCTTTAAAAATGGAAGACAGTATGTGCGTTAATTTGAAAAGCCCTTATAATTATTTAAGATAATGTCTTAACTCTTAACAATCAAGAAAAAAACCATAGAAAAATCTAAAGTCCCAGTGATTACAAGTTCATCAACAATTAATCGAGAGGTAAGGTAGCTATATTCCGGTCATCCCCCAACGACCCACCTAGACAACTATATAGAGGCAGGGATCCCTTTGTATCAGTCAACCAGATCATCAACAAATCAACTGCCTTCCCAGCGTCCTAAAGAAGCACCACCACTAGAACCATGTTTGCTTCTAGCTCCATCAAAAAATAATTCCCAAACCTAATTGCTCTAATCCTCTGAATCAGTGTCTTCTTTGAGAAGGTTTGGCTCTATGGATCCACTTTCTTGTATCAAACAGCTTCCCAAACTAGCATCCCAAATAACATTTTCTTGGGCCTCTGAAGCTCTTTCATCTAGTAAAATATCAGGGATATTTTCTATTCTAGTGTTTGCTTCTCTAATGGTTGGGAAGTCATCGCTATCAAATGTAGGGCAACTTGCATTGATCATATTGGACACATATGGTTCTACATGGTGTGCTGCCAATGATTCGGACTTAATGGTGACCTTGGTACCATATCTTGCATGAAATAGCATGCGAGACCAGTCAGAAGAAAGATATCCTCCTATCTTGGTTGTAAATTCCCCAGACAGACATATGGGAAATAAAGCAGGGAGATCTATGATATATATATATCAAGGAGGATGGAGAAATTAGGACTTGCATGAAGGATTAGACTGGTATCCTAAGCCACACCTATAGTGTTAACTGAGGATCCATCAAGTTGTGTAACCTTCTTTTGGAAGGGTTCATATTTAAGTCCTAGTTGGTCAGCCACTTTCTTGGGCATTACAGTACTAGTAGCTCCACTATCTACCATACAATTATGTACTAAAGATTGTCCAATAATTAAAGATACATAAAAGGGAGGTGGTTTTGAGTTCCTACCTTGAATGGTATTGGTTTTGGAATTGCTACTTGGAGCCTCCTTTTCTTGATCAGTGTTGACCAACATTGGCTTTGTTGCATCATTTCTGGGGTGAGGAGCTGAGATTTCGCCCATGGATTTCTTCAAGATCTCAGGTTGTCCTAGAATAGCCAAAGAGTCCCACATAGACATAGTAACATTCACCTTCTTCATGCTATCTACAATGTTAAAAGGTGTCACAGAATGTATTTTTTGTTGTGCTTTTACTATGGTAGGCTCCACTTCTTTGAGAGTTTGGCTCTCTCTGCTTGAAATGACAGGAACCTTCTTAGGTATGGTGGGAGTAGCTTGCTGTAGTGGTTCTGCAGATGTGGTAGCTTCAATTCCAGAATCTGCTCACTCCATGTCTTGAGCTCTTCTTTTTGATCTTGTGTTGGCAGCAATAGCAAATTCATCATTGACTCCATTGAAGTCTTGCTGCTCCCAATTAAAGAGAGCAGTCTCATTATCTTGTGATTCTTGTTGAGGAACTGATCCACTGGATGAGGCCTCTAATTGAGCATATGAGGCATTTTGAACCATTAGGGCTTGATTCATCCACCCATTTGAACATTTAGCCTGATTATGAGGCTGATTACAAGGAAAGCACCATTTATTGTCCATAGCCATATTATTTTGACTAGGAACCACATCCCTGACTGGATTTGCAGAATTAAGAGGTGCAGTGTTATATGGTTGGAATGGTCTTTGATTAAAAAATTTCCTTTGTCCCTGATAACCTCCTTGGTATGGTGGCCTATTTTTCTGATAAGGCTGTCCTTGATTCTGATATTGTTGATTAGGACCTTGGCCTTGTGGCTGAAAGGGTGGTCTAATTCCTTGACCTTGTTTCTTTAGGTTTGTAACCTCTTTGGTTAAAGTTTGCAGCAGATTTGTCATTTCTTACTGGCTATTTTGTTGACTATTCTTTATTTCTTGGAGCTCTTGAGAGAAACTTTCCTTTAACTCTTGACCACTAGTACTAGCCTGAGGTGCTAATATGGTGGGAATAGGGGTAAAAGGAGGAACATGTAGAGGTGCAGCAGGCTGAAGATTGGGGAAGATGGGCATGGGTGGCCTTCTTGCTATCATGTCTGCCTGGATTAAACAATTTTCAGCTCTGACAGCTATGTCAAAAGCTTGGGGTAGAGAGGTACCACCCATAGACTGGATCATGACAGAGATCTGACCATTCAAGCTTTGCAAGAAGTATAGGAAAGCATGATCAACAGATGGTCTCACAAAGACTGGAATTCTATTCCATGTTTTGAGGAATCTATTATTATAATCTGTCATTTGTTCTTGAGGGTCTCTTTTTATGGTTGTTAACTGATCAACCAAAGACAAGTTGTCTGATTTATCCTCAAAGTGTTTACTCAACGCATCCCCTAATCCATCCCATGAATTAATGAAACCAACAGCTAGAGTTCTAAACCATTCAAGAGCCTTACCTTTGAGAGAGGCTACTAATAACTTAGTGGCCACATCTTCTTGAGTTATGTTGTGTATGCTACAGATAGTGGTCACATCTCTTATGTGTTCAAAAGCCATTGTTTGTCCTTCACCTATGAAATCAGGTAGACTCTTTAGTGCCACCAAGGGCACATCATGATGTACAACAACGTTTAATGGACTTCCTTGGTTAAAAGGTGCAAAAGCAATCTGCCTGGCCATTGTAGGAGCTAAAATTTGCTGAGTAGCAACTGTGTGAGTTGTATTTGATGCTGGATTTGAATCTTCTTCTAGATCTCTGGTTAGAGATCTTCCTCTTCCTTTAAAGTGAAAGGGCGAAGGTCTCCTTTCTGAATTATCGGGTGGTGTAGACTGAACTCTCCTTGAAGGGGATGTTCTTTGAGTTGACCTACCTTTATAGCTCCTTTTTTAGGGAAACTCTAAAAATTTAGTGGGCTTTGAGCGCCTTGTCTCAATCTTTCTCATAAACTTTAAACAAGGTTGTCTTGAATCCTTACACCAATGGAGTCGCCAGATATACTTGATAGAAAAACTTCTAAAAGTTTGTATTATGCAATCAGTATATCAGAGATAGCATAATCTTTTAAAGATGGACTTCTTTTCTGAGTCCCAGAATTGTTATGCCCAAGGTGAGGTGTCTTTGAATCTGAGATTTTGAACTTATAGGAGCACCTTGAACATCAATCTGAACTTTGGTCCCACCGGGCGTGCCAGAACTATTATACACTAAGTTTTCACCCTTGTTTCAAGCTCTCTTGGTCTTGATAACTTAGTATAACATGGGAATAATCTCCAGGTGTGGGACCTATGCTAACTGAGATGACACCTCCAGGTTCTAGGCTGGTTCCTCTTGGATAATCACCTTAATTTGCTTCTTGACAGGAAAATAAACTCTGAGGGAAAAGGGATAGAAGGAATGCATGAAAGGGAAATGACTGAAAGCAAACTATCCTACTGAGCCCATAACTATTCAAATCTGGTGCTCTCAGATATTTTGAATTTAAAAATGTAAACGGTCACAGGTGGCGCCAAGCTTTTCTTCATCAACGACTGATATTCAAACTTGAATCTATCTTTAAAATGCACCCCTCAGATCTTCCTCCTTTCCCGGGCACCGTATCGGATCTTAACCTTAACCCTGTATTTACCTCAGTCTATCCTTTCCCTTTAGTCGCTGAATCGTTTAATGAAGAGTTAACCCTACCTCACATTTAGAGAACTGGCAAACAAGCACTTCGCTCATTCGTGAAAAATGAATTTCTTAACCCAAGCTCCTTTTAGCGAACTGGCAAACAAGAAAAACAATGCATGTTTATTGCGTGAACTAGCGAACACACTTGTTCTCTGAATCACTGAATAGAAAGAATATTCCCTTTTTGTTTATGAGCACACAAACCTGGGCCCATCCTGCCACTTGTCTTTCTTTTATTCGCTTTTGACCGCTTCATCAACAGACACCTCGGCAACCACAGACATCGGAAGGCAGAAAGAATCTTACTTGCATCGGACGGTGGGCATATGATCTCATAAGCTCAGAAGATTCCTTCAGATCATACACCAACCGCAGATTTTATTTAATTGCCACCTCACTCAAGAAATCCAGACCCACTCAGATGCCAACTGTAATACCCAACGACCAATAAAAATCAAGCATGTCAGACGGACCCACGACGACGTCGGCTTAAACACCTGGAAGATCGAACGGAAGTCTCATGATCACATGGGCTCAGAAGATTCCATGAGATCATAAGACCACCACAGATCTTGGACAAGATGGCACCCCTGCAGATTCCCTAACATCGGTCCCACTGACAAACCTTGTCATCATGCAACAACCAATCACAAACATGCATGTCAGCAACACGCAGCGCCAGACCCACCTGTAATTTACCTTTACTTTGACCAATCAAAAGCTAGCATGCCATCATGACCTGGCATGAAGGACCCACTTGAGAATTTCGCGATGCTGATACCATATCAATGGCTGTCGCATGATCTCATAGCATGGAAAGATTCTTTCAGATCATACGACAATCGTTGATCTTTTCCTTGTCACTGATGTCTTTAAAACCTTGGCCCCACTCGATAACTCAACCAACCATAAGATGCCACATCAAAATTTTTAGCCAGTGGACCTGCAAACCTTCGTCAACACATGTTGACATATGCCACATCAGTGTAAAATTCAACCAATCAATAGCAGCCACATGTACAGAGCTGGCAATGGACCCACCTTTCTGAAGCCTCGGCAATAAAGCAAAATCGACGACGGGCACATAATCTCATAAGCTCAGAAGATTCCTTCAGATCATAGGCCAACAGTCAGATTAAATGAGATTAGCCCTCTGAATTAGAAAAAATAATCACTTCTAACATTTTAACAAACTGGGCCCAGACCTGCCATGTGTCACTATGTTATTTTCCGCTGTCTTTACCTTGAGCCGACCATCTCTTTACCATGATATATCTAGCGAACAGGTGATTGTGTAATGTGCTAGATCGCTGAAAAAAAACTCTTAACCTCAGTCAAGTCTGGGGACTAGGCAAACATTGCATTCGCGGGGTCGCTGAATAGAAATGCTGACCTTGGGTTACATTGAGCGATTGCCCTCAGTGGAGTCACTGAATGGGAAAGGAAGATTTAAGCGGCCGATAAAGGTAATGGAAAATTAGAATAGGCCGAAGGGTTTTTTGCGTCTAACGGTCACATTTTCAAATTGAGACTTAGGGGTTTGAAGCTAGAGACACAGAAAATATTGCAGAGACCAGAGGAAAAGATACATGCCATGAAAATTTCTCAGGGTGCTCAATAGGGCTTAGTAAAAATGCTAGACAGAGCAGACCAGGCCAAACTTGTATGGAACAAGAAAATTTGGATAACACTTCCCATGGGGAATATGTGGAAAACAAGATCTAAGGGAGGAATCTAAAGGGTCTCAAGTGAGACAACCCTAATAATTGATTTTGCTAAAGCTAGAACCCATCAGAAGCAAATTTATTCTAGAGGAGGCAACTTATTTTTACTATCTTGATAGGGATAGAAATTTAAGCCCTAGGATTGTTCCACTGAAAATTGTTGGACTCTTGCTTGAACTACTTACAATACATGAGTCAATTGTGTTTCTTCATCTGATGCTTTCTTTCGGCCAACAAACTTGAATACATTGTGTGTCTCCTTTTGATGTTTTCCATGTGTTAAACTAGAGGACTAGACATAAAAGGTATGTTCTCTATATATTTCCACTATATTATCTTCCAAGAGCACACATTTCTTCAATAAATGATTGTCTTAGAATATTATTTATGTGTTGCAATGTAAGATCCATTTGAAAGATACTTAGGAAATGGTAATTAATTTTTGATACTTGAGCGTCGTATTCTTATTATAATCCTAGTTGTAAGAAAGTCTTAAAGAACTATATGAAAAAAATGTTAATCTCATCTTAAGATGATTACCATAAATGACTGCCAAATAGTTCAAAAGGTATATATTCTACTTTCCTATATATACTAGATAACATTATGACTTATTATTTAAAAATAATAATGTAAAATTTCAAGATAGATTCAAATCATGTTGTATTTATGGTAGGAAATAAGGTATGATTGAATGGATACTCATGTTCCCAGGAAAGGAAAGATTGTAATATTGCATAGTTATAAAACATGTTTCGTAGGTTCATATTAAAGTTTGAAAATATTTTAGTCCTTCCTTGAGAACTTAAGAATTTATGAATTTATATTTTCTTGAAACTGAGATAACGTGTTGAAATTAGGAAATGTCTGATATTTCAAAATATGGTATGAAGAAGGAGTATCTCTCTTCCATTTACCATCTCAAAGTAAGAAATTAAACCTATTGTTGAAATAAAATATGTCTTTCCCTTCTTTCTCAAGAAATATGTTTAAACGACTAAATTTTATAGGGAAAAATCAATGTGTCATTGAGTGGAATGTGCTTAGTTAGAGGGAACCCTTGGGTAAAGGACCTAGGTTCTAAAGGTTTGGTAATAAACAGGATCATAGTACATAATTTGTTGAAAGGAGCAGTGTTTGTTTATATGGTAGGAAAATGAATTATATATGGCCCATGTAAGTGGTGTGAGTTATACTAAACAAATTGGTGTAGTAAATACTTACTTTATTGGCATTTTGTGTGTGAAATGAGAGTTAAAGTAACAACATTAATAGTATATAGGAATAATTATATGTTTATCTGAATAGATTTAAGTCAAACTTTCTATCTGCTTAAAATGGAAATATTAGAAGATTGTGTATTTTTGGGTGATGCTATGGGAGTCATATCAATGATGTGTATAAAGTTAACAATGCATGTAGTTGCTATCTCTATTTGAGCACTAAGTGTTGTCATTAGTATCAAATAAGATTAGTCAGTAATATATGTTGATCAATCGGTAAAAGATGGAATAAGAAGCTATAGAAGCTAGTCAGTTGAACTATCAAAGTAGTCACCGAGAAGTCACAAGGAAGAACTGAAAGATAATTGTATATAGGTCTAACCGAGTATGTTTACCGAGTATTAGAGTATACCGAGCATTCTACACACCGAGCATTAGGTTATTTACCGAATAAAGAATGCAGTATTTACCGAGTTGTTCAAGAAATGGCATAATAATCAACAATGACACATTTATGTATGCAAATAGCTTACACGGATCTATAAAGATTTTTAAAATATCGAGGTACATTTATTATGGATGTAATCATTAAATGTTGTGATGATTCTTATGTAATAATTAGATCCAAGTTATTTTTGTACACTGTGGATCTTAGGTTTTTTAAGATGTTGTAAACCTAATTAGGTCAAAGAAATTTTCTATATAATTGTAATTGATGTCATTTTGACATAATGACATGACAAGGAGATCATGAAGAAGTAGCTGCTTACATGACATCAAAATTCAGACAAGGGTTTACATGATAGAGCAGTTATCAGAGACGGTATTCAATTTATTCAAAAAAATACAAGGCTGCCAAGTAGAACAAAGGATAATATAGCACACATCAAGGTGAAATTGAATTGGTATTTCATTGATCTGATTCAAAAAAATCATAGTTATCATTTACAAATATTTTATGTTATCTTCTAATCATTATAGTAGGATTATAAATCTCTTAACAAAGTAGACTTAACATTCTATTGTAAATCTCTTAACTGAGTGCACACTTATTTAGTGTTGCTAAATCCTTTCACAAGGTAGATCTAATTGATGTTAAGTTACTTTTAATAGGGTAAGATCACAAGAAATGATCACACTTGTAGCCTTAACCAACATACTTTATTTACTATAGTAGTGAAGAATTTGTGGGTGTTATCTCCACTGCAGTTTTTACCTTCTAACAAGGGTTTTTGTGTAACAAAAATACTTGTATTATGTGATTACATTTCATGTATGCTTTATTGTTTGTTTTCATGCATTTTACATTTACAAGTTATTTGAATGTATGTTGCAAACAACAAAATCCATTAGTTAGATAGACACTACTATTGATGATTGTTTATTCAATAAATTTTTTGAGGGTACTGATTCACCCCTCTGCTCTCAGTACTATATTTTTCCCATCCCAACAATTGGTATCATAGCTAGATCTCTTATTTGGAAGTTTAATCATTGAAGAGGAAAGATCTTAGGATAGAAAGATATAAGTTGGACAAGACAATTGAGAATCAAAAGATTCTGATGCAAATCTTCATTAAGAAATACAAACAAGAAAAAGATGAATTGAAGAAGCTACTAGTTCAAAGAAAAGATATGGCTATTCAACAATGTGAGACTAACTATCATGAAGACGACATTGAATATCCATTTGAGATTTTTGGATCCAGTTCACGAAAAATATCTGACATATCTAAAGTAGAAATTTTTTATTTATCTGATAAATTTTTTATCTAACTGAATAAGTTAAAGCCCTGTAGATTAGTCAAGAAGCACAAATGGTAAGAATGATTGATGTAATGAATAATGCTAGACATGCTAAACAAGAGAGAAATTTGGTTGTTGAAGATAGAATAAAAATGACTGAGAAACTACAAGAGAAGGAATATGAGATAATGAGACTTATCGAGTATCACTTTGAGATATCTAATTAGATGGTTCTTATAAGTCAGGAGATCAATCGAGTGAATAGTGATCTAACAAGAAAACTTGAAGACATTGGTGAACTCAAAGAAGAAAATGAAAGATTGAAACATGAAGTGAAGATGAAACAACAACATAATGAAATGATGAAGAAAGATGAAGATAGTTCAAAGAAGATTGATGAATTTCTGACCAGTCAAAGAGGACTTGGAAGTACTAATGGATTAGCCTATACTGAGAAAGGAGAATCATCTATGCAAGTTGAACATGTGAACACCTAAAAGAGTCAAAAACCTAAGAAACTATCATGCTATCACTATGGTAAATCGAGACATACATCAAATGTTTGCAAAAGTAAAGAAAAGGTAATCCTAAGACCACTCCTAAGTTTAATGGTCATTTTTATAGTTGTATCAAGTATGGGCATCAAGCACATGAGTGTAGATCTAAGCTGAATAGGACTCCTAACAAACCCTACATGGAGAAAAATTGTCGCACTTGCAACATGCATGTGTATACTTCACAAGAGTGTAGAACAAAGATGAAGCAAGTGTGGACATCGGAAGGACAAAACAAGACCTATCAACGAAGAAGACAAGATAATGCTTATACTTGGGATTATAGCACATGGGTTAACTATACAACATGTGGAAGATATGGACATATCACAACTAACTGCATGAGAAATAATTGTAGAGGTAGTTCTCATAGCTAGACAAGTACTGGTATGACATGGTTACACTATCACAAAGTCAGTCACTTGGCTAAAGATTGCAGAGATTGAGCACCAGCGACACAAATCTATGAAAATGACAATAAAATTGAAGATATAATGAGGATCAGAAATACAATGTGGAGAAAAGCATCAAGTGACAATGCTAAATCAAGTAATATAGTTGGTGAAAATGCATCCATTGGATTGGGTGACATCACCACCTCCACCTAAGCTAAAAAGGTATGTATGGAACTGATAATTCTAATTTATTATATCTATCATACAGTTCCTTATATTAAGTGTTCTCATGCCAAATCTGCATGAATCAAAATGCACTATGGTTTTACAAGTTTTGAGCTTTAAGTGTTTACACTCAGTATATGCTAGACTGAGTGAGAAGTTACTAGTCAGTAACTATGAGCAAGGTTAACTAAGCATCAATATTTACTGAGTGTAAGTTCATGTGTTAATCAATCTTATGTTATTTCATGGTATACATTGAGCGAGACAGTTGTCACTGAGCTATGTTAGGTTGAACATTTATTGTAAAAAGGTTTCAGCATGAAGTTGAAAATGCTATAAATACATGGTGGACTTAGCTTATTTTTCACGCTACAATCATGAAGAGCTAAGAGTCTATAGAGAGAATCTGAGAAAAATATTTTCAGAGCATTTGAGAAAATATTTGAAGAATTCTAAGTGTTTTAATCGTTGTTACAAGTAAGTGATATCATCACCGAGTTGTTTATTTACTATTATTCAAAACCCTAAATGAAGAACAATAGTGTCCACATCTAAGGTTAACCAATCCAAGAATGAAGATGAGGAGGAAGTAAGATTAATTGTTTATGTTGCATGTGATGAGCCGAAGTACAAACTTCACCCTAAAGTTGCTTCACAGATTGACAAAATTAGAGCTTTTTTTAGGATACCACCTAGGTTTTTACTAGTTGAAGACATATGCTCCTACAGTCACTGCAAGATCAGAGAGATTGGTGATTTTGATCTCATTTCTACATATCAAGAGCTAAGTTGAAAGATGACCACGAGCATTTAAGAGTCAAGGGTTTGACTAATGCCCTACATTTTCCAAAGGTTTTCATGAATGAATGGATAAGAATTGTTTTAAGTCACTACCATGATGGGAAACTGTGGCTAGATGAGCCTACGAAGATCAAAAAAGATATGACACATGCAGTGACATGCTTCGCCACCACTAACAAAGTCAAAGCACTGAGGAGTGCATCAAGAATTGAGCTAGAGAAAGCAAATGGAGCAGAATGGGATGGTAAAGGATTGCAATTTAACTCAATCACTGATCCTGAAACAAGGTTTGGTGCATATGTCATTGTGTATAAAACATTTCAATCAAGCATACCCAATAGTATGTCATGTGGAGCAATTAACATTGCATTCAAAATGGTGAAAAAGTTATTTCAGTTGGATCTTTTTGAGCTGTTGTTGAGACAAGTTGAGGAGAATATGAAGAATATTCGATCGACAAAATCCAACACATGTAAGTTTGGATCTCTATTTCTTTGATATTCTTCTATTTCTTTGATATTCTTTTATGTGCAAAAATCTTTCCTTTCAATTGCTAATGTTGTCTAGACTACTGACAAGCTTGTAACACTACAAATCACTGATTTGATAAAGAGTCTAGGAGATAATTTTGTTAGCATGATAGATATTTATTTTGAATAATTCAAGGATAGGATGAATGCAAGAAGTAGAATACCAAAACAACCGGTAGAAAAATATGAACATGATATTTGTTTCCTAGTGGATACAGATTACACATTGATTAAAGCAGTTGAACCGAGATCAAAGTGGTTAGCCCCAATCGGTTATGAAATAGATATTGACTAAGCTTCAAGGTCAATCAAGGCTTAATTATTTGATCCCAACGATCCAAAATCTACTAGGTTTGGCACATATGAAGAAGCTAAACTAGGATAAAAGAAACCTAGTAATTGGGAAAATAGCAAAGAAATCAAGGAAAATGATGAACAATTTGGTAAAGAAATTTGGAGATGATGCTAAAGCATTAGAGGAAGTTCCAGTTGGAGTAGCAAGAAGTTCATTTACTTCTTACTAACAAAGCATATGATGATGAGGCATCTGAGTCTAAAAAAGATGCAGAATCTACACCTATATATGAGCAATGTTAGTATGCTAATAGAAACCAAATCTAAATAAAGCTTCTACAAACTAAACAAAATTCATAAACTTCAAGATAGACTAAGATGAGCTCTCAATTGAGAATATGAGCCATTAATGGGCTCTCTCAATGAGAAGCTCTCTTGTTGAGTAGCTTTGTCTAAATGGATAGGATGTATGCTCAATATGCTTCCAAAGGCTTCAATGGATGATTGTGGATTTTTGGTGTGGATAGATGGCTTTAGTATGGATTTGGCTCTCAAAATAGCATTATAACTTTACTTCATGGATTGTGTTATTTTGCAAAGGGGAAGGATCCAATTTATAGGCAAGAGGCTTGAGGGATTGAGGGCTAAGATGCAAGGATGGGAAAAAGCTTATGGAGGGCTCAGATTGCATGAGAGGAGAGCACATGGATTGTGCTTCCTTACAACCAATCAAGGAGTAACACATGTCACATGGTGAGAGGATGGAGGAAAGGGGAAGGATGAGTCAACAAAAGAGGCTCAAGGGATAAAATCTTCATAAAGACCCTCATAATGACTTGTAAGAGCAATAAAAGGGCTTGTAAGAGTCATTTATGGTCTAGTGGACTTCATAAAGTTTTATGGTTGAGATATTTTGAGGGAGATGAGAGCAATTTCGACTTGGGATTGATTAGGAGGGTTTTAAGCTTTCTTAGGCTTGTGCAAATGATTAGAGGATGGATTAGGATGGTTTAGGATTAGCTTAGGGATAGGCAAGTGGATGGCATTTAATGAGGGTGGGTGAAGGAGGAGATATTTGTTAATTTTTGGCTTGGGTTAGTAAGTCTTAACCCATTTTTAGGGAATGTGACAAGGTTAGGAGGGGATTAGGATTAGGTTTAAAGACATCTTCTAGAAGAGTCTAGACTTTGGATGAGGATAAAGACTTTCTAGAATAGTCTAGAATTTCCTAGGATGAGGATGAAGACTTTCTAGAAGAGTCTAGAACTTCTTAGGATGAGGATAAATTAGATTTTTAGGAAATAAATAAAGTTTTATTTATTTCAAGGGTTTGGGTTGAGGAGATATTTTTTAAAACTTTTTTAATAAACATGAGGATTAATATTTAATCTTAATTAAATATTTTGAGTTGGGATTAGGGGTAGGAAATGATGAGATTAGCCTTTAATCGAAATTAAAGAAGGATTAGAAGATTTTGGAAGAGGTTATTGGTCTTAAGGAAATTGGCCAACTTTTGGGGAAAAAATAAATAAATTATTTATTTTGGGATTTTTGGTCAATTTATTAATTAAATAATTAATAAATAAAGAAATAATGTTTAAATAAGATTTAAACATTTTTGGGAGGGATTTCTTAATTAAATATTTTTAATTAAGATAAAGGGATTTAATGGCATAAAAATAAATTAATTAATTAAATAATTAATTAATTAATAAATGATGATGTCATCAGGAATTTTTTAGAAAATAAAAATACTTTATTTTCTACAGGTTTTTTAGGTATCTACAACACCGGTTAAGCCCACTCCAAAGAAGTAGGCAAAAGTGCAAACTAGGTCATGAACAAGGTCAACCATTGCAGCTTCACCACCATTGAAGAAAGGAGTTGTCAAAATATCAAGGCCTACACCAACCAAGACTTATCAGAAGAATAGAGGTACTAAAGCTACCACCGAGGCACCAAAGAAAAGAAGGAATTTGATAAGAGGAAGATATGACATTGATGATGAAGAAGATGACATAGATCAATTTAAAGTTACATTTTGAATAAGGATCATTCTATTAATGAGGTTGCAGAGAATAAAATGGAAACTAGAGGTATTAGCGACCCAAAAATAAATCAGTTTGAACTCTTATCAATCGAGGATCAAAACAAAATAGAAGAAGAAGTAATACAAATGATGGTCAAGTTCAAGAAGGTACCCATAGAATTTTCAATGTATGTACTAAAAAGTCTATATGATAGAATATCAACTAGATGGAATTATTTTTTAAACACCATGAAAAGAATGAGGGAACAGTCCCTAGTAATGACAATGACAACATTGATAGTCCCAAAGATTGAGGAATTGATGAAGACATATTCCAAGAGATTTCTAGAGAAAATTTGAGCACTACAGATACTTGATAAAAATCTAGCAAATATTGATGAAAATAGTCAATTGATATGGTCTTCTATTTTACAAGCCCGAGCTGAGGCATACAAAATGGCTTTGGCCATAATCCTCGAGAAGAAGTCTCAAGGAAAGGAAAAGGCATGCATGCAAATGATGTAGATCTAGCAAAGGAAAAGGACCCCATAGATCTATCAGACACTGAGTACCTATATGTACACTAGGATGTACTTGAGTAGGTGATTATATATGGAATTGATGATGGTTCAAATGATGTACTCATAGAGGATATTACTAATGGAGACCCTGATGACATCAAGGATGATGATGATGTCACAATTGTTGGATCTCAACAAGAAGAACAAGCCCCTACCGAGCCAGTAGTAAGTATTATACCAGGTGACCTTCCTATATTGGTTCAAGAAGTTGAAATTATAACACAAAAGGAACCCAAAGGCTCAATCCCCAAGTAACCAAAGGATACAACATGGGAACAAGGAACAAGCACTCAAGGCACAAAAAATTAAAATGAACCTAAAGAAAAAGAGGCCGACACACTGGCACAAGAAGATCCTAAGCCTATAGAGACTACACCCACTAACACTATATTAGAGGTTGCAACCCAATTGACTAAGAATTGGCTCACTAAGGAGTATCAAAAGGATGAAACAATGTCAACAGAGCAAGACAAGTCACAGACTAAGGTAAAATCTCGCATATCTTTTATTAAGTCTTCACCACAAGAGTCTAAGAACAAGAAGAGGAAACATGGAAAAGGATTAGTTACCTTGGATGAAATAATTATTATTCCAGAATGTGACCCAAGGACCTTAGACCCCAAGGAATTGAGAAAATATGGAGAGTTGTGTACGAGAAAGGTAGCACGAGAAAAAGTGAGTAAGGAAAGTAAGAGTAAGCAGATCTTAGAGGATGTGAGAGATATTCTGCAACAAGTTATTCCTGATGTCCAAATAAATGAAGACACACCCATTTTGGACCAACTTGCAACTCTTACACATCATATCAATGCCCTAGACATAGATTCTAAGAAAAGGATAGAGGAAAGGGTAGAGGCTAAAATATAATTCAAACTTGCAGAGAAGATCATCCAAGAAGTGGCAATCAATAAGGTAAATCTTTCTCAGGTTATAACCAAGCTCCAATTAATAACTTAGAAAATAATGAAAATTTTGTTTCATTTATGTACTATGAAACATTCACTACCGAGGTCAATGAAAAGATCAAAAATCTAGAAGCATGAATCTTAGCCAATGCAAATTCTTCTCTAACTGAGCCAAATGCTTTTCATAAGCATATTCTTAAAGTACAAGAATTGAGGTGGTTAAGAGTAGATCTATAGAAGCATGAAGATATCATAAGTGACAAAGTCGCCGAGTTACTAGCTAAGTTGCTTCCTCACCTCAAGATCATTGAGAGACACATTGTGAAGGCATAAGCCTTGATAGCTACACCTAAGATATCAATTTTGGAGAACATATTTGATATGCATGCACAATTCGGTCTTGAGCACATTGCTTTTACCAACTTGAAAGAGGAATGAGAAAACCTCTTGGATTCATTCAAGAAAACCCACCAGCGCATTTTAAAAAGCTATAAGTACATTTTGTTTTGGCATTACTTTCAAAAAGGGGTAAATCATGTATATATGTCATTGTACTTCACTACATACCGAGACCATGCACCAATGGGCATTTTTTGTAGTAGAATTAGTATATGTATATGTATATATGGAGTTAGAACATTTTTTTAAGAGATTCGACACATATACATTATGGTTTTGATATTAATGCCAAAGGGGGAGATTGTTATCTCTATTTGAGAATTAAGTGTTGTCATTAGTATCAAATAAGATTAGTCAGTAATCAATGTTGATCAGTCGGTAAAAGATGGAATAAGAAGCTATACAAGCTAGTCGATTGAACTATTAGAGAACTCACTGAGCAGTCAAAAGCTAGAACCGAAAGCTAATTGTATACAGGTCTAACCAAGTATGTTTACCGAGCATCAGAGTATACTAAGCATCAAGTCAGTGAACATCGAGCATTCTACACACCTAGCATTAGGTTATTCACTGAATAGAGAATGCATTGTTTACCGAGTTGTTTAGGAAATGAAATAGTAATCAACAATGACACATTTATCTATGAAAATGGTTTACATAGATCTATAAACATTTTACCAAGATTGAGGCATATTTATTATGGATGTAATCATTAAATGTTGTGATGATTCCTATGTAATAGTTAGATCTAGGTTATTTTTGTACACTGTAGATCTTAGCTTTTATAAGATGTTGTAAACCTAATTAGGTCAAAGAAATTTTCTACATAATTGTAATTGATGCCATTTTGACATATTGACTTGACAAGGAGATCATGAAGAAGTATCTGCTTATAGGACATTAGAATTCAGACAAGGGTTTACATGAAAGAGAAGTTATTAGTGATAGTATTCAGTTTATTCTAAAACATACAAGGCTATTGAGAATAATATAGGACAATATAGCACACATCAAGATGAAAATGAATTGGTATTTCATTGATCTAATTCAAACAAATCATAGTTGTCATTTATAGATATTTTATGTTATCTTCTAATCATTATAGTAGGATTATAATCTCTTAATAGAGTAGACTTAACAGTATGTTGTAAATCTCTTAATTGAGTGCACACTTATTTGGTGTTGGTAAAATCCTTTCATGAGGTAGATCTAATCGATCTTAGGTTACTCTTAACAGGGTAAGATCACCAGAAGTGATCACACTTGTAGCCTTAACCAACATAAGGTTACTCTTAACAGGGTAAGATCACCAGAAGTGATCACACTTGTAGCCTTAACCAACATACTTTATTTACTACAGCAGTGAAGAATTTGTGGGTGTTATCCCCACCATAGTTTTTACCTTCTAACAAAGGTTTCTACATAACCAAAATACTTGTGTTATGTGATCACATTTCATGTATGGTTTATTATTTGTTTTCATGCACTTTACATTTACAAGTTATTTGAACGTATGTTGCAAATGTCATGCCCAAAATTTAACCGATAAAAATGCAACAATTTTTTTATAAAGGTTCAAATGTGAGAGAATAACATTCAAGAACAAGGATAAGTTTGTCTACAGTTAAGCGAGTCACAACTCAGGGTTAAGTTTGTTCAAATAGCGGAACCCTAGTGGGTACAATTTCCACTTGGAATTTTCATTTAGGATGAATTCAAGGGTACCTAGGGCATTAAATATTCCATTTTATCCCAATTAGACTATTTTCGCAATTAATATGTCTGCCTGGGTTATAGCTTTTGAAAATGTTCGGTTCAACTAATAGATATTTAATCCCACAGTGATGGTTCATGGGATAATTATATTAATGATTGAATTTCAATTATAATTCGATAATGAACCTAATGATGTTATTTAGAATACAATTTTTCTTTTAAATCTATAACAACAATTTTATTAATCATAAAAGGGATTACATAAGTTTCGTAATTACAAACACCATAGTGTTAAATGCATTAAGCTTTACGAATGTAGAAAGCATTCGACAAGGTGCTAAAGCATATAAATGACACCATAACCAGCACCACAGAGGGTTGTTCATCTAGAAACCAGTCATCAAAAACCCCCTGACACCACCATGACCAGAGCTTGACCAACCATCCAGGCGATGCCATCGCTATCCATCGTCCGCAAGAAGGAGGGGGAGCCATTGAGCCTTGTCATCGCACATCAAAAAAAGATCATCAACCAAAAATTGCATCAGCCCTGACAACCCATAAGACCCTGTGAACAAATAGGTCCAAAAAAACTTGCAAACCACCCCAAATACAGACTAGGAACCATTCAAGGATCAAACATTGCCTTCGGCTCCCTTCGTTTTCTTGTACCTCTTTTCTTTCTCGGCACCATCACCACAAAAACCCCCAACTTTGTTTCCTCCACCTCCATTGCTCTGGTTAATTCATCCACTATTCGGCCCCACTTTCTCCTAATGTCCATAATGTAGGCCCCTTTATCCACCAGACCCCACCATCGCAGGAAAGGCACTCTACCCAAGAGTTGGCCCTCCTCCTCACCCTCAAAACACTGTGAAATTAAACCCAACACCTGGGTATTATTATTAGTCCCTGCCTATATGTGGGCACGAACTAATGTTTTCATTGCACCTCCTCCAATTAATTTTCAAACTGACAAAATTTTGTAGTCTAAAGTTTTGAGAGAGTTTATTTTTAAAATATTTTTTAGATAAAAATTTCTACTTTCTTATTGGCTAAATCTAATTTTGCTGGGAGTTTAATTATTTTTTAATTCCAAAAATTCCAAAAAAAAATTGTCTCGTCTCATCTCTCCTTCAAACTCGGCAAGCGTCTATAGCATAGTAGGATAAGGAACCCAGGTTTGAATCTCAATTCCACCCACTTTCAACCAATTTCAGATTTCGTAATTTGAAAATCTCTTAATCAAGCTTTGTCATAAGCGTTCTAAGCGATAAAGTCTTTCCATCTCCTTTTCACCAAACATGGTAACAGGCTCATTCAAATGCCAAAGACAGGCATGGATAGCAAAGTCATTTATAGGCACAACCATTGCATAAGACCGCCTACGCATCAAAAGCTCCTGAACCAACTGTTCCTGCCTCGACCTTTCTAATCTCATCAGTAATCTCATAGTCTGTTGCGGATGAATGGTCTGGATGTTCAGGCTTGAATCTTTGCTGTCTGAAACTCGCCCTTGCTCATCAGTACTGTCTGGAGGGTGGGCAGACAACACAACGGAGGGAGGAGCTATAGACTCAAGAACCGATGGTACAAATGGGGGCCTGGAAATTATAACTGAAGTAGGGGTAACAGCATCTTCCAACTGCTCTTTCCCTAGAAACCCTCACACCTATTAATCCAAATTTAATTGCTCCCATGATATAACTCAAGCAAGGCGTCAACTCTGATACCATATCGTCACATCCTCCAGAAGACGGTGACATAGCGGGTCCCTGAGCACAACCCATTTCTGCCAACACCAAAATAACCAAAACCCAACTCGTATTAACCGCCATTAATCTACTCCTTTACACGCCATGAGAGAAACCTGAGCAAGGATTCACACTCCAGAGAAACACAATGTGGGTTTTGAAAGCAAAGGAAAGGGTGGTTTAGGAGAATGGGTAGGTGGGTTCTTGGTGCAAAAGTTAAATGGAATTTAAAGCAGAATTGAAAAGAAGTACTAATAGCTCTCACCAAATGCACCACTGGTCCGCTATAAATCTGGTGATAACAGTTGTGTCTCGAAAAGGCGGAAAAGTAGACTGTCATTTTTTATTTTATTTGTCAATCTATCCATACAAACTCAAATTCATTACAAGATTTTGTGCATTCATTTGGAAATGATGTGTGGACAATAAGGTGCTTTTAAATTACTCTTGGACACATGGAAATTAGGTCTGATGAAGCCACATAGTACTAAATTTCAATTTACTATTTTTCCATCAGATCTAAATTTTTGTGTGGATTATTATATTTTGCAGATTTAATTTTGCATACATTTTATTTTCAAATATGATTTGAATTCTAGTTTTAAGATACAATTAGTATTTATTAATATAGAAAATTAAATGTCATATAGCTTTAAATAATGTTAAATTTAAAAATAGGCAAGATCTTATGATTTTAAAAAAAATTAAAAGTTTTTTAAAAATAATTTTAATTTTAATTTTTTTTCAATAAAAATGATTTCAAGATATTAATTATTTACTAATTTGAGAAAAAGTTAACTACAAACAAAAGATATTCCTTGTTCTTTTCCACTTTTTTTCACTTCTCTTCCCAAAATTCTAAATATTTCCTTCTATTTTTATGATTTCTTATTTTCGAAAGCTATTTCACTTATTTACAATTTTTTGTATTTACTAGATAGTATTTTACCATCAAATTTTAAAAAATAATTCTCTTATTCATTATTTTATTTCTACTTTATGATGTAAAAGAAAATTCAAAAACACATAAAGAAATAATAAATTTTGAAACATAAAATAGACAAAAAATACATCAAATTAGAATTTTTTTTTGTATTATATTTAATTACTCAAAAATAAAACAAATTTATATACCAATTTATATAAAATTTTAAGATTTTTTTCTTTAAATTTTAGCATAAATCATTTCAAAATATTCTTATTCAATAAATTCTAAAAATTGATAGAAGACATAAAATCTATCTTCATCTTTAGACAAATAGGCAAGGACTCAAGCTCGACCAAGAGCTCTTGTTTAGAATACAATGTTATCTAAACGTATAAAGGACTATTAGTTATACTATCATCTTCAATACATACTAAACACCTTTTAATAAAATGAGATTACTTAAGGCTCATCAATTCGATAATCCATAATCCTACTAACCAATGACAAGTTAATAATTTAACTTAAACTAAATAAACAACTATTAATACTCTAGTGTTAATCATTTAGAAATTGAATAAAATGAACTATAACATTAAATTGATTTATCAAGAATAATCTAACACATTAGACTTTTAACTAATTAATATTGATGATCCTATTACACTAATTAACCATAATTAAAATAACTATTAGTTTAACAAGATGTTTTATTACTAGTTGAGTTTGAACACATAATCAATAAAACTATTAATTAAATAAATTGATTCATTACTCTTTAAGTCTGAATAATAATTCTACTAGTTAATAACCAATTTCTTCAAGGAGTAGAATGTCCTAATCACAATAAAATAACCATTAACATAAAAGTCGTATCTCAAAAAAGTAAACTTAAACTAAACACTAATATCCTACTAATCCACTAAATCTCACTTACCAATCCAATTAACCTACTAAACTAGCCTATCAGTCCTAACCTATAACACCTATCCCCTATCACATCATCCCCTATCCCAAAGGCCCACTTGCCAAGTGGGTGGGGTGATGCAAAACCCAACCTAATGTCATGTCCCCTTTTCAAATAATTAAAATAATAATAATCTTTGCTAAGACAGGCAGGCCCAAAAAGGTGAAGTTTCGGCAAAAGGGGCTAATCTTTGGAAACCCATCGATTAATAAATAAAAATTATTATTAAAATATTTTTTATTAACCCCTCTTGGATGTGAGTTAGGGTTATGCCCTCTTTTAAGGGTTTTGGAGGCATTTTGGGCTCATTCCAGAACTTGATTTTTGCTCATTGCTTTGTTGTTCTTCAGACACTGCCAAACCTGTGGAGGAGACCCAAGGACGGTAGTTTGTAGGTTTCTAGGAAGGCTAAGGATGGGATTTTAAAGCCATTCCATGTGCAAGCTCATGCAGAGTTTGTCCTTGTGCTGAACAATGCAGATTTGTGGATTTTTGGTTGTGTTTTTTGTAAGAGTTTGGTGTTTCCGGTTGAGTATTTCATATCAGTTTGGGTTGCTGCTATATTTTAGACTTTTAGATGTTAAAGTAGAGCTGAATATATGTATTGGGACATGGTTAAACTTCTGTGATAGATTATTAGTGTTTTGTGGTGATTCCGAGCTATTCTGTGTTATTTTCGGGAGCCCGATGAGCATTGTTTTTGTCCTTCGTTTGGGAGCTATTGTGTAAATGTTATACATATCTGGAAATGTCATTTTGTAGGCTGTTATGCTGCTGAAATTTTTGTAAAAATGTCCACTTTCAGATTTATTAATAATATGTGAAGTTGTGAAGTTTTTGGCACTATTTCAGGCATACCCAATTTGGGGTTTATTGAGAAATTGGTGAATCTTTGTAATATTGGTTGTTTGATTTTAAAAATCTGTTTAGAGGCTTGAAATATCATATAAAATCAAAAAAGGGACATTTCAGTGGTATCAGAGCTATGATCTTGCCAGCCTGAGAGTTTGTAGAAGTTTGCAAGCAACTAAGTGAAAGAGAAAAGAGATATTTGCAGCGAGAAAAAAATAAAGAAATTTTGATCAAACCTCCAGTTGAAAGTAAAAGTACAAAATCAAAGGAAGGAAAAAGTATGGCTGATCTAGATGAGATGGCAAAGAAATTCTTCCAAGACATCCAAAATACTCAGAAGCAAACAATGGATAGTTTGGCAGAAACTAGAGAGGCTTTGCGAATATTGACAGAAAAACTGCAAGGAGTTGCATCTATTAATGAAAAAGGGAGCACTTCAGAGGAGCCAAGAAATTTGAAACCCACACCCTCTAAATCAACCAAAACTATTTTCCTACCTGCAGATGAGCCACCAATGCTGAATCCAGCCCTTAATCCCGTGGAAGAGGTTACAGGTAACTTGATTGCATTAAGAGCTACTTACAATGGCTTAGATGATGACTTTCGTAGTTTGGTTCCTTTTAGAGAATATGTGGATATGATGAACACTTTGATGCCCAAGAAAGAGTACACGAGGGAGCATGACATAAGTTGAAGAGAGCTCAAAAATAAAATAAGCAAGTTTACAGCACCTACTTTTGATGGAACAAATAAAATTTCAGCTAAAGCATGGCTACAAAAATTACAGACCTTCTTCACACTTAACCCCATGAAAGAGAGTGATGTTGTTCAATTTGCAAGTCTACACTTGGAAGATGCAGCTTATGATTGGCAGTATCATGGAATGACTACTCAAGGTCATGATCAGGTAACTACATTTGATGATTTTAGTCAAAGAGTGATAGATAGATTTGACCTGAAGGATGATGAAGAGTATTTTAAAGAATTGTCAAAGTTGAAGCAAACCAAATCAGTTAATGAGTATATAGAAGAGTTTCAAAAAGTGGCTATTATGGTACCTGATATGAGTGAAAAGAGGATTGTTTATCTTTTTCTTGATGGTTTGGAAGATTCTGTTAAGGGTTTGGTTAAGGCTTTCTCACCCTCAACCTTACAGGAAGCTATCAAAAGAAGCTTGCAACTTGAAACTTGCGTGCCTATGAAATCAGTCACTAAACAAAAACTCCCAAATTTTTGGCAACATAAGGGGAATTTTCAAAAGAAGACTTTTCCAACACTACCACCAAAAGATGTGATAAATGTGGCAAAAAAGAAGGTAGATGAAGAGACTAGGAGTGAATTATGAAGGAAAAAGCTATGTTTCACTTGAAGAGAACCATGGGTTCTAGGACAGAGATGTTTGGGGAAAGGTCAAGCGCACTATATTGAAGTTGCTTCAAAATTTGATTCAGATGAGCATGAGGAATTTCATGACACTAAGGAGGAGGAAGAAGGAGAGAAAAAAAAATCAGCAAGGATGGCACTTTAGCAGTATTATCAGGAGTCCCAAGATACCATCCCTTTCGAATTTGAGGGGTACTAGCAGGGCAAAGGTTGACAATTTTTCTTGATAGTGGGGCAACTCACAATTTTATTGATGAGGGATTTGTCATGAAAAGAGGGCTTAAAGTAGAAGATTTTGAGGGATTCAATGTTACTGTAGCTGATGGATTCACTATGCCTTGCACACGGGTGGTGAAACAACTCAAGATGACCTTAGGAGATTATGAGTTATGTGATGACTTCTATGTTGTTGGCATTGGGGAGACACATCTTGTATTGGGTGTTCAATGGTTGCACTCTATTAGAGGCTATTACATGAACCATCAAACTATGGAGTTTAAATTTCATTCCAATGGGAAAGAAGTCTTATTGAAAGGCTTATCGAATGGAGCACCTAAGGCGATCTCTGCAAAGAGGATGGAGAGGACTTTTTGAAGAGGACAAGTAGCATGGGCAGCCGAAGTCATAATCCATCCAACAAGCTCTCCAAAGAATCAAGGTAATTTCCATTTTGAAATTCAAAATATTCTTGATAAGCATAGTATAGTTTTCAGTGACTTGCCTCCAGGATTACCACCAGATAGAGGTTTTGAGCATGTTATAGAGTTAGAACAGGGTGCCAAACCAGTTATAACAACCCCATACCGCCATCCAAGAGGTTATAAGGAAGAAATTGAAAAAACTATTAAGGAACTCCTGGACATGGGATTCATAAGGCCTAGCTCTAGTCCATTTGCATCATCTGTGGTACTTGTCAAGAAAAAGGATGGTACAATGAGAATGTGTATAGACTACAGGGCTCTAAACAAGAAGACCATAAAAAATAGGTATCCCATACCACGTATAGATGAACTCATTGATGAGTTACATGGTGCTGTATACTTCTCAAAAATTGACTTAAGATCAGGGTACCATCAAATCCGAATGAGTGAAGATGTGGAAAAGACTGCTTTCAGATGTCACTATGGGCACTTTGAATTTCTTGTTATACCTTTTGGCCTCACTAATGCACTTGCAACATTCCAATCTTGTATGAATAAGGTATTCAGCCAGCATCTTCGAAAATTTGTTTTGGTATTTTTTGATGATATCTTGATTTACAGTAAAACATGGGAAGAGCATCTAAAGCACATAGACACTGTTTTGAAAATCCTGGAGCAACAATCCTTCTATGCTAAGCTATCTAAATGTGAGTTTGGTTTGACAGAAATCCTATATTTGGGACATATTATAAGTTCTAAAGGAGTACAAGTTGATCAACAAAAAATCCAGGCAATTTTGGATTGGCCTCCACCCACTAATCTTACAGAGTTAAGAGGTTTCTTCGGGTTGTGTAGCTACTATAGGAGATTTGCCAAGGGATTTTCTCAACTTGCTGCCCTCTTGACTGATTTGACAAAGAAAGGAGCTTTTGTTTGGACATAAGAGGCACAAAAAACATTTGATAAGCTTAAGGAGGTAATGAGTTCATGCCCTGTGCTTGCAATTCCAGATTTCTCTTTACCTTTTGTTGTTGAATGTGATGCTTCTAGAGAAGGTATAGGGGCTATCCTAACTCAAAGGGGACATCCAATAGAATTTGAGATTAGAAAACTAAATCAATCAGAGAAAGGTTACTCCATCTATGATAAGGAAATGTTGGCAATCATGCATGCACTTCATAAGTTTAGACAATATTTAGTATGTGGGAGATTCATTGTAAAGACAAACCATAATAGCCTCAGGTTATTCTTGAACCAAAGGGATTTGAATGATCATCAACAAAAATGGGTAAGAAAATTGTAAGCTTATGATTTTGATATTGAATACATGAAAGGAAAGAATAATGTGGTTGTTGATGCTCTCTCAAGAAAGCCCACTCTATGTTCCTTAACATCTATCTCTACTGATTGGAAAGTCTCCATAATTTTAGAGTATGCTAAAGATCCCTTTGCCACCGAGATTTTGGATAAGTTAGTGGATGATAACAAGTACAAGGTTATTGATGAATTGATTTATTACAAGAAAAGGATCTTCTTAGTGCCAGGATCAAAAACTAAGGAGAGGATATTAAGGGCCTTTCATGACACAACTTTGGCTGGTCATCAGGGATACTTCAAGACATACAAGAAAATTCGAGAGCGGTTTTCATGGAAGGGTATGAAGGAGGATTTCCTTAAACACATTAAGAAATGTATGGTATGCCAACAAAGCAAGAGTGAGCAAAATTTTCCTGCAGGGTTGTTGCAGCCACTTCCTATTCCTGAACAAAAATGGGAAAGTATTTCCATGGACTTCATCACTAGATTGCCCAAGGTTCAAGGTAAGGATTGCATATATGTGGTGGTAGATAGACTAACTAAGTATACACATTTCTTTCCTATCACATCTGATTTCAAGGCATCACAAGTGGCCGAATTGTTCTTCAAGGAAATTTTTAGATTACATGGCTTGCCTAGAGACATTGTCAGTGACCGGGACAATAGATTCCTTAGCTTTTTTTGGAAGGAGCTCTTTCATTTGGCAGGAACTGAACTCACTCCCAGTACTAGCTATCACCCTCAAATAGATGGACAAACAGAGATAGTTAATAAATGGATAGAGGGATATTTGAGGAACTATGTTTCAAATCAACAACATGCTTGGGTGAAATGGTTGCACCTAGGGGAGTATTGTTACAATACATCTCATCACATATCTATTGGTATGCCTCCTTTTCGTGCTCTTTATGGTTATGATGCCCTTTCCTTTGTTGATCTAGTACTTTAGACAGCAAAGTACCTGCAGCAAGTGATTTCGTCAAGCAAAGCCAAGACATAATAAGGTCCCTCAAGGATAATCTACAACATGCACAGAACCAACAGAAGTTGTATGCTGATAGGAAAAGGACCGAAAGATCTTTTGAGGTAGGAGATTTGGTATTTGTTAGGTTGCAGCCATATAAGCAAAGCACCTTGAAGAGGAGTGGGGCAGAGAAACTCAAGCCAAGGTTCTATGGGCCTTATAAGATCACCAAGAAGGTAGGAGAGGTAGCTTATGAATTGGAGCTCCCACCAAACAACAAAATACATAATGTTTTCCATGTATCTTTCCTGAAGAAGGTTCTAGGCCAAAAAACCATAGTATCTATAGAATTACCACCTCTTGATGATGAAGGAAAATTAGTTTTGATACCATAAGAGATTTTGGATACAAGAGAGAAAAGATTGAGAAATAGGAGCATCATAGAGCATTTGGTCAAATGGAAAGGATTACCACTAGAGGATGCAACTTGGGAAGGAGCACATATTCTTGAGCATTACAATCTTCATTGCTTGAGGACAAGCAATATTTGGGAGGGGCAGACTTGTCATGTCCCCTTTTCAAATAATTCAAAAAATAATAATCTTTGCTAAGGTAGGCAGGCCCAAAAAGGTGAAGTTTTGGCAAAAGTGGCTTATCTTTGGAAACCCATGGACTAATAAATGAAAATTATCCCTCTTGGACATGAGTTAGGGTTATGCCCTCTTTTAAGGGTTTTGGAGGCATTTTGGGCTCATTCCAAAACTTGATTTTTGCTCATTGCTTTGTTGTTCTTCAGAGGCTGCCAAACCTGTGGAGAAGGAGACCCAAGGATGGGAGTTTGAAGGTTTTTAGAAAGGCTAAGGATGGGATTTTAAATCCATTCCATGTGCAAGCTCATTCAGAGTTTGCCCTTGTGCTGAACAGTGCAGATTTGTGGATTTTCGGGTGTGTTTTTTGTAAGAGTTTGGTGTTTCCGGTTGAGTATTTCATATCAGTTTGGGTTGCTGCTATATTTTAGACTTTTAGATGTTAAAATAGAGCTGAATATATGTATTGGGACATGTTAAAACTTCTATGATAGATTATTAGTGTTTTGTGGTGATTTCGGGCTATTTTGTGTTATTTTCGAGAGCCCGATGAGCATTGTTTTTATCATCCGTTTGGGAGCTATTGTGTAAATGTTATACAAATCTGAAAATGTCATTTTGTAAGCTGTTATGCTGCTTAAATTTTTGTAAAAATTTCCACTTTTAGATTTATTAATAATATGTGAAGTTGTGAAGTTTTTGGCACTATTTCGGGCATACCCAACTTGGGGTTTATTGAGAAATTGGTGGATCTTTGTAATATTGGTTGTTTGATTTTAAAAATCTGATTAGAGGCTTGAAATACCATATAAAATCAGAAAAGGTACATTTCACCTAAGCTAAAAGCCAGTGTGAGTATTTAGAGGGAAACCCTTTAGGAAAGGCATGCACATAAACCAAGGAGGAGGTGAGTGTATGGTATAGGTTATAAGTTTAGGGGCCCACCAAAGAATTCCCTCACCCCAAAGAAAATGAAAACTCATGTAGGCAAGGTGGAGGGCATGTCAAAGTCAGAACATAACTTTTGCAACAAGTCAAAAACAAATGAAGACATGGAGTATGGGCCCACCAAAAGAACACATCATCTCAGCCTCAAGCAAAGATATCCGCAAGGCAAGGAGGAAGGTTGACTTGTCAAAAAAAGGCAAGCATTAATTTGGATGTAGCAAGAAGAACCTACGTAGGGGAATGTAAAAGACATGTCAAGTCATGTTTTAATATTGTGTCAGGTCTTAAACAAAGAGGGAAATAAATCACACAAATAGGGGGGAAAAGATACTAGTCTTAGGGATACACATTAATGCCGAGTCAGATTCCTTACACCCTAACTTCCTGAGCATGGAGATAAAGTGGTAAGGAAAGATACATGGGTGGGGCCCGCGTGCTACCAAGTGGGGAAAATGTGTTAAAGAGTTCTTTTATTAAATTTAGGTTAATTTTGTTTTACTAACAATATTGATTAACTTAGGAATTAGCTATTAGCAACAAGGTTATGTTATGTTAGGGGGTTACTATATTAACTCTAATTAGGAAAAACATATTGGGAAGGGAATATTCTTTGTGGTAAGGGAATTATTTCTCTTTCCATACAAATTTCAGAGAGTATTTTTGCTCTAAAAATCTAGGAAGTGCTATTGCTAATATTTGATTTTTTTTTGCATCTATCCTATTGATTTCTTGGTTTCATTATTGAAATAGATAATTGTATGCATTGGAATTATTTAATTAGTGCAATACACTAAGTGAACTATAAATTGAATGTTAGTATTAATTGATTTTTGCATGAGTATTCTACATGTTTAATTATTCATTGTTATCTTACTTCATTTGGAGGAATTAGAGGTTACAATATTGTTTTCAAGGTTAAGGTGTTGTTCTATTGAGATTGGAGTTTGTTCAAGAAGAAATTGAATGTAATGAACTTGAAAATTACAACCAAATACATTATAAAGATTACTTACTTTTCATTCCAAAGAAACTTTGCTTCTATGAAACTAATGCATTGCTTTCCTTGTCAACTTTGGATATCATTTTACAATGAAATAATAACTTCACTATTCCAAAGTTTAGAATACAATAGGCATGAAAGTAATGATTCTTCATTTACATTTTTAAACAATGGAATACAATTTGGTAACAATACATGAATAAGAGTATCAAAGAGAATGAACAAGCTTCTCTCAATTACATTTCAATAGACTTGTACATGATGACCCAATGAAGAGAAGGAAAATATTTTACAAACCACAAACATGCTTCTCTTAACAAGGAGAGATTTTTTTAATACATAATTATAACAATGCCTCAACATAGCTTGCTTTCACACAACCCTACCAACATTGAGAACTCTCCAAAGCTTTATCAACAAAGATCTTGGCATCCATACCTAAAAATGAAAAGGGAGAACCATGAGAAGCTCACCTCCCAACCTAGGTCTCAATGAGACCACCCCCAAGCTTGGAGAACCAAAGCTAAATAGGTATACATTACAAATGCTCACAACACAAGTATGCACAACAACAAATAACTCCCAACCAAGGTTTTATAAATGAGTTTTCCAAACTCATTGAGAAGGGTGAAGGTGGGCTTTTCCAAGTAGGATAATGCCAACATATTACATTTTCACAAAAGTATTTCCATGCCTCTCAAGGCTACATGAATTCATATTTCATACAAAACTTTCCTCATAAGCATCCTCAAGATGTAAGAATACTAGATGGCTTCATGGAGCCCATACCCCATGAATTTTTCCCCCTTCTCCTTTTCCTCTTCCAAACCTAATTGTCTCTAAAATTAGAGAGTGGATGAACACCCACTAACTCTCCAAAGGGCCTCTTAAAAGACTCCAACTTCTACCCATCCACCAACATTAATTTCAGACTTGACCCTAAATTTCTTTGGCTTTTCCTTGTCCCCCATCATAAATGTCAGATTGGAAAGGAGTGTGGGGTTGGGTAAAGGTCAAGACTCAATCCAATTTTCGTAGCATGAGGAAAGTGGGTCATAAAAAGGGTCACCAAGGCCACTAGGGGGTTCTAGTTGTGCTAAAAACATTCTTAACACATATCTCTACCACTAAGGTACTTAGATTTTGCTAAGTTTGACCCTTAGGACCTCTTTTTGGCCTCTAGAAGTGGCTAGAAGAAAAATTGAATTTAAATAATCAAATTGGTGGGGGTTTGCAAGTATCTCCACCAAGGGAATTTAATTAGGTTCCTAATGAGTCAGTTAGGCTTAGGTTTACATAACCAACCTTAGTAAACATGTCAATACATACACACATAACAAGTGTCAAGTGACACTAACAATTACACATCACATTCAAAATGACATGTCCTAAATGACAAAATGAAGTTAAACCAGTAACACACATGTAATTCACATTTACAACCAGGTCAAATTACAACGAGGTTCTCAATTCCATATTAGATTAAACCTTGGCTTACTCAATTCGCATATGTTTAGCCTTGATTCTCTGAATAATTCCATGGTTCTCTTTCCTGCACAGTAAAATCGAGCATTAGTAGTCCAAGGTAATAAAATCACATGAAATATTCATTTTCAATTCATAATTGACAACATAAATCAATGTGCATAATTCAATTCCTAATTACAATTTTCATTTAGAAATGTTTAAAACATAATAATTCCATAAACATCATGAGATAATATTCATAAAATAATCAAGTCTAATCATGATTTGATCTTCTCACAATTTCACATATCCAAACATGCATAATCAAAATCAACCACATGTTCTAGGTTCTAATCCACATCAAAATGTAATCCACATAATATAGTCATCATCATAAAACATTTTATCTCGAGTCTCTTTTAGGATAATCAAAAGTGTATCAATGTATCAAAATATAAACTATCAAAGTGTGGACTAATCAGTAGTGCTATGATGGGTCGGGATGAGGCCTCACAGAAAACAACATAATCAGTTAGTTAGACAGACACTACTATTGCAGATTGTTTATTTAGTAAATGTTTTAAGGGTATTGATTCACCCCTCCACTATCAGTTTATGTCTTTGCTATCCCAATAGTAGTTACTCCTCAAATGTGCTTTTATTGAGATAAATGTGAAAAATATATACAAAAGTGCTAGTGGGTTAAACATATTAATTTGATTGAATAGGAGGGTAGATGTAGGATACATGTATCTCTCACTCTGTCTCTCTCTATTAAATAATCTATGACTCTTTTTGGAAAATGGTTAATTCAAACAACTTATTAATGTTAGAAATAGATGCACTCATAACAAGCTGTGTGACTCACTAATAATTTTAGGGATATAAAATTGTTTAAATAGAGAGTTAATAAGTAATATTTGAGATGAAACTATAGCTTAGTGAATCGTGTTAAAATGCCTTAGGAATATCTTTATGTGTATTATTGTAATACAACACTAATAAATTGTTATAATAAAATCATAAAAGGTAACTAGGTTGCATCCTTTGAAGGGGTTATGTATTCCATCTTGTACATAAGTTTATTTATTATTCTCCTATTATATATCATATACCTTTCTGGACAAATTAACTTGTTGCATAAAAGGGATTTTTTTTTGTCTTAACTAAAAGGTTACTCACAAAACTATGTGATGATGTATGTGGAAAATTTAAATTTTGAATGGTTTTAAAATGCTTACAAAGCGAAGTAGCATGATAGTAGTATCTTATGTATACCCATTGAGAAGACATAACCCTATATCAATTTGTATCTAGTTTAGAGGATAAATGTTGGATTTAGATTACATTTCTCATTTGGGAATCCTAAAATATATCTTGCTATTAAAAGAACTCTTAACTCTTGAGGTGAAAATTTTACCTAATACATCAGTGATTAGACTAGAGTAAAAATATTTGTAATATTGTTATTTTATGTTTGGTCAATGGCTTAGTAACTTCTAACTTCTATGAGTATATCAAATCTTAGGGAGGGATGATATAATGCCCCTCCAACCATAATCAGGTCCTGGTTATGCCCACTCAAAGTTAGAAAATGTTATATGTGATTTCATGGTTGTTTTTATAAGAGATGATCCTTCTTGAGATGGTTGCTTAAACAAACTCTATTCTAAGCCTCTATAACTTCATATTTTAATTTGAGAAATAATAAATATTGTATAGGTATGTCCCTTTATATCTTCTTGAGTGTTAATGATATTTTAGGATCTTAATGCTTTGGGGATCACCTAATAGACCTATATGCTTCTTTGTGAGGTACTCATTAATAATTTTTATGTTTATCTTAGGTTAATTGATTATAATTACTTAAAGGGGTTAAATGTGTTACCTACTCTAATGATGTTACTTATTATACTCAAGATTAGACATGATTACTATGTTGAGCGTTATATGATTTGTTTATCTTGATTTGTTAATGAGACATTATGAGTACAATTCCTGATGGATTAAAATGGTTTGTGAAAGTCAATAGATAATTTATATTTACATGATTATGTTATGATGTATTTTTGTTATACAATATGGAATAGTGATTATACTAGAACTAACCATACTAATAGATTTATGCTTGTTGATGTCACTATCTGATGTGAGTGTAGGATGAGAGGAGGAAGTTGTTACTCCTATAGGAGGTCCACATGATGTTGCACTCTCCATCCTTGTTTGCCACTATTTGCACATATGCACATGTATACATGTTGGCATACTTGGTGGGTGTTGCAAGATGCAGGTACCAGACATCGACTCCATCTGACTACGTAGGTCTGAGCGTGCCTTCAAAATCCTCAAATTGTTCTTCTGTGGAGATTTCACCATGATTAATCTCAAAGAAATCCCATGGACTTATAGGAAGTCGCCTTAGTTGGGGATTTGTGCGCTATGTCATAATTTTGTGGATTTAAGAGATTTATATTTTGGATTATGTTTTCTCTATTTCTTTATGTGAGTTAAAAAAATTATACTTCTTTTTCATATATATATATATATATATATATATATATAGAATTGTATTTGTATTGTAACTGGCTATATATTGTATATGTATATGTATATGTATATATGGGTGCATACATATATACATAAGCATATACAAATATTATATATTATGTGATTTTCATTTTACTTATAAGAATGATTGTATCTTTGATGTGTAAATAAGGATTATTAAATATAAAAATAATAATTAGACAAAATAAGATTCCTTTTGAGTAAAACTAGCTATCTAGGAGAATGGAACTTGTGACCTCCTAGAAGTTAGGCTAGTTTATTACCAAGTGATCTATGTGTGTTTCTTGAAAGCTTTATGTTTATTTTGGTTGTTATAAGGTTATTAGAAGGATATTTTAATTACATTATTAAAAGCTTTACTATGAGATTACGTGAATGTTAGTTTGATATTTCCAACCAACTAAGGAAGTTGGAGAAGTTTTTTCTCATAAAGAAACTCCTCCAACCATATAGTTGGAGGCTAAATTATTGTGTTTTGGGAGTCTGGGGGGTGGGAGGTTTTGGGAGAGATTTTGAAGGTTTCTATAATAATTATTTTGGAAAATTTATTTTGAGGTTTTCTATGTGGTTGAGTGTTCTCTGGTTTTGTGGGGGTTAAGTGAGTGTGTGGTTTGTTTGAGGAAGATTTTTTTTTCTAGAGGAAATCCATCCAGGAGGCTACCAACTCAGAGCTTGGAGATTTGTAGAGTGTTCTCTAGCCATTGGAAGAGGATTCTTCGCAAGACTCTAGATAGGGTCTGAACTAAGATGAATCTCTATTCTTCCCTATGTTTGTGTTTATGAATGTGTATGTTATATATGAGGTTTTGGTTATGGTACATAAAGCTATGAATTGAAAAAGGAAATTATTAGTTATGTTTTCCATGTGTTTTAATTTATGCATCTAGGAAGGAATTATGTATGCTTGTATGGTTTTTGTATTGTGAAATCTTTTTTGGAAGTTTAGGAATGCTCTTGATTGTTTATGATGGTGTATTTTTTTTTATTGATTGGTTTAGGAAATTTTAGGAGGATTAGGAAGGGTTAGGAAGGTTTAGGGAAGAATTGCGGTCTATTTTCCCCATTTTTGCTTCTTAAGGCTTTCCGTGTGATTTGTTGTTTTTATTTGATTAACTTGTCTGAGGCTTACATTATGTTGAGGATGTGTCTCGGAAGTGGTATTGAGTTCCCTACATCAGGTAGACCTCTGGAAACCTTTTCCAGGAACTCTCCACACGCAAAAAACTCAGTTTCGAGCAAATTTAGGAAGCTTTGAGTATAGTCTCATAGGAGTATCGTGCAGTGTCGTATGAGTTTGTACTCATACCCATATAAAAATTGGTCAAAGGTTGTATGGACATGCTTGGAATGTCATATGAGTTTCTGTACAATGTCATTTGGGGTTTTAGTAGGATTTAGGGGCTTAAATTTGGTAGGTTTTGGACTTGTGACCTCTATAATCTGTTTCTTATCCTTGGGCTGCAACTTGTATCACTTATGAATGTCAATCTATGGTTTTTATGGAATTATTATGTATTACTTATGATGTTTTAGTACTTGGCTTATGCTTGTATTCATATAATGAGGCTAGGACTCATTCTCGTTGCAAGATTTAAACAAATATAATATTTAAGTATAAGTCTAATTTATTTAATTTCTTGTACTTTAAGTTATATTTTTATAAATACTTTTAGGGATTTTTGAGATAGGTTCCAGCTTCATAGGAGTTAAGATGCAGATTCTAGATTTTGGGGATTTTGAAAAAAATTCTAGACTTACTCAAATTTCAAGCACAGGAGGATTCCCTAGACCTATAAAATAAGCTATGGAATGTGATGTTTATGCAAGTGGAAAGTTATATGTTTTATTTTAAGGTGTCTTGTGGTAGACATCCTTCTTATGATTCCTATTATGTACATGGATAAGGTTAGGACTCGTACTAAGGGTCTAAGTGTGTAAAAGAGTTTCCTAAACCTATGAATCAGGACTTGGAAGTGTTATCTTGTGTCTTTGGCTTGTGATGGGGTAAGGGGATAGGAAACCTAGATGATTGGCTCACCATAGGTATTGGAACCCAAAGTGGTTTCCAGATGATCCTATGGGAGGGTTTTAAGTGATAATCTTAAAAATTAACCTAAGAAGGGGGGATTGAAAATATCATAAGGCCACACAGACTTGTTGGAGTATCGGGACCAAGGATAACTGCCAAAGAGGATCCCTATTTAGAAAGGGCGTACCGAGGTTACATGGTTTCCATGGAGGATCCCAATACACAGTTTGTGTGATGACACTCACTTAGGTGGTATTCTAGAACCTTAACATTGTTGTAATAGTATGATGATGTTTTTTGTGCTTTACTCTTGTTATGTGAGTTTTTATTTCTTAGAGTTGAGTCTTAGATTTCCTTAAGGTCTTGAGAGTACATTGGTTCTATCTCCAAGCATGGGGGGTGGAACTTTACCAGTCTCACATGGTTGGGTGGAAAATATCTTTCGAGGTACTGTTCATGGTTTGAGTCATGGCCTAGATTTTGAATTATTTAGTGGTGAAGAGTTCCTTCATTGAATCATGCATCTCTATCTTTTTTATCAAGATGAAAATATGTGATGTATCCCTTGGGGCAACTTGATGTAATTATATTTTTGTATGCCTTTGGGCCATGTATATTAATTACTATTATAATTGTAATTGTAACTGAGAATCGTAAGAAAGAAGTTATGTATGTGAGAAGGGTAGTTCTAGGAATTTCAATAGGGAGATTGTATATTGGTAAATTCCACACACACACACACACATATAACATGAGTGTGGAATTAGACTTGGTGAAAATTTTAAGATGAGATGATAATAAAATAGATGTTTTATTTGGTAAAATTTAAAGTGTGTGTGTGTGTGTGTGTGTGTGTGTGAAATCAATTGTACTTATGAGATTGACCAAAAATAACAAGGTGCCACTATCAATTTAAAAATGGAATATTTGGAAAATAGGCATAACAAATAGATAGTAAGAGTGACCATAATGTAATGTGTCCATGATTAGAGTGAGGCTCAATATATGTTATTGTGCACAATTAAGGAATAAGAGACCAATGAATGAGCCCAAATTCACATACATGATTATATCATTATTGGAATTAGGAGAGATAGGGTACTAAGAGGGGAGGGGTGAATTAGTGCCCACAAAAAATTTCACTTATAAACCTCCCAGATCTGAACTGGTAAACAATGTAACCTTCCAAAATAACTTGTATCAAATGCATATATTATTCATTCATTAAACTTGTAAAATTAAATAACATGAAATCAACAATGAAGCATTCCCATAACACAAGTATTTTGGTAACGTAGAAACCCTTGTTAAAGATAAAAATTGCGGTACAGATGACACCCAAAAATTCTTCACTACTGTAGATAGAAAGGGTTTTCATGTTAGGGCTACAAGTGGTGATCACTTTTGGTGATATTACCCTATTAGGAGTAACATATTAGATCAGATAGATCTACCTAGTGATAGGATTTTAGAAAAACTACTTTAGTGTGCACTCGGTTAAGAGATTTAACCAAAAAATCTATTACAATTGTTAGAAAGTGATAGGAAACCATCTACTAATGACAACTTAGATTGTTTGATATAGATCAATAAAGTACTAAATGTATATCACCATTACTGTGATGAATCTCTACTCTGAATTGCTCGGTTAGCCTAATTTGATTCTACTCAATTTGATTATCTTTGAATATTGTTCTACTCTGTCAATTGATAATCTTGAAGGTTGGCTAATGCTTCAAGTGCTTCTTTGCTCATACATCAATTTTCTCCAAAATCATGTAAACATACAATTATATAGCATACTACTTTATGTCGTTTACAAAATTAGGTTTAAAAATCTTAGACAAAATCCTAAGATCTAAGGTGTACAAAAATAACCTAGATCAAAATCAATTATATAAGATCTACATTACATTTAATGAATATCTCGACAATAAAGTCTCCTTGATCTTGGTAAAACATTTTATGATCTGTTGTAACTATTTGTATAGATAAATGTGCCATTTATGATTCCTATGCCATTTTCTATGTTCCTCGGTAAACACTGTATAAACTGCTCAGTATTCATTCTGATGCTTGGTGTTTATTGTCTCTCGGTATCGATGTCTGTTGATGCTCGGTAAACTAACTGATGCTCAGTTTATACACTTAACCAACTATCCTATTTTGTTTCTAGTTACCAACTAGGTTCTTATATGTAACCGGCCAATATACTTAGCTTCCTTTTGATACTAATGACAATGTTTAATGCTCAATAGAGATAACAATCTCCCTCTTTGGCATTAGTATCAAAACCTTAATGTATACAAACAAAAATTCTCAAAAATTATTTCTTGTCTGTGCTATATGCATGTTGCCCCACTTTTAATCCTGAACCTATCTTGCAAAAGTGGAAATTTAACTTGTATTGTGTTTAGTCAGGTCGAGTCAGTTGGTCCTTTCTTCCTCAAGTGATAAGTATCTCCATCGGGTTTTCATCTTTTCCCTTCTCCCAAATTGTATGATCGGGTGGGTTTTCCTTATCGTGATGAGTCTTGTGGGGTAGCTTAGAACCTTGCTCGATGGAGATCCTTGAATTATGTTACTTCAAATGAACTTACTTGCAGCTCATTTAGTTTCGAACATAAAGAAAGTTGAACTGACGAAAAATCTAGTTTTGTCTTATCCTTGGCAGGTTTTCGCACCCCAAAAGTGAAACTCCGCCAAGAATTACAAATGCAGCTTGTGAGCTTAAATAAAGAAAGGAAAATTATGTTATGGAGAGATTTTTCAAGTATTTCCATGTTTTCACTGCAGGAGTAATTTAAAACTCATTAAGATGATTAAAATATAGATCGGCAGAAAACTCAGAAACAACTTCTTGGTGGGTTTCGAACTAAGAAGTCGATTTTTCGAAAAGGCCTTAGTAAAAGGGTAAAATGAGTCAGTTGGCCCCACTTTTACTTGTGAAGCTCTTTTTATATTTTTTGAAGGCTTAAAGTAAAGTAGTTTGGGCATAAGAGACAAAATGAAGACAAAAGCGAAAAATTGGAGATTGCCTTCTCCTCTGCGGAGTTTCTACCTTTGAAAGAAATTATTCGCACCAATTAGAAAATCACTCTTGCGAACATGGTTATTTGACAAATCAATCACAGGAGGCGTAAAAAAGATAAGGGAAGTGAATTGGTCACATTTGGAAAGGTATCCAAATGCAAAATCTGGCTAAGTGGATTTTCACTAACGCAGTACTCCGTTCTCATTTCTTCGCATAGAAGGTAAAACAAGGGCAAAAGCGAAAAATCAGAGATTGCCTTCTCCTCTGCAGGGTTTCTACCCTCAAGAGAAATTTTTCATATGTAATAGAAAATCATTCCTGCAAACATAGTAATTATGTAAATTGATCATGGGATGTTTTAGGAAAGATAATTGAAGAAAATCAGTTGAGTTTGTGAAGATATTTTAAGCAGAATTTAGTTAGGCAGATTTCTTCCCAGGGAGTACTATGTTCTTATTTTTTCAAAACTGGGTTAAAATGGGAAAGTAAAACTATAATAAAGGAAAGTAACCGTTGGGCCAATGGAAACAGTGAAAAGACAAGAAAGAATCTGTTATAACCATCACATTTACTTATCTAACAGATTTATCATTTAATTTGCTTGTGTGGTGCCGATCTTAAAAGTTAACGGGTAGATTGAAGTTTCTATATAAAGAAGAGCATAACAAATTTTCAAGTTACTACTTACCTATTTGAACTATTATGCTGTTGAATTGAATATTGAATTTGACATTGCCACATTTTGCAAAGCTCTATTCTTTGTCCTATTTCCAGTTTTAAGATTCTCAATTCATCTTTACCATAGTCAAAATGGCCACAAGATTTGTTGGTTTTGATGGGCTGGGTGGAGTTAAGTCAACACGGCAAAATATTTCAGAAACTTCACTCTGTTTCTTTGACATGCAAGACTTCCAAAGGAGGCTAAGGATGGAGCCAATTCACCCCATAACTGAGAAACTTCGAGGAAGTGGACTAGTAGAGGCAGTTGGATTTCCAATAGCAGTGCAAGCCCCAGAGTTGATTATTGAGTGCATCAATCATTACAATTCAGATACAAAGAAAATCTTATTACCAGATGAAACAGTGCTGATCTTAATTGATAGACAAGCGGTAGTGAATTGCCTGAGGATTCCAGAACGAGAAGAGTTCTCTGAATTGACAATTGGAGGAGCTATGTCTGAATTCTCTCTGAAGAAGATGGTGTGGCAAAAGGAGATCATGAGGTCTTCGTTCCAAAATCCAAGCGGAGCTAAGAGTAAGGTCCCTAAAACCCTTTTTGACACTGATCCCAAGCCTAAGATTGTAGATATTCTAGTCCTCTTGCATCGACTTAAAGGTGAGGTAGAAGCCCTTAATTTTGTAGAACAATACTTCTTTTTGGTGCAAATTATTTGCTTAGATACAAAGTATGTTGATTGGGCATATGAGGTTAGTGAACATCTGTCTAGAGCTCTCAGTGCAGCTAAGTTCTACAATTCGTTTTATATGTCTTCTTTCTTGATATATATGTTGGCTTCTCTACAATTGTGGTCGGGACTCCCTAGAATAGAGAATTTTTCTAATGATGTCAAAAGTTATGAATTTTATCCATGTCTGTAGTTGCAAAATAGTTATGCGGAGTATATCCGGATAAATGATGCATTCACAATGAGAATATGCAAGGAACTCCAAGGATGTCCAAAGTGGAGATTCAGTCCAGAAGCAATGGCAGCCATCAGTCAATTTGGCAGTTATTTTATCCAATTCTCATGTTTTTCTTATTTGCGTCTTGCAGCGTTTGATGGGTTTCCTCTCAAGCTAACCAGATATCCGGATGACATGATCATGCTCATTGAGATCATGAGACAAGCAATTCAGGTGAACGTGTTGAGCACCAGTTTGAGGAAGAAGGGGTATGAATTCCCCATAAAAGTTGGGGCCTATAGTTGTGAATCTAGATCAGATGCCAAAAACATATTAAAGGCATTTGAGAAAAAGTATAAGTTAGAAGAGTATGAGGTTGTGAGGCCTATGTTTGACCCAAATGGGTATGCCAGAGATGTGCTTCAAATTGGGAGTGTGATCAAGGATGTAACTACCATAGAAGATTATTGGGCAGATTGCAAAGATGAGTTGGAGAGCCGTGATCGTGCATTTGCCAGACTTACGGTGGAACAGATAAAGACATATGACATTGATCTTAATGTAGAAGGGTTGGAAGATGATGGGAAAAATATGTATAGTAATACATATTTGACCAAGTTAAGAAATACTCCTGTCAGTTTTGAACCTTATGTGGATATTGAGGACGACTTTGATGTTATGATGGCTCGAATCATCAAGAGGACTGGAAAATGGGTCTAGTGGATAGCCAAAAAAGGCAGGAGTAGGAGCAAGACTACTCAAGCTTCTCTAGCTGCTGCTACCTCTACTTCTCAAAGTGTCACGCTTAGTGTAATGACCACAACCACTCAAGGACCAGCCCTGCCCGCAGGAGGAGGTGATCAACTACTAGATAAGAACATCCCTATAACTCCGACTTGTCAAGGTGGCCCTCTGCCAGTTATTGGAACCCAATCTAGTACTGGAGAAAAGAAGATAGAGGAGCCAAAGGATAGTGCCCCTACTCCAATCCTACTTCCTCATACTACTCCAACTCCATCTCCACAAATTACTCCCATCCCTTCTCCTCATACTTCTCCGATTCCATCCCCTCATCATAGCCCTACTCCATCTGCAAGTGCTTCTCTTTTGAAGCCAACTAGTTCCCCAGTTCAGATAGTAGAGATTGGAGATAAAAATAGTAGTAGCAACAAATCTACTAAATTTGGTAAAGTCGTGGAGGAAACTCGAGAGGAGGAGAAAGCCCTGAGCTCATCTAGGCTTCTTCTTCAAGATCCAAAGAACCCTTTCTCTACAACTACAGTAGCAAGGACTCTAGTAAAGAAGAAGATATTTAGCATAGAATCACTTGGAATAGCTTCTAAAGTGATTGGTACAGAGTCTTGGTTAGAAAATACCTTAGAAAGGAAGAAGAGAAAAGGTGAGAGTGAAGGACATTGTGTCTCAAGCGGTTCGCTTCGAGACTGCAATGATAAAAGCTAAGAAGCAGAAGACCTATCAATACTTGGGCAAGATCCAAAAATAGGGCATCTGACCATGGAGATAGCAAAATTGAATAAAGCAGGAAGAATTGAAGATATGTCACCAGATGATTTTACTCTACACTCAATTGATCTTGGAGAAGCTAGACATGATACAAAAGTGGGATTGTGGAGATCAAATAATGAGGTAATAGAAGAACAATTGGAAAGCCTAAAATCATCAAAAATTAAGATGAAGGCCAAGATAGAAGAGTTGAATAGGTTTATCAGGCAACTAGTTGTTCCATTAGCAACCATCACTAGTGTACCTACTACTCGAAATCCTACTACAGTAGAAGTACAGGCTTTTATCTCACAACTCCAGAAGGATAGGCATTTTGATCAAATTGGGAAGGAGTGGATTGATAAACTCAATGCAAATGGAGTTGCTCTGATTGATCAAATTGGAAATGTTATCCTTCAATTGGAAACTGAGAAAGATAATATCACGTCCAATCAACACACTTTGGCCGCAAAGAAAGCAAGATGTGATGAGTGTATTTCCCTCCTGAAAATGATCATCCAGATGAAGGCAAAGGAGGCGGTTGAAGTAAAAAATTTGAAGAAAGGAACTGAGCCCCTATTTGAATGGCTCTAGGGTATGCAATTCAAGCTAGAGATGATTCAAGAAGCTAAAAAAGGGCTCAAGGAAATAGAAGATAAAGTGAAGAAAACTCAAGACAGGGCATTTGAACTGATGAAAGGATTACACACTAATCCACAAACTAGCGGTCAAGGGAAAGCCCTTATTAGAGTGGAGATAATGAAGAACAACTTCTCCGTGTACTTGAGTAACCTGTTAGGAATTGCTTCAAGTAGTCAAAATAGAGTGACAGAGCTATAGACGCTAGGTGGATGCATACATGTGGCTGTTGAAGAACTGACAAGTTAGCTAAATTCTATGAAAGAATTAGCTCGAGAGCATTCAAAATGGCTCTTAAGATTCACTAATGTACACGTGCCTAATCATGAGGAATTAGTTCCAATTATAGTTGCTGCCAAGGCATATAGGGGGAAAGTTGAAAAGGGGAAGAAGTCTAAATGATTCGATGATGCCTCCTGTTCACTTTCTTTTGCAACTTCTAACAATTTTGTAAATTTTGTAATATGACAAATTGGCATCTTGCCATTTGTATCCTTGGAAGATGAAATGATTAAAATTTTGATTGTAATGGTCATCTCTCGAACTCTATATGTATGAAGTTGAATGATTAATGAAAGGCCGGCAAATTTTTGGTGTGAAGTACTTTTTGTTGAAGAGACAATTAAATGGTATTTTATGTCAATCATTTTCTGTTCCAGTAGATATGGTATTTAGTTTGTGTTTCCTTTTTGTTTAACAGAGAACTAGGCAAAACCAGAGCTTCATTTCTCTGGTTTTCGAGATCACAAATGAATGTGATAAGTATTGTCACAATCTATTTGATGAAAAGATGCCATTAGTATTCATGATTTATTCAGTTATAGTTTAGAGTTGAGCTTAGCTTAGTTTTATATTAGTTGATTATGTGAATGGATTCGTGGGTTCATAAGACATGTGGGTACATGAGTCTGTTCCAGCATTGAGAAGTTTTACTTGCCTTAGTTGGATTTAATTTGGGTCTAACTTGGTTATTCCTCTATTGTTCTCGGGTTAAGAACATACCACAAAATAGTTTAGGAAGAAAACAAAATTCATTGCAAATTTGTTTTAGGGAGCTGTACCTATCAATTCAGAGGAAAGCTAAATTATTCACAAGAAGCTTTCCAACTGTTTGTGATCAGATATTGATCTTAATTGGGTAATAAAGAGTACTAATATAAAAGAACAATCTGTTTACCAACAGATTTTTGGCGACTCTGCTGGGAAGACGAATAGTCACCTGTTCAAAAAGCCTATGTCATGAGGTTAAATGGTACTACCTCATGAAAACATAATCCTAGTGCTCCAACCTAACCTTGGTTTTCAAGACGACCAAGAAGATATAATTTCATCCCTTAACACTTTTGTTTGGAGACACAGAAGGAACATCGAACATTATCGGAACGCTAACCAAGTATTAAAGGAGGAAGAAAGAAGAGTTGAAGCCTTGGAAAGAGTTTTTCAAAGGAGAGATATCCGGAGAGTAGAAAGACAACTTAGACAACAAGCTTAGAGATAAATATTATTCGGCATCCTGGAAAGGTTCCTTAGAAGTACCATGGAACAAGGTGGGAAAGACCCCATATTTGATAAACTTACAGAGCTTGGTTTTCCCATCTTAGAAGTTCCAAAGTGAAAAGTTGAGAACAAGAGTCGAAGTAGACCACCTTCCCCTATTCAGAATCAGAACACTAGTGCTTCTCATTCTACTTGTCAGGTATTGGCCTTGCACAGAATTACTACTCCCTCCGTTGTTAATTTTTAGCCATTCACTGCCAGAACAATCATGGCTACTCCATGGGCTGCGACAATGCGGCCATTAGCACTAAATGCTTATCATCCACTCCTGACTGGTTCAAGAAATAACTTTCCTAAATTCTCAGGTGATGGGAAAGTTACTACAAATGAACACGTTAAAGCTTTCTTTGCAGCTACTCATATCTTAGGAGTAGGACATGAAGATGTTTCTATAAGGTTGTTCATAGAGACCCTCACAGATAGTGCAGCAGACTGGTTTTATCATCTAGCTGATGACTCAATAACTAATTGGGATACATTGAGAATGGCTTTTGAGACGAGGTTTAAAACTACGAAAGATGAACAAGCTTTGTTAACGCAATTGACTTCAATTAAAAAGCAACCCCATATGAGTATGAGAGATTTTGTTGCCCATTTCAATAAAATTAATAGCAGAATTCCAACCGTTGATAGATCCACGGCTGGTAATTTGAAAACTTTCTTTATTAGTGCAATGCCTCCATATATCAATTATGATTTAAGAAGAGCTCATCCCACAGATTTAGTAGATGCACAAAAGAAGGCAATAGAATTCGAAGATGATTTGATTTCCGTAGGAAAATAGAAGCAAGAACTTCAAACTAAGGGAAGTCCTAGCAATACCACATCATCCGATGAAATGATTCAAAAAATTTCAAATGAATTAATAGCAATGAAGAGACAATTGCCTGGGTTTAATCAGTCTTACCAAAGGAACTATCAAAATCCACCAAGAAGGAATAATGATGGAAAATTTGCACAGCTTCAAGGTTCACAACCTAGGTTGTAGATTGAGGCAGCACCCAAAAAAGGAAATATGTGCATATTTCATTTGACCACAGATCACAACAGTGAGAGTTATTTGGAGACTACTCGCATGATGCAGTTGTTATCCACTAATGAATTGAACTCTACTATTCCTTGTTCAGAACTCGATTCCTATTCAAATGGTGACTCTGGAAATTTATTTTTAGAATATGAGTCAGATTCTGAATCAAAAAGCGAATGCTATGCAACCATTGATGGGGCTTCATATACAGTGCTTACCCGAGGACAAAAGTTGAAGAATCAATCCTATAGTCACATTCATAAAAATGACTCTAGTCCTTTGACGAGTAATGTACATGCTAATCAAGGAGCATCTACTTCACAAACGAGTAAGGATAATTCATCTTTTGATTTCATTAAATTTTGCAAGGAATCAAAAATTCAAATTTCTACTATTGATTATTTAAAGCCACACCCTTCTGAGCTTAAAAGACTAGTAGACTGGTGTAAAGGAAATACATCAGATGCAAATTATAAGTTAACGGTTGAGAAAGAGGATGAAACCTTGACATCTAATCTATTTAACCAAGAGGAATCTACTGTCCTAGCAACATTCCCTGGGCAAAAACCTAAGCCTTTTAATATCTCATTGTATATCAATGGATGCAAACTCAGTAACTATATAATAGATTCAGGTGCATCAGATAACGTTATGCCTCATTCCGTAGCTAAAACCTTGGGTCTCAATCTTACTAAAGTGCATGGAAGATGCTACTCAATGGATTCCAACCCTTACTTGGACAAATTAAAGACACTCAAGTAGCTTTAGCTTTACATCCAGAAAAGAAACTCCTATTGACTATCCTGGTTGCTGACATCCGACAAGCTATGGACTTCTTTTAAGTAGAAGTTTTTGTCGAGACTTAGGAGGAGAAATAAAATTAGACTGGTCTCAAGCAGTGATACCTATTGGGAACAAGAAAATCAAATTGGAACCTGAAGAAAAGGAAAAGTTCATAGTCTTGAACTCAGATGATCCCAAAGCTCAGATTTTATATCAAGAGCTGGAATTCGGCAACTATATGTTGTTTACTGAAGAAGACTTGTTGGAACAAATTGATGAAAATCAAGGTGATAAAATTCCCCATGAAAACAAAGATATATCAGGTATATGGATGCTTGAATTCGATGGAAGTTGTGCCTCTTCAGGATCTGGAGCAAGTGTAGTATTGATATCCCCAAAAGGAGAACCTGAACCTATGGCTTTCAAATTAGAATTTGGGAATACGAATAACACTGCAGAATATCAGGCCTTATTACTGGGAATAATGTCAACAAAAGAAAGAGAGATAAAGATTTTGAAAGATCAAGGTGATGCCGAGCTTATTGTAAAGCAAGTAAAAGGGTAGTATTTAGTTAAAAACCACAAGCTTAAAAATTATAGGAATAGAGTCTGGGATGAGATTGAAGGTCTAGATGCTTTCTCTATTGAAGTAATTCCAAGAGAGATGAATTCCAAAGCTGACTCCTTTGCAATTTTTGCCTCCTTATTACTCCCTCATCCAGATTTCAAAGACAAAAAGTATTAGATTGAAATTGTGTATCGATCTATTGTCCCAGATAACACAGAATCATGGCAAGTCTTCAGTGATGATAAGAGTTTGTAGATGTTTCTAGAAAATGACAAGTTTAGTTTTGAACATGAGTCCTGTGGAAGTGATCATGAAAACTCTGATGCAATTGAGAAATGGAGTCAGAATGGAGAAGTTCAGCTGAAAGGTAATATTATTCCTTCATATTTTGTGGCTTTGGAAAAATTGTTTAATAGACATGATGCTTACATAAAGAAAAAGAGAGCAGAAAAGGGACCTACCATAGGTGTGCATGAAGGAGTAAACATTGGAAATAATCATGAACCTAAAATGATAATATTGGGAAATGTTGTTCACCTGAAGAGAAAGAAGCTGCAAGAAATTTATTCATATAATATAGAGACGTTTTTGTGTGGAGTTATGAAGATTTGAAAAGCTATAGAGATGGGAAGGTAAAACATCAAATTCTGCTTAAACCTGATGCAGCTCCTTTCCAGCAAAAACAAAGAAATTATAATCCTAATGTTGTAGATGCAATTTTTCGAGAAGTAGATAAAATGTTGAAGGCAAGGATAATCTATCCCATTCATCACTCCACCTGGGTAGCTAATAGAGTACTCGTTAGAAAGAAGAACGGAGAGATAAGGATTTGTGTTGATTTCCACAATTTGAATCAAGCATCTCTAAAAGATAACTTTTCTCTTCCTAATATGGACTACTTACTACAAACGGTAGCAGGATCCGAAATGATGTCCATGCTTGACGGATTCTCATATTACAATCAGGTTGAAGTAGAAGAGTTACGTTTGCATATCACAGAATGCCTTTTGGGCTTATTAATGTTGGTGCGACATTCCAAAGATGCATGAGCAAGATGTTCACTGATCTAAAAGACCGAATCATAGTTATATACTTAGATGATCTGATAGTATTTTCGAAGAAGAGGAAAGATCATATGGAAGATTTGAGAAAAGTGATATAGAGATGTAGAGAGCATGGAATATCCCTCAACCCGAAGAAGTCAATCTTTTGTGTGATAGAGAGAAAGCTCCTTGGTCATATAGTGTCCCAAGAAGGCATTAGAATTGACCCTGAAAGAGTAGAAGCTATTCAAAGATTAAGTCTACCCTCAAACAAAACAAGGGTTAAATCTTTCTTTGGGCAGGTAAATTTTCTCAGAAGATTTGTGCCTGATTTCACAAAAACTACTAAACATATAGTGGACATGATGAAAGGGAATTCAAATTTCAAGTGGAATGAGGTAGGAAAGCGAGCTTTTCAAGATATTAAAACTGCTATTGCTCATGCCCCAGTTTTGAGTCACCCAAATTATAAACAAGACTTCTTTATTTATTGTTACGCTTTTGAGCATACATTATCTGCAATACTAATGCAGGATAATGATGAAGGAGTACAGGCTCCTATAGCTTTTATGAGCATACCTTTGAAGAATCATGAACTGAAGTATTCACAAATTGAGAAGCATGCTTTATGTAGTAGTCAGAGCACTTAAGAATTTTTGGTTTTATATCTTACATTCACACTCTGTCATTTTTGTCCCAGACGTAGCAGTGAAAAGTGTATTGACACAACAAGAGGTAGGTTGCAACATTAGAGGAGCATGGATAGCAAAAATACAAGAATATGATATAGAGATTAAGCCTGCCAAGTTGATAAGAGGGAATGCTTTATGCAGAGCAATTGCAGAAAATGGAATCTCTGAAGAGCTAGAAGGGCTTACTGAAAAATAGTTAGTGCTAGTTGTTGGACTCTGTGATTCTTGGTTTGAAAATATCTCTTACTTCTTAACATACGGTGAATGTCCAGAAGGCCTAAATGCAAAACAAAGAAGAGACCTTAAATTGAAAGTAGCTAAGTATGTAATATGGGATGGTAAGCTTTTCAAAAGAGCTATTGATGGTACTTTCCTTAGGTGTGTAGATAAACAATAGCAAGAAAAGCTATTGAAGAGATTTCATGATGAATCTTGTGGAGGACATTTCTCTTCTTCAGTTACAACCTTTAAGATACTGAGGCAGTGTTATTACTAGCCTGGGATGTTTAAAGATGCATATGCTTGGGTAGCAAAGTGTGAAAGGGGCAAAATGTTCTCTAGATGTCCTCAATTAGCTGCCCTACCATTAAGACCTATTATCATCGAAGGGCCTTTTCAACAATGGGGCCTTGATTTTATTGGTCCTATTAATCCAACATCCAGTGATGGTCATCAATATATAATAACAACAACTGACTACTTCACTAAGTGGGTAGAAGCTAAAGCTACAAAGAAGACTACTTCTGAGGTGGTGTGTGAATTCATAAAATAGAACATTTTGGTTAGGTTTGGTGTCCCTATCAAACTAGTGATGGATAACACATCTTATTTTTCTTCAATTGAAATTACTAATTTTTGTTTTGAGTATGGGATAACCATTGGTCATTCATCTGATTATTTCCCTCAAGGGAATGGCCAAGCAGAATCTAGCAATAATAACTTAATTAATATTGTGAAGAAGCTAGTCTCAGATAATCAGAAGACCTAGCATAAGAAAATTCATGAGGTGCTCTGGGCAGATAGGGTGACACCCAAGAGGGCAATTGGTGCATCTCCTTTCGAATTGGTTTATGGAACTAAAGAAAATTTTGGAGAAGAGAATCCTATATCTGAGTAAACTTGAAGAAGAAATGGAGGAAATCATAGACCACATTACACAACACCAAATGCGAGTGAAGGAATTGTTTGATAAGAAGACAAGACCACAAAAATTCATGATAGGAGACAATGTACTGCTATGGGATAAGCAAAGTGCTCCAAGAGGTATGCACAAGAAGTTTGACACCTTATGGAAAGGTCCATTCAAAATTCATCAAACATTTGAGAATAACTCTTTCAAAATGGCTTATAAGGATGGTGAAGTACTACCGCTGACTTACAATGGTCAGGATTTGAAGCTCTATCAAATTTCAAATTGAAAACAGGTAACCCCTATACTGTACTATAGTTAAGCTTAGTGTCTTGTGTGTGTCTTAGTTAGCCGTTTCCCTTCTATTTTATTTTACTTGTTCCTTGTTTAGTTTTAGTTTTAGTTTTGTTGCCTCTTTTTATATCCTTTTGTGAAACCAGAGATTTTGAGTTCCTTGCTTGGGTATACTCTACCCAAGTCCCTAGTCAGAGCCAGTTGTTGCCCCACTTTTAATCCTAAACCTATCTTGCAAAAGTGGAAATTTAACTTGTATTGTGTTTAGTTTGGTCGAGTCAATTGGTCCTTTCTTCCTCAAGTGATAAGTATCTCCATCGGGTTTTCATCTTTTCCCTTCTCCCACATTGTATGACCGGGTGGGTTTTCCTTATCGTCATGAGTCTTGTGGGGTAGCTTAGAACCTTGCTCGATGGAGATTCTTGAATTATGTTACTTCATATGAACTTACATGTAGCTCATTTAGTTCCGAACATAAAGAAAGTTGAACTGGCAGAAAATCCAATTTTGTCTTGTCCTTGGCGAGTTTTCACACCCCAAAAGTGAAACTTTGCCAAGAATTACAAATGCAGTTTGTGAGCTTAAATAAAGAAAGGTGAATTATGTTATGGACAGATCGTTCAAGTATTGCCATGTTTTCATTGCAGGAGTAATTCAAAACTCATTAAGATGATTAAAAAAGAGATCGGCGAAAAACTCAGAAACAACTTCTCCTTAGTGGGTTTTGAACTAAGAAGTCAGTTTTTTGAAAAGGCCTAAGTAAAAGGGTAAAATGAGTCAGTGGGCCCCACTTTTACTTGCAAAGCTCTTTTTATATTTTTCGAAGGCTTAAAGTAAAGTAGTTTGGGCATAAGAGACAAAACGAAGACAAAAGCGAAAAATCGAAGATTGCCTTCTCCTCTGCGGAGTTTCTACCTTTGAAAGCAATTTTCTGCACCAATCAGAAAATCACTCTTGCAAGCATGGTTATTTGACAAATCAATCACAGGAGGCTTAACAAAGATAAGGGAAGTGAATTGGTCACATTTGGAAAGGTATCCAAATGCAAAATCTGGCTGAGTGGATTTTTACTAACAGAGTACTTCGTTCTCATTTCCCTGCATATAAAGTAAAACAAGGGCAAAAGTGGAAAATTGGAGATTGCCTTCTCCTCTGCAGGGTTTCTACCCTCGAGAGCAATTTTTTGCATGTAATGGAAAATCATTCCTACAAACATAGTAATTGTGTAAATTGATCATGGGATGTTTTAGGAAAGATAATTGAAGCAAATCAGTTGAGTTTGTGAAGATATTTTAAGCAAAATTTAGTGAGGGGGATTTCTTCCCAGGGAGTACTCCGTTCTTATTTTTTCGAAATTGGGTTAAAACGGGAAAGTAAAACTGTAATAAAGGAAAGTAACTGTTGGGCCAACGGAAACAGTGAAAAGAAAAGAAAGAATTTGTTAAAACCATCACATTTACTTATCTAACAGATTTATCATTTAATTCTCTTGTGTGGCGTGGATCTTGAAAATTAACGAGTAGATTGAAGTTTCTATATAAAGAAGAGCATAATATATTTTCAAATTACTGCTTACCTATTTGAGCTGTTATGCTGTTGAATTGAATATTGAATTTGACATTGCCACGTTTTGAAAAGCTCTATTCTTTGTTCTATTTCCAATTTTAAGATTCTCAATTCATCTTTACCTTAGTCAAAATGGCCACAAGATTTGTTGGTTTTGATGGGCTGGGTGGAGTTAAGTCAACATGGTAAAATATTTCAGAAACTTCACTTCGTTTCTTTGACATGCAAGACTTCCAAAGGAGGCTAAGGATGGAGCCAATTCACCCCATAACTAAGAAACTTCGAGGAAGTGGACTAGTAGAGGCAGCTAGATTTCCAGAAGCAGTACAAGCCCCAAAGTTTATTATTGAGTGCATAAATCATTACAATCTAGATACAAAGAAAATATTATTACCAGATCAAACAGTGATGATCTCAATTGATAGACAAGCGATAGTGAATGGCCTAAGGATTCCAGAATGAGAAGAGTTATTTGAATTAACAATTGGAGGAGCTATGTCTAAATTCTCTCTAAAGAAGATGGTGTGGTGAAAGGAGATCATGAGGTCTTGGTTCCAAAATCCAAGGGGAGCTAAGAGTAAGGTCCCTAAAACCCTTTTCGGCACTAATCTCAAGCATGAGATTGTAGATATTCTAGTCCTCTTGCATCGACTTAAAGGTGAGGTAGAAGCCCTTAATTTTGTAGAAAAATACTTCTTTTTGGTGCAAATTATTTACTCAAATACACAATATGTTGACTGGGCATATGAGGTTAGTGAACATCTGTCTAGAGCTCTCAGTGCAGGTAAGTTCTACAATTCGTTTTATATGTCTTCTTTCTTGATATATATGTTGGCTTCCCTACAATTGTGGCCGAGACTCCCCAAAATAGAGAATTTTTTCGATGATGTCAAAAGTTATGAATTTTATCCATGTCTGTAGTTGCAAAATAGTTATGCAGAGTATATCCGGATAAATGATGCATTCACAATGAGGATATGCAAGGAATTCCAAGGATGTCCGGAGCGGAGATTCAGTCCAAAAGCAATGGCAGCCATTAGTCAATTTGGTAGTTATTTTATCCAATTCTCATCTTTTTCTTATTTGTGTCTTGCAGCGTTTGATGGGTTTCCTCTCAAGCTACCCAAATATTCAGATGACATGATCGTGTTGATTGAGATCGTGAGACAAGCGATTCAGGTGAACGTGTTGAGCGCCAGTTTGAGGAAGAAGGGGTATGAATTCCCCATAAAAGTTGGGGCCTATAGTTGTGAATCCAGATTAGATGCCAAAAACATATTAACGACATTTGACAAAAAGTATAAGTTAGAAGAGTATGAGGTTGTGAGGCCTATGTTTGACCCAAATGGGTATGTTAGAGATGTGCTTCAAATTGGGAGCGGGATCAAGCATGTAACTACCATAGAAGATTATTGGGCAGATTGCAGGCGGAGATGAGTTGGAGAGTCGTGATTGTTCATTTGCCAAACTTACGATGGAACAGATAAAGACATATGGCATTGATCTCAATGTAGAAGGGCTGGAAGATGATGGAAAAAATATGTATAGCAATACATATTTGACCAAGTTAAGAAATACTCCTGTCAGTTCCGAACCTTATGTGGATATTAAGGAATATTTTGATGTTATGATGGCTCGAATCATCAAGAGGATTGGAAAATGTGTCGAGTGGACAGCCAAAAAAGGCAGGAGTAGGAGCAAGACTACTCAAGCTTCTCCAGCTGCTGCTACCCCTACTTCTTCTCAAAGTGTCATGCCTAGTGTAAAAACCACAACCACTCAAGGACTAGCCCTGTCCGCGGGAGGAGGTGATCAACCACCAGATAAGAACATCCCTATAACTCCGACTTGTCAAGGTGGCCCTCTATTAGTTATTGGAACCCAATCTGGTACTGGAGAAAAGAATACAGAGGAGCCAAAGGATAGTGCCCCTACTCCAATCCTACTTCCTCATACTACTCCAACTCCATCTCCACAAATTACTCTCGTCCTTTCTCCTCATACTTCTCCTATTCCATCCCCTCATCATAGCCCTGCTCCATCCACGAGTGCTTCTCTTTTGAAGCCAATTGGTTCCCCAGTTCAGATCGTAGAGATTGGAGATGAAAACAATAGTAGCAACGAATCTACTAAATCTGATAAAGTTGCAGAGGAAACTCGAGAGGAGGAGAAAGCCTCGAGCTCATCTAGGCTTCTTCTTCAAGATCCAAAGAACCCTTTCTCTGCAACTACAGTAGCAAGGACTCCAGTAAAGAAGAAGATGTTTAGCATAGAATCACTTGGAACAACTTCTAAAGTGATTGGTATAGAGTCTTGGTTAGAAGATACCTTAGAAAGGAAGAAGAAGAGAAAAGGTGAGAGTGTACCTGCGAAGGACATTGTGTCTCAAGTAGTTCACTCCAAGACTACAATGGTAAAAGCTAAGAAGCAGAAGACCCTATCAATACTTGGGAAAGATCAGGAAATAGGGCATCTGACCATGGAGATAGCAAAATCGAATAAAGCAGGAAGAATTGAAGATATGTCACCGGATGATTTTACTCTACACTGAATTGATCTTGGAGAAGTTAGACATGATACAAAAGTGGGATTGTGGAGATCAAGTAATGAGGTAATAGAAGAACAATTGGAAAGCCTAAAATCATCAAAAATTAAGATGAAGGCCAAGATAGAAGAGTTGAATAGGTTTATCAGGCAACTGGTTGTTCCATTAGCAACCATCACTGGTGTACCTACTACTTAGAATCCTACTACAGCAGAAGTACAGGCTTTTATCTCGCAACTCCAGAAGGATAGGCATTTTAGTCAAATTGGGAAGGAGTGGATTGATAAACTTAATGCAAATGGAGTTGCTTTGATTGATCAAATTGGAAATGTTATCCTTTGATTGGAAACTGAGAAAGATAATATCATGTCCAATCAACACACTTTGGCCTTGGAGAAAGCAAGATGTGATGAGTGTATTTCCCTCCTAAAAATGATCATCCAGATGAAGGCAAAGGAGGCAGTTGAAGTAAAAATTTTGAAGAAAGGAACTGAGCCCCTATTTGAATGGCTCTAGGGTATGCAATTCAAGCTAGAGATGATTCAAGAAGCTGAAAAAGGGCTCAAGGAAATAGAAGATAAAGTGAAGAAAACTCAAGACAGGGCATTTGAACTGATGAAAGGATTACACACTGATCCACAAACTAGTGGTCAAGGGAAAGCCCTTATTGGAGTGGAGATAATGAAGAAAAACTTCTCCATGTACTTGAGTAACCTGTCAGGAATGGTTTCAAGTAGTCAAAACAGAGTGACAGAGCTATAGACGCTAGGTGGATGCATACATGTAGCTGTTGAAGAATTGACAGGTCAGCTAAATTCTGTGAAAGAATTAGCTCGAGAGCATTCAAAATGGCTCTTAAGATTCACTAATGTACACGTGCCTAGTCATGATGAATTAGTTCCAATTATAGTTGCTACCAAGGCATATAGGGTGAAAGTCGAAAAGGGGAAGAAGTCTAAATGATTCGATGATGCCTCCTTTTCACTTTCTTTTGCAACTTCTACCAATTTTTTAAATTTTGTAATATGACAAACTGGCATCTTGCTATTTGTCTCCTCGGAAGATGAACCGATTAAAATTCCTATTGTAACGGTCATCTCTCGAACTCTATATGTATGAAGTTGAATGATTAATGAAAGGTCGGAAAATTTTTGGTGTGAAGTACTTTTTGTTGGAGAGACAATTAAATGGTATTTTATGTCAATCATTTTCTGTTCCAGTAGATATGGTATTTAGTTTGTGTTTCCTTTTCGTTTAACAGAGAACTAGGGAAGAACAGAGCTTCATTTCTCTGGTTTTCAAGATCACAAATGAATGTGATAAGTATTGTCACAATCTATTTGACGAAAAGATTCTGTTAGTATTCACGATTTATTCAGTTATAGTTTAGAGTTGAGCTTAGCTTAGTTTTATATCAATTGATTATGTGAATGGATTCGTGGTTTCATAAGATGTGTGGGTATATGAGTCTGTTCTAGCATTGAGAAGTCTTACTTGCCTAAGTTGGATTTCATTTGGGTCTAACTTGGTTATTCCTCTACTGTTCTCGGGTTAAGAACATACCACAAAGTAGTTTAGGAAGAAAACAAAATTCTTTGCAAATTTGTTTTAGGTAGTTGTACCTATCAATTCATAGGAAAGCTAAATTATTCACAAGAAGCTTTCCAACTATTTGTGATCAGATATTATTCTTAATTCGGTAATAAAGAGTAATAATATAAAAGAACAATCTGTTTACCAACAATACATAAAAAAATTTATAAACTCAAAATTCCATAAACTCCCCCTCGGTGCATTCTCGCAGTAGTGTGTAGTATACTTGTTATCTATATACATATTTTGGCATATACATTGATTTCCCCCTCTTTGATATTAATACCAAATGAAAAAATTGTATACTTACAGCTTGTCAAAAATGTTCTTGTGGGTTTTCTTCAAAGATTCCAAGAGGTTCTCCCATTCCTCTTTCGAGTTGGTGAGAGTAAGGTGCTGAAGACCGACTTGTGCATGCATGTCAAAGATGTTATCTAACACCGAAATCTCAGGTGTTGCAACCAGTTTTTCTACTTTGACTAAATGTTTTTCAAAAACATTTAGGTAGGTTAGGAGCTCTGCTTGTACCTCAGTGACCTGATCACTAACTCTTTCTTCTTGTTTTCAGAGATCTACTGTCAACCGCCAGAGTTCCTGAACTCGGAGTATGTGCTTAGCAATAGCTTGTGGCTCGATTGTAGCTGCTAGTGCACTTGCTTTGATTTCAGCTTCATATTGTTTGATCTTTTCACTGATCTTAGTAGTGAATGTTTCCATAGTGCATAGCCTATATAAGATTTGACCGATTAATTTAGTAATAGACTGTATATCAGTTATTACCTCTGAAAGATTAACCTTGTTGATTTCCACGTCTTGGCTTATTCTTTCAGCTAATTTATCTTGTATTTTGGATTCTGGCCACTCTTCAATTCTTTTGTTGGTATCGACATCTAGGGCATTTATTTCTTCTACAAGAGTAGCAAGTTGGTCCATGATTGGTGTGTCCTCATCTATATGAATCTCAGGGATGACCTGTTGTAAGATGTCTCTTACGTTTTCTCGTATTTCCTTGCTTTTGCACTCTTGCCTCAGCTTCTCTTGTGCTGCTTTTCTTGTGCATAGTTCCCCATATTTCCTCATTTCCTCTGGGCTAAGGGTCCTCGGGTCACACTCTGGTATTATAATCACTTCATCTAGAGTGACCGACCCTTTTCCTTTACTCTTCTTCTTTTTCTTCTCAGGCTCTTTTGCTATAACAACAATATCCTTTTCATCTGTTTCCCTTTGTGCATTATGCCCAGTAGACATATTATCATCCTTTTTCTTCTCATTAGTAACCTGTGTGTCGGTTGATTGAGTCAGCGCCTCTAAAGTTGTGTCTGGTTGGATTGCCTCTATAGCTTTAGGCTCTTCCTTACTTTCTATTTCTGATTTATTGGCCTCTTTCTCTTCAGGCCTATTTGTCTCAGTAGGAGGTTTTGTGCTCGGTTCCCCTATTGTATCTTGTGGTTGCTTAGGGATAGAGCCTTCGGGTTGTTCCTTTGATAGAATTTCAACAGCTTCAACTAGAATTGGAAGCGCACCCGGTAAAGATGTGATTGCACACTCGGTAAGTGGTGCTTCATCTTGTGCACGTGCAGGTTCAACATTCACATCCTCATCATTATCCCTATCATCAGGATCACCATCTGTGATGTCCTCAATGATTACATCATTGTCATTTTTATCTTTTAAATGGATCTCTGCAAGATCTGATGCATCCTGTGAACTATCATGAATCTCTTGCACAACTGTAGTATCAATTACCTCAGTAACTAATATATCTGCTTCCTGATTCTTTTGTACAGTATCATCTTCAATAAAAATTCCATTTCCTTTGGACTTGTGTCTCTTCTTAGACAAATTCTGAAAAGCAATTTTCTCTTTTTGTTCTTTCACAACAAGAATGGATGTCCAGATGAGTTGACCAGACTCATCAAGATCTACAAGATTCTCATCTAGTACTTGCATAGCTTGGTTCTTGATTTGAAATCTTTGCACCGATGATTCCATAAGTTCTTTTATCTCATCCATAGATAGATTTGGTGCTACCGAAGCTAGGATTTGTTCTCTCATCTTCTTCTTGATATCCAGTGCATAGGTCCTTTTTTGGTTTATTCTTTCTTCTAGTGCAACTGGGAGTTGTGAAGTAAACTCTACTAGAACTTTTCTGAAACGTATCATCATCTAGATGACAACTTCCTCTATTTTATTTTGATCTTCATTTGACATTTTGTCAAATCTTTCAAGTTCTGGGTCCAAGATATCTCCATTCTCTAATATGTCTTCAATGACATCATCAATTGAACGTTTCTTGTTACTAACAATCTTGAATTGTCCTTGATTGTTTTCTTCCTCTTCATCCTCTAAATCTTCCTTGCCTCTTATCAATTTTCTTCTCTTCTTTGGTGGTTCTGTTGCCTTCTTTGGTCCTTTCTTAATATAGGTCTTTGTCGGTGTGGCAGCCTTTCTCTTTGTTACTTTCACTGCTACCTTCTTCTTCGGTGGTGATGTTGCAATAGACGACCTTGTGCGTGTACCTGTTGGCACTTGCAACTATTTCTTCTTTGTATCAGGGATAGGAGGAACTGGTGTAGGATCTTGCTCTTTTTCAAACATGGTCTCATCACTATCATAAGGCTTGTTAGCCAACATCAACTGTAGTACCCCACCCCTAGTCCAATTTTATAAATGTTATTATTATTCTAGGATGATAGATTATATGTTATGAAATCATTGATGCTTATGATTTTACTAACCCCATACTTGCATGTGTATGGTTGATGTGTTCGTTTTATATTTCTATTTAATGTGCCTGATGTGGTTGAGGGACGGAGTCATAGTTGCTTGCGAGATCCACATGATCGGCCAATCCCTACCATTGTCTACTATATATTTATATATATATGTACATGCGGGTTTTGTATGTAGGTTTGCAAGTATTGGGCATCGACTTCCCTGAATTGTCAGGATGAGCATGCCCTATCGCAATATCTCAAATGGTAAGAGAGGGCATATAACACAGTTCCAAATCCTACCCTAAGCTATGATATTGTCCTGAAATAGCAGACAAAATTTTGTTATTCCTACCCTTTCTAAACTCATCTAGGTTACGTGAGTTTATATCCTTGTTCTTGCGTATGAATGTGGGTCCTTAGGTCTTTTTGGTTCTTTTGATTTTTGGTGATTGGCGCGTTTTCTATATTTAGATTATTTAATTTGATGTTGTTGTATGTTAACACTTTAAAAAAAAAATTATTCCACAAACTTAGTCACATGTTTAGGTTAAGTTCTCCTAGGTTCCTTGGCAGGGCATTACACTTGGTATCAGAGCAACGAGTTCTACACTAGGAACTCTGGGAAGTTGTGTTCCAATTAGATGCCTAAACTATTTATTGTGTACAGGTTACGTTCTCTAATGCATCTAGGGTGAAGTGCCTTTGGATGTCATGAAGTGATTACTCCCTTGAGTGTGGCTACCCCTAGTCACCTTGTTATGTGCATGTTTAATGATTGATGATTTATTTTTGGTTGATTGATGAATTGTTCATGTTGTGTATGGGCTAGCATCAAAATTTTGAATTTTCTTATGATTGGATTAGTCACCTAATTCTCTTTTTGTTATCTATTCTCTGACGCTAGTCACACTTAATGTATTGTTGAAAATTGAGCGCTCTTATGATTTAATGTTGGATATATGATTCCCCCACTTGGGTTTTACCTTTTTGAGTTTTGTGGTGGCTACTCTAAATGTTTGGTATTGTTGGCCCAATTTTGTGATAAGTGTTGTTTCTATCATGTTCATCATGAACCATTGATAGTATGTATAAGGGTGGATATTGTGGAGATGGTACTATGTTTGTTGTGTGGAATTAGAATCATTTTGTATCCTTTATGTTTGCATAAGTGTTGCATTAACTAGATTAACATGAACCTCTCAACTTATTTTTCTGATGAAGTTGTGAATGTGTTCTTTATGCAATTGATTGCCAGATGTTTTCTATATTGATGAATGAATAAAGTTTAGATCTTTTTGAATTGTTAATGAATGATTGATCAATGTGAATTTTTGTTATTCCTAACCAGAGTTATATGGCTCATAATGACTGTATATCATGTTCTTATTTTATGGCTTGTTTTCAAATGTTATGTTTTGTTTTTAGTAAAAGCTTCGTGTTTGAGGGATGCATACCCCTATTTGTTTATAGGCTTCCAGGAGTAAGCCTAATCCTAGTGGGGTGGATGTAGTACCCTGCCCCTAGTCCAATTTTATAAATGTTATTATTATTCTAGGATGATAGATTATATGTTATGAAATCATTTATGCTTATGATTTTACTAACCCCATACTTGCATGTGTATGGTTGATGTGTTTGTTTTATATTTATGTTTGACGTGCCTAATGTGGTTGAGGGACAGAGTCGTAGTTACTTGCTTGCGAGATCCACATGATTAGTCAATCCCTGCCATTGTCTGTTATATATTTATATATGTATGTTCATGTGGGTTTTGTATGTAAGTTTGCAAGTACCAGGCATCGACTACCCTGAATTGTCAGGATGAGCGTACCCTATCGTAATATCTCAAATGGTAAGAGAGGGGAGATAAAATAGTTCCAAATCCTAACCTAAGCCATGATATTGTCCTGAAATAGTAGACAAGATTGTTTTATTCCTACCCTTTCTAAACTCATCTAGTTGATGTGAGTTTATATCCTTGTTCTTGTGTATGAATGTGGGTCCTTAGGTCTTTTTGGTTCTTTTGATTTTTGGTGATTGGTGTGTTTTCTATATTTATATTATTTAATTTGATGTTGTTGTATGTTAACACTTTTTTAAAAAAAAATATTCCACAAACTTAGTTGCATCTTTAGATTAAGTTCTCCTGGGTTCCCTAGTGGGACATTACATCAACTGACCTTCAGTTTCCTATCCAACCAGTGACTCCTCAAATGAGTCTACATCCTTCTCAAATCTTTTAGATAAAAACTTTTTCATCTTCTTAGCCTTCCTTGTCATTTTACCAATGACCAAACCTGTCTTGATTCTTGACTTTGCTTCTTCATAGGTTCCAAAACCTAGTGGCCTTGGGGTCTTTTGGTAATGCTAGAAGTGCCTGTATTGATTTCAATCCGTAATCATGATCCATTTCATAGCCCATTGGTGCTAGCGACTTGACTCTCGATTCAACTTCTTTTATCATTGTTTGGTCAGTGTTCACTAAGAAACAAATATCCATCTCAAATTTCTTGACCAATGTACTCGGTATTCTTCTTCTCAAATTCATTTTTATCTTAAACTCCTCAAAATAACTATCTATTACACTTTTTGCATTATCTCCCATGCCTTTCATTATATCAAATATCTGTGATATTATTGGTTTGTCAGTAGGCCATGTTGTATTATAGACAGAGGGAAAGAGATTTTGTAGATAGAAAAAAAAAAAAAAAAAACTAGGAGTGATCCAAACTTACACGTGTTTGATTTTTGTGTCCTGATCGTCTTCATGTTTTCCTCAACCTGTCTCAGTAACAACTCGGTGAGGTCTATCTGATGTCCCTTTTTAATCAACTTGTACGCCATGTCAACTGCACTACAGGGTACACTATTTTCTCAGCTTGATTGAAATATCTTATACCCAATGACATGTGCTAAAAACTTGACCTTGGGATCAGCAATAGATGCAATCTTTAATGCTCTTCCATCCCATGCAGCGCTAGTATTCTTCTCTATTTCGGCTCTCGACAAACTTCTGAAAGCTTTGGCTTTATCTATAGTAGGGTAACTAGTAACCTTAATCATCATTCTCTTTGATAAGTAGGAGATGATTTCCACAGCTAGTCAAATTGTGATGTGAATATCAGGATTTAACTGTGTGATTTTTGAGTCAAACTCGATGACCCATGTTTCATGAGTAGTGATTCAACATGAATCCATCTCTCATGAGAATAAATGGAACACTTAGCACTCATTGGATCTAGGTGACGCTCACAGGGGTGAAGCACCGGGACTTCCCGGGAGGTCACCCATCCCAGTACTACTCCAGCCTGAGCGCGCTTAACTACGGAGTTTCCTCCACAGTTAAACCCAAAGCTTGCAAATGGGGTTGCAAGCTTATGAATAGGATGGGGTCACCCATCCCAGTACTACTCCAGCCTGAGCGCGCTTAACTACGGAGTTTCCTCCACAGTTAAACCCAAAGCTTGCAAATGGGGTTGCAAGCTTTGGGTTTAACTGTGGAGGAAACTCCGTAGTTAAGCGCGCTCAGGCTGGAGTAATACTGGGATGGGTGACCCCATCCTATTCATAAGCTTGCAACCCCATTTGCAAGCTTTGGGTTTAACTGTGGAGGAAACTCCGTAGTTAAGCGCGCTCAGGCTGGAGTAGTACTGGGATGGGTGACCTCTCGGGAAGTCCCGGTGCTTCACCCCTGTGAGCGTCACCTAGATGTTGCAAGCTTTGGGTTTAACTGTGGAGGAAACTCCGTAGTTAAGCGCGCTCAGGCTGGAGTAGTACTGGGATGGGTGACCTCCCGGGAAGTCCCGGTGCTTCACCCCTGTGAGCGTCACCTAGATCCAATGAGTGCTAAGTGTTCCATTTATTCTCATGAGAGATGGATTCATGTTGAATCACTACTCATGAAACATGGGTCATCGAGTTTGACTCAAAAATCACACAGTTAAATCCTGATATTCACATCACAATCATTCTCTTTGTGACCTTGATCGGTCTGTCCAGCCAGAATATGCCCTCGTAATAGTGGCTCAGCACAACCCTAATCCATTCATTTTTGAAATTCTTGGGAAAATTTAGGGCATTGGTAAGACCAAGAGTCTCTACCAATTTGTGCTCAGGTTTCAACATTTTAAGATTGTCACATAATGCCTAGTATGCAACATACATGTCAAAGTCTCCAATTTCTCTGATTTTGCAATGAATGTATGACCGCACATCTTTAATTAACAAAACCCTAGGTAGGATGCTTGAAAAAGCGCCCGCTGAATCTTTTTTTGAAGCAACTTCGGGGTGTAACTTGTAATGTGGTTCTTCGTAACTTGCTAACATGATAAGATTGACTTCTTCCTCTACAACCTTAGATGAACTTGTAGTAGATGCCATTTTCACAAACTAGGTTTTAAGTAAATTGTGAAGAATGTACTCGGTAGGGCTTCAACTTACTCGGAAGTGTCGAAGAATCTGCTCAGTTCGATCCGTAATAGCATTGAATCATCTTGAAAATATTTTTCTCAAACACACTCTAGAAATCTTTAGCTCTTCAAAATCACAATGTGAAAATGAACTCGTCTCTCCATGTATTTATAGAATTTTTGATATTCCTGGTCAAACTCTCTGCAATAAATGCTTGACCTAATTCTCGATTCATGATAACTGTCAGCTCGGTGATGACTACAAACTTCCATTCACTCGGTTAACACATGATTTCTTTCTTGGTTGACACTGTTGTTCAGTTAACCTTGTATAGTGATTACCGACTAGTAACCATTGCTCGGTCTAACTTTTACCAACTATAGGACATTGTTAGCTCATAACGTATAAACCATAATACATCTTTATTCATGTAGATTTGGTATTTGCACATCATATATAAGGAACTATGTGTAAAATGTGATGATTATAAATATCAGTCCCATACATAGCTTTATCATCTTAAGTAGATGTACCAATGTCACCCAATCCAGTGGAAGAGGTTTCACCGACAGTATTACTTGACCCAGCATTCTCATTAGATGCCTTTTAGCACATAGTATTCCTGATTCTTATGATATTTGCAATAGTGTTTCTACTCTCAAATATATGTCCTTCTTCTGGTGCTCGGTCTCTACAATATTTTCTTAGATGACTGACCTTATGACAATGCAAACATGCCATTCTGGTGCCTGACCAGTTACTTGATTGTCTTGCCTATCTTTTCCTATAATAGTTTGCTGCAATATGTCCATACCTTCCACATGTAACATAGTTAGTCCGTGTATTTTAATCCCAAACATATGAATTACCTTGTCTCTTCGGTTGGTAAGGCTTGCGTTGTGTCTTTTGCTTAGGAGTCCATACTTACTTCATTTTTGCCTTACACTCTTGTGTAGTGTGTCCATGTTTATTACAAGTATAACATAACTTATCCATAGTAGTATTGTTAGCATTCTATTTAGCTCTACATTCATAAGCTTGATGTCCATATTTTCCACAATAGTAATAATATCCATTGAATTTAGGAATAACAGGAGGTTTACCTTGTTCTCTACTTCTACACACACTAGTAGTAAGTCCCGATTTGCCACAGTGATAACATGTCAACATTTTAGGTCTCTGATTTTGATTGAAGTTGACCTGTTTAGCTTGTTGTGATGATTCTCCTTTTTCGATATAGCCTAATCCAGCTTTGATTCCACATCTTCTTTGATTTGTTAAAAAGTCATCAATATTCTTGGAATTGTTCTCAGCTAGCCTCATCATCTCATTATGTTTTTTTTGTGTTTTTATTTCATTTCTCATTTTTTCATTCTCTTCTCTAAGTATTGCAACATCTTCAAGTTTTCTAGATAATTCTCCATTGACTCCATTCATTTCCTAATTCATAGTCATCATATGATTAGATACTTGAAAATGATGATCGATGAGTCTCTGTATTTGACTCTCTTTAGCTTTTAGTTGTTCAGTTGTCTATCTTTGGTCTTCAATAGCCAAATTCCTTTCTGTTAAATCTAAAATATAAATTGCAAACCACAAAATAGAGAAAGAGAGACATGATTTATCGTGGTTCACCACAACTGTGGCTACATCCACACCGAAAGCAGAGCAAATATATTATTCAGTCATTGCAGCTTGCAGCTTGTCATACACAGGGCTTTGCCCTTATATTTATACATTAGTCTTCAAGAGAAGATGAAGAGACAAATAAGAAGAATGTGAAATGAATAGACATGACAGTTGGACTTCACATCCAACAATCTCCCACTTGAAGTTCAACTCATGCTACAACCTCATATCTGAATATCCTCTCACTTAAACTCTATTTTCCCTTACTAAATCCCACGGTAAGCAATTGCCAAAAGACAATCTTTGTAGCTGGAATAGCAACCATAGCTAGTCGCTAATCACATCCAACTATCCATACAACATTAGTGCGTACAATAACTCACCAAATATACCATCTTCCAACAAAACACACCAAAAGGTTATTGATGTGCAAAAAACTAGAAGACCATTATAAGAATATTTAAATTGCATGAGCAATGTCAACTGACTCAATCTACCAATCAGCACATAAAAGGCATTGCATTAACTTGAGATGATTTGCAAACCGCAACCAACCTGCTACAAAAATGACATCTTCCAAGTCCTCATGAAAAGACCATGTATTGTTGTTAAAAAACAATGAAGTACAACACTAATAGATGACCTCCAAAAACTTTTGGAAGGAACACTAACACAAATCATAACTCATCCTTCTACCAACACCATCAGGTGCCCAGCTGTGTCAAGTATGATCTCCTTTACCTCCCCATATGAGAGCATTTACAACACCCAAACACCATGAATGAAAGCTCCTATAAACAAGAAGATCAAACTCCAAACATTCCAAAATTAGGAACAATATCAACCATCTCCTAAATGCACAAGGAGATAAATCTTCTGAATAGACCAAGCGTGGGGAGGGAGAATGCTCTTCCAAGATACACCAAGTCTCAATGACTCTTCTCCAAGAACAATCTCAACTAGGTCTATAATGAACTCGTGCCCATCCACAGGTGTAGGCTATTCGAACTTCATGCTAAAACCTCCAAAGAGAAACCATCTCAACAAATGTTCTCTAAACCAAGAGAACTATAGCCTCACCCAAGCCTCTTAGTTTTCAAGAACACCTCCACGGTCAATCTGCCAAAGTACCCGCTACCAAGAGCACTAACCAAGATCAATTATGAAAACTCCCATTGCACGTCTGCATAACCTAGGAAAAGAACATGACAACTTGATCTCCACAAATTAGAACCTCATACTCTAAAGAGCATAACCTGCCATAAGAACCTGTATCATGTCAACGCTCTAATCTAGAATCAAGAGCTCACCATGACAATACAGCTCCAATCACATAGAGGAAAACATCTCATGACAACAATTTGTTTTTAATTTTTAAAAACTCCCACTGCACAATGACAGTGAACTTTCCATGGTATCAAAAATAAATAAAAAATGATACCAAATATCACATTGAAGCTACAATTTCTCCATAACTTGGACAAGCACAATGAAAACCAACATCTCCCAATAAAATTTTGAGAAGTCTCCCTTAACTGTAGCAAGGTAATCTTTTCCAACACTACAACCTGTAGAGCCATACCTGACCATCCAAGGATCGTACACTGCTACAAATGAAGGCTTTTGCAGAGCCATACCTAACCCGAAATAAGAATGTACGAAGGCATGGTTGTCCTCTGTACGAATACTTGCAATCACATACAAATTCCCAAATTGACTTCTCATCTTCTCAATTCTATCAAGAAAAGGGATTAATGAAAAAAATCCTTACAAATAATCAATGAAGATGTACAGAGGAGCTTTAAACCTATTAAAATCTTTCGTGAGATGTCCGAATTTCCAACTTGTGATGAGGATGAAAGCGACTGAAACCCCCACCGTATTGAAAATGAAGTCAGGTGAAATCTTTTTGAAATTAAGTGTGTAATTAGCTGCCCTAAGCAGGGAAGATAGTGGATGTATCGGATGAGGATTCTCATCTCTCCATTTCAAATTTATGATACAAACTCCAGCCTTCTTTCCTACTCCCGGCATTTCTTCTCTCTCTGAACTAGTCCTCCTTTGCAATCTTCCATTTTAACAGCCTCTACTTGCCTTGGGCTCTTGTAGTCTGCTCTCTAGGATCTTACACACTCTGATACCAATTGTTAAATCTAAAATATACATTGCAAACCACAAAACAAAGAAAGAGAGACATGATTTATCGTGGTTCACCACAACTGTGGCTACATCCACACCGAGAGTAGAGCAAATATATTATTTAGTCATTGTAGCTTGCAGCTTGTCATACACAGGGCTTTGCCCTTATATTTATACATTAGTCTCCAAGAGAAGATGAAGAGACAAATAAGAAGAATGTGAAATGAATAGATATGACAGTTGGACTTCACATCCAACACTTTCTTGCTCAATTTTTCTAGCATTGTTCATTATTTCTACCATTCTCACCATATCAGATTCTTGACCAATTTGCAGTGCTTTCACTTGTTCGGTTAGGTGTTGATTCTTTTCAAACAAGTTAGAGATTATACTTTCAGATCCATCTAAAATACTCCCTGAACTAGATCCAAAATTTTCAAATACCTCTTCAATCTCCTCTTCATGGTAACTAGTCTCATTCTACAATATAGCCATGTTCTTCCTATAAACCAACAACTTCTTTAACTCTTCCTTAGCTAGCATGTATTGTTCAACAAACATTTGCATTTGTATCTTTTGATTCTCTATTGTCTTATCTAACTTATACCTCTCCATGACTTAGATCTTTCCCCTTTAGTGATTAAATTGTCCAATAAGAGAACCTGGCTCTACTACCAATTATTGGAATTAGGAGAGATAGGGTACTGAGAGGGGAGGGGTGAATCAATGCCCACAAAAACTTTCACTTATAACCTTCTAGATCTGAACTAGTAAATAATGTAACCTTCCAAAATAACTTGTATCAAATGCATATATCATTCATTCATTCAACTTGTAAAAGTAAATAACATGAAATCAACAATGAAACATTCTCATAACACAAGTATTTTGGTAATGCAAAAACCCTTGTTAAAAGGTAAAAATTGTGGTAAGGATGACACCCACAAATTCTTCACTACTACAGATAGAAAAGGTTTGCATGTTAGGGCTACAAGTGGTGATCACTTCTGGTGATCTTACCCTATTAGGAGTAACATATTAGATCAGCTAGATCTACCTAGTGATAGGATTTTAGCAACACTACTTGAGTGTGCACTCGGTTAAGAGATTTACAAAAGACTGTCAAGTCTAATCTGTTAAGATATTTAACCAAAAACTCTATTACAATTGTTAGAAAGCAATAGGCAACTATCTACTAATGACAACTTAGATTGTCTGATATAGATCAATAAAGTATTGAATGTATATCACCTTTATTGTGATGAATCTCTGCTCTGAACTGCTCAGTTAGCCTGCTATGATTGTACTCAATTTGATTATCTATGAATACTGTTATGCTCTGTCAACTGATAATCTTGAAGGTTGGCTAGTGCTTCAAGTGCTTCTTTGCTCATACATTAGTTCTCTCCAAAATGATGTAAACATACAATTATATAGCATACTACTTTATGCCATTTAAAAAATTAAGTTTACAAATCTTAGACAAAACCCTAAGATCTATTGTGTACAAAAATAACTTAGATCAAAATCAATTACATAAGATCTAGACATTACATTTAATGAATATCTTGACAATAAAGTCTCCTCAATCTTGGTAAAACGTTTTCTGATATGTTGTAACCATTTGCATAGATAAATGTGCCATTTATGATTCCTATACCATTTTTTGTGATCCTTGGTAAACACTGTATAAACTACTCAGTGTTCATTCTAATGCTTGGTGTTTACTGTCGCTCGATATTGGTGTTTGCTGATGCTCGGTGTATACACTTAACCGACTGTCATGTTTTGCTTCTAGTTACTAACTAGGTTCTTATATGTAACCAACTGATATACTTAGCTTCCTTTTAATACTAATGACAACCTTTAATGCTCAATAGAGATAACAATCATTTGTCAGTATGTTAATGTAGTAATCTATTCTCAAAATGTTCACAAAACTAAATGGAAATCAATATTAGTATAAAAAATTTACATGACATGTTTCTTCCCCTTAAGTGTTATGTGAATCCTAGAATGATCATATATCTCATTAAAAGATGATGGAAAAAGAGTAGGGTTAGAGAGTTTTTCCCTATATATATTATGTGCTAATGTTTTACTTTGTTAGAATATTTGATGCTAGCATGTTGTGCAGTAATAATAATATAGCCGGTAATAGTATCACTAATGTACAAAATATACATGTAGTATTACTAGCATGAGCCATTCAATATTGCTAGGGTAGGCATAGGTTTGTATAAATTTTATATCTTTTATTTGAAGAAGTTATAGTAGTTTTTAGAGCCATGATTGTGCAATTCTACAACCATGAAGAATATGTGAACTCTATTGGGTGAAAGTTCAAAGTTATACTTTTATAAAGATCCAATATTATTCTAACTTTTTAACTTGAATCATTGCAATTTAAATATATGTTTTGAGTTTTGGAATGATGTAAAATGATGAGGTGTAAGTTTTTTTTAAAGTAGTTTTTTTGTAAAATTGACAGTATACTTTAGTTTTTGATAAAATATTGGATATGAGGTTATCTACCCATATGTCACTATCGATATGGTAACTTTTTTCGTTTAACATTTTTTTTCAATTTATAAATTGAAACTTTAGTGTAAGAATTATTGCCCCCCCCCCCCCACCCCCACCATTTTTAAAAATTAATCCTATATCTTATCATTTGTGTATAATTAAAATACAATTGTTTTAATTATATAGATCATCTATTTGTTTTCTTAATTATTCATTCAAGATATGTTTTTCAAATACAATCTTAACGTTTAATCTCCTTTCTTGTGCATCATGTTTTATTTTTAAAAAGTCAATAAACTTTATTATTATTTTTAACAAGACAATCAACCTTATCTCTTGGTGATAGTGACCTAATTTTTGTAAAGTAATAATAATAATTAAACTGCTAAAAATTTATATTTTTAAAACTAGAAATTTTTCCACAAAAGGATTTTTTTAATTTATGAAAAATATCATTTATACGAGTAGGATTTTTTAAAACTTAAAGCTTTTTAAATAAATTTACGAGTGGTACCTAATGACGTCCTAGTTTGAGTTCAATCTTAGTGAAGAATTTTGTAACCACAAAGTTGGTCTAGAAGATTGCCATTGCATGAAATAGGATAGTGAGTCTTGGTTGTGATCTTGTTGAGCATGTGATGATCATTGTAGAGGCATAAGATTCATATTGTTTTATACAATAACTATTTTACTACTATGATTAATGTATCACTTAAATGTTATGGTAACTATCTACTTGTTGGGCATAAAAAAATAGCATATTACTAATGGAACATAGTATGTTTCACTTAATGAACACATAGTTGGTAATAGTAATATTAGCTTGTTTTTATGTTGAAGTATCACTAAATTTATAACTAGACATAGTATTACTAGCATGAGCCACTTCATGGTACTCAAATCAACAAGCTATGGAATGTTGTTTCAATAAATGTGGAAAGTTTTATATTGTGTTTTGGCATATGAAACTTTGTGTAAATTTTAAATATGTCCATTGCTTGTTGTGTTGGAATTATATGGAGTATTTAGATGCTTGAATAAGGTTAGGATGTGTTTTAGGGTTCGGGTTGTCCAATGGACTAGGACTACTCTAAGGCCTCCTAAATGTTTCCCCAAACATTCTCAAACTTTCTTGTTCTTTTCTATGCTTTGATTCTTGTTCTTGAAAGTGTTTACGATGTATTTATTTCATGTATGATGTATTTGTGATGGGTGAAGTTTGTATCATCTATGTACATTTGTTACTTGTTTTGTTGAGGTTGTATGGTTTACTTATGATGATTTTGGCATCAACTTGAATTTAAGTTTATGAGGCTAGGACTTATCTCAGTGGCCTGTGTGCATGGGAGGGTTCCTTAGATCTATAAATGAGCCTTGGAAAGTTTTACTTGTGCATGTGAAAGGTTTTTCCTTGAGATGTCTTGTGATGGACATTCTTCTAATGGTTCCTGTTATGAATATGGCTAAGGTTAGGACTCGCTCTTAGGGCCTGAGTACACAAGGGAGTTTCCTAAACTGATGGATCAAGACTTGGAAGTGTTATCTTGTTTTGTGACTTGTGATGGGGTAAAGGAATATGAACCTTAAGTGAGTGGCTCATCATAGGTACTAGAACCCTAAAGTGGTTGCCAGAGGATCCTATGGGTGGGTTTGTAAAAAGTGATAACCTTTAAAAATTAATCTGGGAAGGGGCAATTCAAAAGATAACGAAAGAAAACATTAATGGCCACATATACCTGATTGGAGTACCGGGACCAGGGATAACTACCAGGGTGGATCCCTATTCATAAAGGGGGGACCGGGGTTACATGGTTGCTAGGGTGGATCCCAATATACAGGTTGCGTGACGACACTCACTTAGGTGGTTTCCTAGAACCTTAAGCTCGATGTTATAGTATGATGATATTTTATGTGCTTTATTATTGTACTTTTGAGCCTTGGATTTATTGGTATTTGAGACTTAGATTGCCTTATGGTCTTGAGAGTACCTTGGTTCTATCTCCTAGCATGGGGGGTGGAACTTTATCAGTTTCACATGGTTGGGTGGCAAATCTCTTTCAATGTATTGTTCGTGGTTCGGGTCATGGCTTGGATTCTGAGTTGTTCAATGGTGAAGATTTTGTTCTCATATCATGTATCTCTATCTTTTGTTATCAAGATGTAAAGATGTATTATAAGCCCTTGGGCAACTTGATGTAATTATCTTTCTATATGCCTTCGGGCAATGTGCAGTAATTGTAATTATGTTTGTGAAAGGAATTTGTAATAAATAAGCTATGTATTCGGGAAGAGTAGAATTATGAATTTGAACAGGGGATTGAATATGGTTAAATCAATGAGTAATTCCTATCTTATATCTCTTGTTAATTTTAAATGAAATTGGAAGTAATGGTTCTATGCAAACCTTTATAATGAAAGTACTTATGGATGTAAACTTCTTTTGATGTTTGGTTAGTGAAAAGATGTGCTAAGGGTTCAACGGTATCTCCAGGTGAAATAATAAGGGAAAAGTAAATGTGTATGTTATTGAAAGAAGTAATGGATGTGATTTCTTAAATGTATATTTCAATGTGAGTGATGTTGGGTTATTCAAACTAGGTTTTAATATAAATCCTTTATTAGATGTTTTACAAGGTTATAGTTGATAGTTTGTGGAAGTTAAATGCCTGATAAAAATGATTCATTAAATGGTGTATGTTGGTTATCAATATATGGTTAAGTACTTTACATTCTTGCTATTATTATATTGAAAATAGAAAGTAAGGACTTTTAATGGAAAAGTTTATTTGAGCGTAATTGAGTGGAGCATTGATAATATTAAGGAGTAAATAAATATGAAAGAATAAATGTGCTTAATGGATGTGATAAGTAATGTGTGTTTGTTTCACTTCTAAAGGTAAATTATGTGTTAGTCGGTAAGGAAAATTAATTCCGCTAGTTCATTAATGTAATTGGTTTTGATTTGAAATAGGATCAATGTAAATTGGAGTTGAAATAGAAATAGAATTTGTTTGATTAAGTAATAAAATGAAATACTTGAAAATGGTAAATGAATTCATTAAGGGAACCTTAAGGAATGTACTTGTGAATGGTAATGATGTTATGTTAGAATGTTAAAAAAAAATTGTTAGTTGTAATTTTAGGTCATAGACCTAATTTCTTATGGGTTCCCTAGTGGGGACATTACATATGGTGTATAATTTATGCTTAGTTGACACCCATTTTAGTGTGTTTCCATTCTTCCATGCATTTGAGTCCTTTAATTAATGAGGGTCCTTAATTATAATTGTCTCCTTAATTATTTTATTCAAATGTTATCTTTCATGCACATATGCCCTATTTCATGTGTTTCCCTCTTCACACCCCAATTTGGCCTATATTTTTTTAATCTGTATAATCATATTAACTCTTGATTAAAATGTGAGCCCTTTTTTCCTTGGAAAGGGAAAGAAGGGTAGAGTGAGTCATAAATTTTCCAACCCTATCATTCAAAGGTTCCCTTGCCATGCTAAGTTGGACCTAAATTTGAATTGGAATTTGGAATTGTTATTTCAAGTTAGATTCTAAATTCAAAGTGAACCCACTTCACCTATTGAGCCCCAAAATGGCTCATTTTGGGATCCAAACCAAAGGAAGTCAAGAGAAGACCATCAAAGAAATCAATAAAAAAAAAAAGAAACCAAGGAACAATAAAGTCAATTCAATAAATAAAGCATGAAAGATATGGTGTAATGTCTAGATCCTACCATGTATGAAGACATCCATGTCCTTTCTTTCTTAGATCTAAATCCAAGACTACATCAAGAAAAAATTCCATACATCTTCATGAGTCATCCAACATTTGTAAAGGTATAACACTTATCAAGCCTCTGCTTAGTCTGCTAGTAATAACACACTTCTTTCATGTGTGCAACTTTATTTTATTTTAATGTTATTTTCCTAAATAAGGGTTTGACTAATGCAAGCCCCTTTCTCCCAACAATTTCCTTATTTTTTGTTTACAAGTAATAGGAATAGAAGTTTTGGATCTATAATTAGGAAGTCTTAACTGTCTACTTTAGATCCTAGGGTCTAACATTAGAATTTTACTTTAAACAAGGATAACTTTCACCTACAAGGGCGAGTCTAGTTGTCCCTTTCTACTCATATTTCCCCTATTCTCCCAGGTCGCTCCTATGACACGAATTTGTCTATAACTTTCTATGGATGTTAGTGTATCTATCTACTTTTAGATCTAGCTATATAATTGTCATATCACTATGCTTGTTGTTTGTGTATACAAATCTATCTCCTTTATATTCGATTGCACCCCATTTTCTTCATTCCTTCATTTCATTTACACATCCTACAATATACATAAGAAAATGAGGACCCTTACATTCATTTAGCACTTTAGTCATCTTAATCCTAGTGGGTTGTTTCACTTCCTAATGTAATAATTTGGAGATATAGGCCTTGGTGCCTTAGTTTTCACATTGAATCTAGTGGATGCTTATCCCCTTTTCATTTTCCATTCATCACATTTTAGTGAACTTGATTCATAATATTTTCACTTCTAATTTGTCTTATTAGATCTAATTTGTATGAATTACATCTACTTTATTAGGTTTTATGCATTTTTACATATATCTTGTTTTGTATGGGCTTAGTCAATAGTTGCATGATCTCTATCTTTTCATTTTAGATCTAATTTAATTATTCATAAAATATTTAAATGAACAATCCGTTACTAATTTATATTGTTTAGACATTTCTTTCTTTCTTTTCCTTTTATGAGTGACATAACCTTGAGTCCTACATATGACATTTTGGTGAGAAGTTGTAGAATTATGAGTTCTCTTGATCATGAGTCCTCTAATGTATTCCATTAGAATGTGGATGATACATCTATACATGTTAATGACATACCCAATATTGTTGATAATACATATTTGCACTCTTCTCATGATGAAGATGAATCCTTAAGAGTGTCTCCTACCCAAGTGCAAAATCTTTCCCATGATTTTGAAAAATTTGAGTAATGGTTATGTCAAGAGTATTTTAGTAGGTGTTTCCTTTGGTGTTTTATCATTAATATCAATATGAAAGTATTTTTTGTTGGCCATGTTATGATAAAAAGGTATACATGTTCCTATTCTGTTTGTGCCAACATGCTTTGAAGATTCATAATGAAATTGGTGTTACAATATATTTGGCTCTAAAAGGAATAGTGTGATCTTCAATTTTATACTTCTTTTGACATCAATAATGATTTATATTTTACCGTATTCTGATAAATGATTTATCTTATGCCACAAAATATTTGTATAGAAATGGTTAAGACTACATTTTGTGTAAACCTTGACAAGTTCTTGCATTCTCTTCTTATGATAAAATCATGATTATCAGTGATATTTTTTGTTTCCTTACTTCGATGATATAAGTCTTGATCATTCTAAGAGCTTCTTCATGACACCCATTCAAAGATATATGCTTCTACAAATGAATTGAAGTAAAATTTAGTTTCTATCACACAAGAAAAAGGAAGTCTATAGAACAATAACATGATAACCAATAACAAATTAAAAACATAGCATTTATTAAGATTGTATCAAAGAGGTTAAAGGTTTTTAGTTATTTTCAATAATTTTTAGTTACCTGTTTGCATATGATTATCAAAGATCATTGATAAATTAAGTCCACAAGATAGGTTATTCATGACTTTAAAATGATTGTTAATTACTTCTTAAACAAACTAATTATTAAGAATTTGTTAGAAAATTTTATACATATTACTTAAACCATTTGTGTAAAAGGATGAATAAGATAGTCAACTTGAAAGAGAAGATAATAAGAAAAAATAATCTACTCAAATATGATGGTTGATTTAAATTTCAATTGTTAAGGTTGGTTGTTGAAAGTTTTGTTTTTAATTGTCATTTGAAACTACACAAAAACATATCATTGTGGAGTTATTCTTTACAAAGAATATCTAGTGGATGAAAAAAAAAAAAAAATGTTGGAGAACACATGCGATTCGTATAGAATTAAAATAGTATGTTTATATATATATATATATATATATATATAGAATAAAATGATGTTCAAAGATGATGATGGATTTGATCAAGTGATAGTATAAAGGTTTTTTTGTATTATTATCAATATTTGTATTTTTATGTTGGCATAATTGATGCAGTGATGGTAGGTGATGCGATGTTACATATTTGGTGTTGAGATGATCAAGTATTATGTCATCATTGATGTCAAGTATTGACCCATTATTCTTAAAGTGTGTTTCCAAGTATGTGAGAAGGATGAAAAGTGTGTTGCAAGTAGTTCTAGTGGTCACAATCATTAAGGGAGAGTTTGTTAGAAAGTAAAGTCCACCAAGATAACTGAGAGGGGGAGGATGAATTAGTTATCTAATTGTAAAGGATAAAATATGGATGGGGTCCTAGAACAATGATTTTCACCTAAAAGAGACCCCAAAAGCCAATATTTTACACTTATATGAAATTGTATTGATGTGGAAAGTAAATGTAGATGATTAATATTGAAATTGGGGAATAAAGGTACTTACCTTCGAAAAAGAATTGACTAAAAACCCTATCAAACAATCTCAAAAATAGTTGATTTTCACAAGTCTGAACTGAAACTGCGAGATCTACAAAACTCAGAAATATTTTTTCGAGATGAGATCAAGTCGACCTTGACCCTCATAAAAGGTCAAGGATGACCTCAGGAAAATGAAGGTCAACTTTCAATTTGTTCATGAATCTCGAAATTTTGGCAAAAAGGTTATCCAAATCTACTCTCAAATCTGAAGTTCTGCACTTGTACCTACAAGAAAAAGAGGGTTTTTGGTTGTTTGTTTGGGGGGTTTGCCTCCTTCAAACCCCAATTTAGGAATTAACCTTGAAATTGAATTGAAATTGCTAGAGTAAACAAAGTAAATGGAATAGTTCACCTTGCTTGAGTTGAAACCCTTGTGGAGGATTCAAATCCTTGAATCCACAAGAATGGATGAATGTGGAATCACATGTAGGATGTCTCCAATCAATTTTCTTTAGATCTTCAACAGCAATCTTGAATGGATCTTGAATTTGAAAGAGGCTTGAATGGAAATCGAGGAATCTTCAATAAGAGAGCTCCATAGAGCTTGAATCCTTCAGTGGCTACTAATGGATCTCGTTGATGAATTGGATCTTGAATGCTTGAAGGCTTGAATGATTGAATGCTTGATCTTCTTTCTTGCTTACACTTGAGAGCTTGAGAGATTGAGAAACTTGATGGAGAAAATGAGAGATGAAGGTTCCCTTTTATAGTGATCTAGGACACAAGAGTGGCCTCGTAGTAAACAATAATTAAGGGCCCATGGCACAAAACTCTAGAGAGGTGCACATGGAGAGGAAATTAAATTAAAGTCTTGACACAAAACTCTAGGAGGGGCCACCCTTAATATAGAAATAAAATAATTATTTAAGAGCCTTGTTAAAAAAATTGAGGTAAGGCCAACCCCAAAGCTAATTTGAGCATTAGGAACAAAACTTGAGAAAGGCTAATCTCCAATAATAAATTAGGATTCCTATACAAATATCGTGAAAGGTCCACCTAAAATATTAATTTGAGAATTTGACACTTAATCCGAGAAATAGTGGGCCCAAAGAGGGAAAAGACAAATTTTTTGATGAAACCTCGCAACCGGAAGCTAACCCCAAAGATCCAAAACCCTAGGGTCAAGGTTGAGCTTGAACCTAACTAGGTTAGGGTCAAGGTCGATCTTGACCTATTCAGGATTGAGGTTGACTTTGACCCCATAAGGTCAACTTTGACCTTATGGTCAAAAACCTCAAGTTCATAGTCCAGAATGCCAAGAAAGTGCTAGGAAGAAGTGGAAAATGGGGTAGAACAGGGGGAAAAGCTAGATCCAAGTTGAATATCCATTCGAGGCATTTGACATGACCCCAAACCACTTACTCGGAGGGCTAAACGCTCTTACCATGGAAGTGCTTCCATTTTAAGATGATACATTAAGCCCCCACTTTAGCAAGAGTATGGACTCGATGCAAACTCTTGGTAAATTGAGATCAAAAAGAAAAAGATAATCTTATTGAAATCAAAGGGACAAAGGAATCCTCAAGCCCCCAGGCACTCAAGTCTTTGTCAAATCCAAGATTTCAATAAGAGAGACATCACTGAAGAAAAGATAGAGGGGGAAGAGAGGAGTGGCTAGCTCGCCCAGTAAGATGTGTGTATCTCATTATGAACCATAAAAGGATAGGATGACCTACCAAGAAAACACTTGATAGTCACCCCATAATGTTGTGTGCCTTCTGGTGGCTTTGTGCATGTATGTAGTGCATCTTCTAATGGCTTTTATAAAGTGCCCATGGATCCACCTTCTTGTATCACCATGGAATACAAAATGTGTGTCTCCTCAGGATTTAGCAACTTATGTGTGTTACCCTTGGAAGATTTAGCATATTGATGCATGTCTTTTCAGGATTTAGCAACTTATGTGCGTTACCTTCCAAGATTTAGCATATTGAAAATTTTGAAAAATGCATGTCTCCTCAGGATTTAGCAACTTATGTGCATTACCTTTGGAAGATTTAGCATATTTGATATTGGAAATGCATGTCCCTTCAGGATTTAGCAACTTATGTGCATTACCTTCCGAGATTTAGCATGCTGCAAAACAAAAAGTTAGAACAAAAATACATAATATAGAGCAAGGGAGGCCATTTATATGCCCCCCTCCTTAAGATGACAAAAACATAATATTTTGACATGTTAAGGAAAGAAAAAGAACAAGGATAAAGCCTTCTTTAGCATCAAGACAATATCCTTAGACAACACCCAGTCTAGGCCAAGAAGGTCACAGCTCCTATGAGGACATGGAAGGGATGAATGCAAAGAGATATCATGCAAGAAGTGAAAAAGTAACCTTTGTGAGGGATAGCACACTATTTAGTTTCCAAGGTGAGAGATATATCAACCATGGAAACCCAATGTCAAATAATGAAATAGGTTGTGATCAAGGACAAATATCCTCAATGCAAACCAAAATGTTCATGTATGATTGGATATTACATAATAGATAGATACTGCTTAACCAAGGAAAGAGGTGAATCCTAGAAAGATAGAAAAGAAGGAGATGACATCCTTGCCCCCCAAAGCATAGGAACAAGGATGGAAGGGGACCTATTATATCGCTCACAACACTGTGCAAGACAATGAGCCCCCAAGGATTAGGCTAACATTGTTTAGATAATGTGGAGTTCTATAATAGCAACATAAATGTTATTTAGAAAAAAATAGTATTGAAATACAACTCATTGCCACATGCTATATAAATAACCTAACTATCAATGAGTTGCCTAATCTTATAATGTAAAGCATGACATTCATTAGTAGAGTGATCATGAATTCTATGATATAAACAAAAAGGAAGAGTCTTCAAGTGTGGGCTACATTTCTTTTTGCGTTTAGGTCTAGTAATGATCTTAGCACGAAGGAGTTTAGACAAAAGAATATCTTAGTTTAATTCCTTCACAGGTTCATCATGTTTTGAAGTGTTATTTGAGATGTTGTTAACATTAATTTTTTGTTGAGGATTAAATCCTATTCCATAAGAATGTTCATGCCCCCCAGTGTGTAAGGGCATTTGAATTCCTTATTTATGCTTACCACATCCTTGACCATTAAATCCTTATTTAACAAGGAAATGATAACCATGACCATAACAAGAAGCCATATCAGAAGGAGTCAATGGAACTTCAGTAGTCACTATATCATCCTTAGTAGGTTTAACAAATTCATTATGGGTAGAAGCAGTGACAAAGTTATTGTGAAGAGTATTAGAAGTAGAAGTAAAAACTCATTGTTCAAACTATCTTTGTTGCTTCATAAAATCAAGATCATTAATCTTATACTCTCCAATAAAGGTAGGAGTAAAATCCAAGGTTCCCCAATCATTGCCACGAAGAGCATTAAAGAAAGAAGGATTATTATTAGGAGTAGGAGTAGTGTGGGTTTGAATATTCAGACAAGGATTAGGCGCATCATATGTATGAAGCGAATACATCTTGTTGTCATGTATAAACTTAACTTTACGGTGAAGGGTGGAAGGAACCACATGCATCTCATGCAACCAAGGTCTACCCAAAAGAAGGTTATAATTGAGAGGTCCAGGCATAACATTAATAGGTGTATTCATGATGATCAATCCTAGTTTGATAGGTAAGGTAATGATTCCTAAAGTGTTCTTAGCAATGTTATCAAAGCCACGTATAGGAACATTGTTAGGTTGAATAGTTGAAAGATTGGCATTAATCACTTTTAGCATGTCCATGCTACAAAAATTAAGCCCATATCCATTATCAATCAATGTCCTATGAATGATACTTTTATTGATAGTTACAACAACCACAAGAGCATCATACCGATTCTGAACTTCTTTAGAAGGTATATCCTTTTGAGTAAATACAATTTTAGGAGGACCTAGGGTAGCATGCATGCATTGTAAGAATTTATTGATGTTCTCTTGATTAGGAGGTGGAGTAGGAAGAGTTGCTAGAAATTTTTGCAAGGCTTCGTAGTAGGTAGGTGAAGTTTGAAGAAGCTCCCATAAAGAAATCTTGGCAAGAGTGTTTTCTAATTAGTTTATCAAATCATACTCCTTAAGGTGGAGGAGGAAGAATAGGTTGAGAAGGTGGTAAAGAAGTAGAAACCATTGGATTAGGTTGAGGATTATTCCTTGTACAATATGTGTGAGCTATAGAATCTTGGTCATTGAAAGACTCCATAGGTTTACCTTTGATAGTAATGTGGGGACAACCTTTGACAGTCAACAAGGGTTTGGGACAAACCATTTTAGTTGTCTCAACACGACAAATAGATTCACAAGGAAGAAAAGAGGACATCCTAGGAGGAGATGAGGTAAGATCTTGATTTTCCATAGGATCATCACTAAAAGGGAGAGCATTAAGGGAATTCATATCATTCTCCACTAATGCCTCATTACTAGAAGGAATCTCAAATGGAGGTAGAGGATCTATAATATCATCTTATTTCACTAAAATGTATGCATAAGGGGAATGTGTTGTAGAAAAAGATTTATCATCATGTATGAATATGTCATCCATTAATAAATCACCCTCTTGAATCAAAGTTTCTTTGCGAGGAGAGGATAAATCAATGTCGTTATCTAAGGGATCATCCAAAATGGTTTCATGAGGAAGAGAGTAATCAACATCCAAATCCAAAGGTTCATCCCAAATAGGAGGATTATCATCCCTACCCATAAAGAACAATTTAGGATCCCTAGAGGCGAAAGAAGGTAAATTATGTTCTAAAGTAGGCTCATAGAAAGGACATATATTAGGAAAAGAATCAACATCAATCCTTAACTCGTCTCCATAAAGAGAAATATGATGGAGAGATAAATTAAAGTCATCTTCTCACTCTAATATATCTTTATAAGGAAATTCAAAAGAGGACAAAGCAACATCACACACACTAGATAAAGTCTTTCTAGGTGTAACATCATGCAATGGTAAGGTAAGAGGAGAATGTTGTGTAATCTCGAAAGTTATAGAAGAATGTTTGGAAAATATTTGAAACAATTTGTGCAACATGATGAAAAATAAATAAATGAATAGAAAATAGATCTATATATATCCAAATGCATTCAAATGAGATCTATGAGCATGAAAAGGAAATCAAACACACAATAGGGCATCTAATTCCACAAAAGAAAGAGGATTCGTAAAATGGGTTCACCAAAATGTATAGGATAAAGGTGAACATACAAGATAATGCAAAGGAAGATCTAGCACAATAAAGCATCTAAATATACACAAAATAAATGTAAAGGATAAAAAATGGATGGGGTCTTAGAACAATGATTTTCACCTAAAAGAGACCCTAAAAGCCAATATTTTACACTTACATGAAATTGTATTGATGTGGAAAGTAAATGTAGATGATTAATATTGAAATTGGGGAATAAAGGTACTTACCTCCGAAAATGAATCGGCTGAAAACCCTATCAAACAATCTCAAAAATAATTGATTATCAAAATTTTGAACCGAAACTGCGAAATCTACAAAACCCAGAAATGTTTTTTTGAGATGAGATCAGGTCGACCTTGACCCTCATAAAAGGTCAAGGATGACCTCAGGAAAATGAAGGTTGACTTTGACTTTGTTCGTGGATCTCGAAAGTTCGGCAAAAAGGGTATCCAAATCTACTCTCAGATCCAAAGTTTTGCACATATACCTACAAGAAAAAGAGGGTTTTTTGTTGTTTGTTTGGGGGGTTTGCCTCCGTCAAACCCCAATTTAGGAATTAACCTTGAAATTGAATTGAAATTTCTGGAATAAACAAAGTCAATAGAACAATTCACCTTGCTTGAGTTGAAACCCTCGTGGAGGATTCAAATCCTTGAATCCATAAGAATGGATGAATGTAGAATCACATGTAGGATGTCTCCAATCAATTGTCTTTAGATCGTCAACAACAATCTTGAATGGATCTTGAATTTGGAAGAGGCTTGAATGGAAATGGAGGAATCTTCAATAAGAGAGCTCCATAGAGCTTGAATCCTTCAATGGCTACTAATGGATCTCCTTCATGAATTGGATCTTGAATGCTTAAAGGCTTGAATGCTTGAATGCTTTATCTTCTTGCTTGCTTACACTTGAGAGCTTGAGAGATTGAGAAACTTGATGGATAAAATGAGAGAGGAAGGCTCCCATTTATAGTATCTAGGGCACAAGAGGGGCCTTGTAAAAAACAATAATTAAGGGCCCATGGCACAAAACTCTAGAGAGGTGCACATGGAGAGGAAATTAAATTGAAGTCTTGACACAAAACTCTAGGAGGGGACCACCCTTAATATAGAAATAAAATAATTATTTAAGAGCCTTGTTACAAAATTCGAGGTAAGGCTAACCCCAAAGTTAATTTGAGCATTAGGCGCAAAACTCGAGAAAGGCTAATCTCCAATAATAAATTAGGATTCTTATACAAATATTGAGAAAGGTCCACCTCAAATATTAATTTGAGAGTTTGACACTTAATTAAAGAAATAGTGGTCCCAAAGAGGGAAAAGACAAGTTTTTGATTGAAACCCCACAACCGAAAGCTAACCTCAAAGATCCCAAACCCTAGGGCCAAGGTTGAGCTTGAACCTGACTAGGTCAGGGTCGAGGTTGATCCTGACCTAGTCAGGATCAATGTTGACTTTGACCTTATGGTCAAAAACCTCAGGTTCATAGTCTAGAATGCCAGGAAAGTGCTAGGAAGAAGTGGAAAATGGGGTAGAATAGGGGGGAAAAGCTAGATCCAAGTCGAATATCCATTCAAGGCATTCGACATGACCCCAAACCACTTACTCAGAGGGCTAAATGCTCTTACCATGGAAGTGCTTCCATTTTAAGATGATACACTAATAATTATAACTTGTATCAACTTCAATAGATTTCAACCATGTAAATAATATAATTACCAACCATAGAAAGATATTCATACACAATAACACAATGACACAAGATATGTTGACTAGGGAACCTCTTGATCAAAGAGTAAACCTCGGTGAGAATGATGCCCACAAAATATATACTAATATGAATATTCCTTGTGAAAAGATGGACTTTGTTAGGAGTCTTATGAAATACATTCAATACATATGAATCTTAGTTAGGAGGTTTTGAATCCTTGCCAAAAGATTTAACTCTGTTAGGAGTTATGGAAGATGGAAGGACCCACTGCCCAAACAACTTCAATGGAAAGATCACTGAACACACTCTCCAACTAATCTCTAGATTATTCAATAGAATAATATCAAATCATTATTGATCTCAACAATATGTTACCTCTTCTCTAATTGTGCCAAACCGCACTCACTGCTATACCAGATCTCAATTTTAGATCTCTATACCTCACATGTCTTCCTTCACAAATTCACTTTCACAACTTTATTTAGTTCATCATAATTCATCAAAACTTTATTCAACCATATGATAACAAGGAAAAACATTCCTTCCTTTATACCACACTCAAGTAATTACAAATGAGTTGGCATCCAATTACAAAATAAAAGTTTCTACACGCTACATCAAAAATTACTCAAAACTGTCATCTTCCAATTAGAATAATTCTTCACTCATACAACCTCGAAGTTTTCACTATCATCCACGTCACTAACAATATTTCTTTGACTTCCCTCTAACTGTACAAAACCAGATTCCATCCTGATTAGGAGATACCATTTGATTTCCACAAACTGCTACTCAGGAACACTGCCTGAATACTACTTCCACCAAAATGCTCATAACTTTCATGAATAAATGAATTACTATTTGCGCTCTTAACCATAAACATATAACATATCAAATAGTAAATCCTCAACATCACATAGCTTGATCTACAATATCGCATGTGCGCTAATCAAAACACTATCTACTCCTTTGCTAATCTCTAGTAGATCATTGTGTTGACATCAATGACAATCACAATCATGAATGCAACAGCAACTGCTACAAAATGGGTGCCAGTACTCCCATAGGATATATTCAACATTCATTCCTAATAGAATTGGTAATGTCTTTAGATGTTAACCATATGATCACAATAGTTGAATGTACGATTTATGTAAGTTATGATTGATTTACATATGATAGGGTAATTGATAGAATAGTCCATGATTGGTAATGAGTGATTTGATTGTTCTATCAAATCTATTCTGATTTAGGTGGAACGATCAAATAATTGAGTTATTAAATCTATTTTGAGCTCATGGTTATGACCATGACTGATTTGGCTGATCAGTAAGCATTTTTTATGGTTACATAAGATGTTTAAGTGAAAAGTGACAACTTTCTTGAGCTATCAATGATAGAGCTTCTATTGGTGACTACTAATCAAGTTGTTATGAGTCATTTATGTTCTAGCTATCATAATGACATGTTTTAAATATTTTGTGGTGATGTGTTAGAATTACATTGATCAAGGTAGATGTTTTATCAAGATGAAGTCTGAGTTGGTCAAAATGTATTTGACTGTTCTTGATAAAATAAATTATAATGGTCTATCCTTTGGCTGACCTATTTGGTAAAGTTGGTTGCTATATTGGGATGTGTGTTTTGGCATGATCTCTCTAAGTGAGAAGATTTAAAAAGTGATTTCAAGTGTGTTGGATAAGCTTTTAGGGATGTGGTAGGATTAGGGCTTGAGAAATGATATTTATATCATAAAATTGAAGATTTATTGGTGCAGATCATGGTTCTTATGGTGCAGTCAAGCTAGGGTATTCTAGAGTCTTCTAGGGAGATAATTAATGTTGTACAGAGGATCTAATCAAGAAAAGGAACTGCTATCTCTAGATCACAAGGCCCTAACAAGTTTCTTGTGTGTAAATCCCTTATGTAGGTAGATGCTAACATATCTTAATTGTAAATATCTTAATAGAGTAGCTTAATAAATTGAGTTTGAAATCCCTGAAAAGAGTTACTCCTAACAAGGTAAAGCTCCTGGCAGGGCTAGAGGTGAATTTGATAACTGGGTGGAACCTAACAATGTGTGTATAAAATCCTAACATGGCTAATATCCTAACAAGGCATACTTCACAAGAATACATAATTTGTGAGTATCATCTCACATGTGGTTTTCACCTATTTGGGTTTCCATGGGAAAAATATTTGTGTTATTTGTTTCATGCATTGTGGTGTCTTTGTTTTTGTGGTTAAGTTACATTTTATTATCAATTAGTAAACTTGTGAATGTTTTTTTTGAGTTAAAGAAGAAGTTTACAGATATCATTGATTACTAATTCACCCCCCCTCTCAGTAATATTGGACCCTAAGGACTAACAATTGTTATTTGAGCCTTGGTCCTCTCTGTGGTGAAGCTTAACAACTTGAGGTTGAGATTCAACAATGATGAGGAAGGAAGGTCTTAAGTTTACAAAGGAGAACTACTTTGTGTGGAGTGGTAGAATGAAGCCTTATCTAAAAGTTATGGGTAACTAGTATTGGAATCATGTTGTTATTAAGTGTGTTACACAAATCAAGACTCTCAATGCAAATTAGCTAAGGGAACAAAAAGAGAATACTACAGCTATGAAATTCATTGCAAGTACATTATTTGATGTAGAGTTTTTTGATATCCAAGATCTTAAAACCATCTATGATGTGTGGGAGAAATTTAAGTTTGTGTATGGTGGTGAAAAACATGTGCAGAAAGCTAAGGTTGAGAGCCTACAAGGAAAATTTGATGACATAAGGATGGTTGAAGCCGAAAACATTGAGAAGTATGGTTAGAGAATAAAATAAGTGGTTGTTTCTATCAAAAGTACTAGAGGAACATCTATTAAATAAGATGATGTGGTAAGTAAAGTATTGAGAACCTTGTTACATCTTTATGTTATTAGGGTTTTTGTTATTCAGGAGTTAAGATATTTAGGAATTTCCATTGTCTCTCTTGATGCATTTTTGAGAAAGTTGATTTCTTTTGAACTTAGCGATTATGATAAATAGTGTTCCAAAGATTGAAGATGCATTCATGGAATGTATGTCTCTTGCACCTATAGGGAAAGTAAAGGAAGTTATTCATGAATCTTCTTCTATATCAAGTTACTCTATGATTATGATTCTATCTTGTTTGAAGAAAATAAATATGATGAAATGGAAGCATTTCTTTCTGGGAAGTTACCTAGAGGAACCAATAAGTAAAAGGGTAAGGTACCTCTTAAATGATTCTAAAGTAACAAGATTGGATACATTGCTGCCAGGTGTCTTGATGGTGATAAGAAGGAAAATCCTAAGAGATTCAAGGATAAGAGAAAAAAGACTTGTTTTGTTGTTGTTGATGAAGGGGTTACCAATGAGGAATTTGAAGATAATGAAGAAGATGTATTTATTTTTGTTGATGTTAAGGAAAATCCCCTTGTAGACAGTGAAAAAAACTTGATTTATAGCATGGATCACAGTGGATAATGGAAAATAGATAGTGGATGTACACATAATATGATTGGTGAAAAGAGTAAGCTCACTAAGTTATAAGAATGTGATGGTGGAGCAGTAAGGACTAGTAATAATTCTCTTTTCTTAGTAAAAGGAATAGGATCTATTGAACTAAATAGAAAAATAAATTGTGATGATGTTTACTATATAGAAGGCCTAGGGTATAGTTTGTTGAGTTTAGTATAATTGAATAACAAAGGCTATCTTGTAGAGCTCAAAGGAGGTGTATGTAGGATACTTGGGAGGTTTAGCGATCTGATTCTTATCGATATGCAAACTAAAGGTAACTTATTCCATCTGAATACTATAGTAAAGAGTTTTCTTATTGCAAAAGTTGATGATAGTTGGTTGTGGCATAGGAGTTTTTGTCATGTTAACTTTGATAGCTAGGTCAAAGTGAGTAAGATTAATATTGTTAGATATTTTCCACAACTAGTAAAACTAGACAATATTATGTGCAAGGAATGTTAGCTAGGAAGTTAACTAGATCTATTTTTATGTGTAAATCATTTTTATTTAAAGGTATTTTGGATTTAGTTCATACTCATTTGTGTGGTCCTATGAGAGAAAGAAGCTATTATGAAGATAAGTACTTTATATTTTTTTTTATGATTACTATAGGATGATGTGGTTTACTTTTCTAAAAGAAAAATAAGATGCACTATCTTTTTTTTAAGGTGTTCAAAAGGAAACAAGTACAAGTATGAAGTTCTTGAGATTTGACAAAGGTGGTGAGTTTACATGTTTGGAATTCACTAGGTTTTGTGAAGAACATTGAATTAAGAGGTAAATGTTGGACCCTATAACTTAACAAAATGGGATTGTAGAGAGAAGGAGTAGATCTATTATTTATGTTGCAAGAACTATCATGGTTCAAAGAAATTTTCCTCAAATGTTTTGGAGATAATCTACATTGAATTGGGTACTAGTGAAGAAGGGCACTGATAAGACTCCATATGAGTTATAGCATGGTCACACACCTAGTGTGAAATACTTCAATGTTTTTGGGAGAAGATGCTACATAAAGAGAGTTGACTATACAATAAAATTTGATCCAAAGAGTGATGAAGGAATATTCCTAGGATTTTTTACAAAATGAAAAGTTTACAAGTGTCTAAACAAAAGAACCAACAAGATGATAGAAAGTACAAATGTGAAGATTGATGAATTTTGAAAATAAAATGATGGTTCTAGCAATAATAAATTAGGAGATGATCATGGGATTGTATATATTCAACCAAAGGAGGAAGAATTTCAAAATTAGAACAATGAGGATGAACCTGTTCAATCAGTAGAAGAGGCTCCTAGACCTAAACTAGTGATACAAAGGCATGTAAAGTTGAATCATTCTACTAATTACATTATTGGTGATAATAATGCTAGTGTTCAGACTAGAAGAAAGATCATAGAAAGTACCTATATGATTTATGAACATGAACCTAAATTAGTAGGAGAGGCATTGAAGAAGGAAGAATGGGTTAAGGCCACGGAAGAAGAATTGGATGAAATAAAGAACAATACTTGGGTACTAGTTCCCAAACCTTTTGATAATAGTTTGATAGGAACTAAGTGGGTTGCCATGTCCTACCAGGGAACCTAGGATACATTAACTTATAATTTTTTACTAAGTTTACAAAATAACAATAATGAATAAAAAAGTGAAAGCAATAAAATAAAGTTAATAAATAATCATATACACAATCTCATTTATAGATTACAAATCTCAAGGGTTCCTTCATGTGGAAAATGTAAATATAATTTAATCTATTAAGTACAATAACCATATAAATCTTCCACATAATGAAAATAAAGTATGTATCATCTCATAAAGAATAAACAAATACATTTGAACCATAAGGTATACATAATATCCTACATCCACTACACAAGTCACAATATATGTAAATATAATCTAAGTATAGAGGACAAATATAATGAAAAGGAAGAATATGATGTTGGAAATTGTAATTAAAGCAATTGTTGTATTGTCATTGATGTCAAAACCTTAACTGGTAAGACTATTGCTATTTAAGAAAGTACTATATCTATTTCAATGATGTGAAGGTAATGGGCAAGGTTGGTAACAATAGCACCCAAGGAAAGGTTGAGTTATCTTGATACTTCAATGGGTACTTGATTATGTGGCACAATAATGAGACAAAGTATCGTTTATCTAAGTAAGAAGGAAGACTAAACAAGTAGGCTTAACTGAGCCAAAGTGAAGAAATCTAGTTTAGGCCGAGTGATGTTAGTGTCAACCGAGCTAGTATATGCCGAGTAAATTTAGTGTTGACCAAACATTAGTTAATTGCCAAGGAAGATAATATTAATTGAGGAAATAGTTTTAGTGATGACTGGCCTAGCCATAGAAGACCAAGAAGTTGTACTTAGTATTGACCAAGCATCAACAATTTACATTTGATGAAGAATTCAAATTTCCAGCCAACATAGTTGAATTCTTGGTTTATGTAAATCATGTTAACTTTATTTATTGATTGTATGGAAGTATTTAATGCACCGAAAAATGTTTTATTGTAAATCTATAAAGATATTTGAGATGATTCTAGAAGGATGGACAAAGAACATAAAGTTGGAAAGATTTGATGAATTTGACCTAACCCGAAGATCTACATAGGAGATTAAGAGGCAAAAGTAAGATCCACCCAAGTGAGGAAGTATTAAGGAAATCTAAGCATGAAGTTGAAGCATGCAGAGGATGGTGGAGTCATTGTTGATGTTATTGAATATATAAGTAGAAAGGGCTGAAGGAGAAGGTGTTGTGATTGCTTGAAGAGATTTCTGAGTAGATCAGTGGTGGAGATGAAATGGATCACAGTCAATAAGCCAACATATGTTTATAGAATTAGATCTGATATTTGTAAAGTGAGTTGTATGTTTTTAGATCAATACCACTGTTACTTTCTAATCATTGTATTAGTCAAAATCCTTTTAATAGAGGTTGACCTAATAGTCATTTCTATAAATCCTTTGAACAAGATTTCATTCTAATGGAATGTATGTAAGTCCTATAACAAGGCTCACTTCTAACAGAGTGACTGAAATCCTTTAACCGGGTCACACCTAGTAGTGTGTTTTTTAACCTTTGATAGGGTTGGGTTTTTACAGATCGTTGAAGAGTTTGAAAGTTTGTTTTATACATCTGGACCTAAGAAAAATTGATTCACTACCCCTCTCTGTTGTTCTAAATCATACTAAGAATTGGTATCGGAGTTGTTGGTGCTTACAGAGAACAAATTTAAAGGCACTTGAAGTAAATGATCAAGATGTATAAGGAGGTACCAATGCTAAATAAGGAGAATTTCCTTGCATGGCAAAGTTTGATGAAATTTCATATGGATGGTATTGGTGATTTTGTAAAGTATTATGTTGAGCATGACTATGTCACACCTGTTGCACCTCTAACTACTGAGGAGATGAGAGCTAAGCAAGAACACAATCAAGAAATGTTGGAGATTGCATCTACTCTAAGTTACCCTTAATTTGAAGACATCAAAGACTACACTAATGCTAAGAAAATATGGGTCACTCTTGCAAACATCTATGGTGGCAACATAAATGTACTAAGGGAAAAAGCTAAAATGCTATCAGAGGAGATAATGGAACTATTGATGATGAAAATATTATTGGAAAAGTTTTGAGAACTTTGTGTCCTATATATGCCATCAAAATTTTAGCAATTCAAGAATCTAGATGTAACCCTAACAATGCTCTTACCTTGGAAAGTCTTGTTGGTAAGCTTACTACCTTTGAGCTTTCTAACTATGATAACTTCACTATTGCTAATGTTGAATCTACATTTAAGTCTCAGATGGTTCTGAATAAGTCAAAGAAGGAAAAGGAAAGATGCATTAGTGAGAGTGAAAGTGAAAGTGACGCATCTGATAAAGAACTTGAGGATCTTGAAGCTCTTATGGATCGAAGATTGAAAAGGGGAAAAGGAAAGTATAAAGGTAAACTCCCTATCGTATGTTTCTCATGTAATAAAGTTGGTCATATAGCTACAAGATGTCCTGACAGGGATGATAAGAATGAGGAAAGAGATAGCAAGCATAAGGATAAAATAGAAGAAAGAGGTTACCGAAGGTACAAGGACTACAAGGGAAAAGGTAAGAAATCTAGTTATATTGCCGAAGAAGAAACTAACACTGATAATGACGATTTTGAAATTGAGGTAGTCTATGTTGCTATGAAGGATGAATCTGATGAGGATGAGAAAACTACACTAATATCCTATGTGAACAAGAATGATAAGTGGATTATTGACATTGGTTATTCACACCACATGGCTGGTGACAAAAGTAAGTTTGATACCTTAGATCATTACAAAGGTAGAATTGTTAAATTTGGTAATGATGCACCATGTCCTGTAAGGGGTAAAGGTTTGCTTAAGCTGACTGATAAAATCACTTGTGAAAATTCTTATTGGGTGGAGGGTCTTAAATATAATCTAAGTGTTGTACAACTTAATAGCACTAGATACCGAGTTGAATTTCATCATAGAAAGGTCAAAATATTTGATGCCACTAGTGAACTGATTGGAAGTGGAGAACAAATAAGAGGTAATTTGTTCTATCTAGATCTATCTCAAGAGACATGTATGATTGCACAACTTGATGATATATGGTTATGGCATAAGCAGCTATGTCATGTTAACTTTGATAATTTGGTAGACATGAGTAAAAAGAAGAAAGTGAGAGGACTGCCTAGATTGAAGAAACCTGAGAATGTAATGTGCAAACAATGTCAGTTGGGTAAGATGACAGTCTAGTTTCAAGAGCAAGACTTTTACTTTTGAGAATGCTTTAGATTTGGTTCATACTAACCTTTGTGGACCTATGGGTGTACAAAGCTATTGTGGTGCTAGATATTTTATCTTGTTTGTTGATGATTATACCAGAATGCTGATTGTAATGTTCTTAACAAAAAATCTTATGCTTTTAAATTTTAAAGTGGTATTTGGCTAAGGTTGAAAAACAGACAGGTAGGAACCTGAAGTGTCTGAGATCTAACTGAGGTGGAGAATTATTATCCAATGAGTTCAATCTATTTTGCAATGATAGAGGAATCAAAAGACAAATGTCTTCACCTAGAACACCTCCATAGATTAGTATAGAAGAGAGAAGGAACAAATCTATCTTGGATTATGAAAGAACACTAATGATCGAGAAGAATGTTTCACATAAGTACTAGGGAGAAGTTGTAAGTATAGTTGTTTATACTCTTAACCAAGTACAGATAAAAAAAGGCACTAATGTTACACCTTATGACTTATGGCACAAGTATGCACCTAATGTAAAGTACTTTAGAATTTTTGGAAGAAAATGCTATATACTAAAAGACAATAGGAATGGGAAATTTGATGCTAAAACTAATGAGCGAATATTCCTAGGGTATTCCACAAAAAGTAAAGCTTATAAGTGTTTGAACTCTAACACTAACAAAATTGTGGAAAGTGTAAATGTCAAAGTTGATGAGTATGTAGAGAAAAATGAAGCTAAAAGAAAGAGAGAACCAGAAGATTATAGATCTTTTGTATACATAGAAGAAGGAGAGGCAAGTGACAAACTTGCACCTGATATAGAGTATCAAGTAAGCAATGTCGACCATCAGGGAAATAGTGCTGAGCTACAAAAAGAACATGTTGAGTGATAGGAAGGTACCGTCAAGTATCAGGAAGAGATTGTCAGGCATTTAGAAGTTAAACCTGAAAATCTTGTTGGTGAACCTGAAGAGCTAGAAGAAAGGAGAGAAGAACCTATTTTGGCACAATATGTAAGGAGACATCACAAGCCTGACCAAATAAATGGAGACAAAGAAACTAGAGTTCTGACCAGAAGCAAGTTAAGAGATCCTACATGTTTACTGTGTGAATTCGAGCTTAAGACAAGAAGGGAGGCATTATAAAATGAAGATTGGATCCAAGAAATGAATGAGGAGATAGAACAAATAGAGAAGAATGATACTTGGACACTAATGCCGAGACCAGAAAACAAAAATGTCATCGGGACAAAGTGGTTGTTCAGAAACAAGTTGAATGAACATGGACAAATCACAAGGAATAAAGCAAGGCTAATATGCAAAGCCTACACACAAGAAGAAGGAATATATTATGGAGAGGCATTTTCCCCTATAGAAATATTGGAAGGAGTAATAACTCTACTTGCATATGTTGCCTACAAAGATTTTAAGGTATACCAAATGGATGTCAAGTCTACATTTTTAAATGGTATATTAGAAGAAGAAGTGTACATTAAACAACCTGAAGGATTTGTTGATCCAAACAAGAAACACATGGTTTGAAAACTAAATAAAGCATTGTATGGATTAAAGCAAGCCCCCAGAGCATGGTATGAGAGGCTGCACAACTACCTGATACATATTGGATTTTCAAGGACAAATGACACCAGCAATTTGTACATGAAAGATGAAGAAGGTAAAGGAATCTTGTTCGCTAAGATTTTTGTAGATGATATTATATTTGGTGGACAAGATGCCATGTGTAAGAAATTTTCAACTAAAATGCAAACTGAATTTGAAATGAGTATGTTTGGAGAGATCAAATTCTTTGTTTTCTTACAAGTATATCAAATGGAGAAAGGTATTTTCATCACCCCATCTAAATATGTTCATGAGATACTGAAAACCTCTGGTATGGAGGATTCAAGGATAGCAAGTACTCCCATGGCTACTAGACAAAAATTATCTAAAAATGATGATGTTGCCGAGGTAAACCAGACTTTGTATAGGTCTATGATTGGAAAACTATAGTATGTTGTACACAGCCGACCTGATATTTCTCTAGCTGTTGGGATTGTGGCAAGATTCTCTGCCAATCCTAAGGAAACTCACATGATGGTTGTCAAAAGTATAATTAGATATTTGAAAGGGACCACAGATTATGGATTGTTCTATAAGAAACATGAAAGATTTGAACTGAGAGTGTATACTGATGTTGATTGGGCAAGAAATGTGGATGGCAGAAAAAGTACTAGTGGTGGAGCTTTCTTTCTTGGATAGAGATTAGTCTCCTAGACAAGAAATAAACAAAATTGCATTTCCCAATCTATTGCTAAAGTTGAGTATGTGGCTGTAGTAGTGAACTGTTTAAACTTGGTGTGGATAAAGCAATTGTTGGTAGGCATGAAAGAAGAGATCACTAAACTAGTTGTCATTTACTGTGACAATACAAGTGCTATCAACATCTCTAAGAATCCAGTGATGCACACAAAGACCAAACATGCCACCATCAAGTATCATTACTTGAGGGATTTGGTACAAGATAATGAGGTCTGAATGGAATAAGTGAATACAAAGGAACAACTAGCAGACATATTCACTAAAGCTTTACCTAAAGAAGGTCATGAATATCTAAGAGGTCAATTAAGGGTTCTTCCCCTAATTGAGGCTACCTAGTCAAGCTAGGAGCACTACATCAAATCTGTTGCAATGAGTATCTAACAAAATGATGCAGAAATAGGTCACACTTTAGGAGCAGCCTAGAGTTGTGAAAAGATTAGCAAAGCTGATAATCAGTCATAAGAAAAGATGACAAAGGGATAAATATTGTTACTGAACTGACAAGCTAATATCTACATCAGAAGGATGTATGTTTTAGTTTCTGATTTGGCATTATTGTCAAAGAGGGAGATCAACAAGATGAAAACACATGGAAGATCAACTAAGAGGGAGAGATTCAGAGGAAACAATGTTATTGTGTGCATGGTCATATAAGCAAGGCTAATTGGATCATAATGAAGCTAAGGATATTATAAATATTTTTTATGGACATATAAGTTTTGGATTGGTTGGTGATTCGTGTGTTATGCATACGATGTTGCCATCAATGCCAAAGAGGGATATTATTGGAAACTGTAATTGAAGCAATTGTTGTATTGTCATTGATGTCAAAACCTTAATTGGTAAGATTGTTGCTATTTAAGAAAGTACTATATCTATTTGATTGATGAGAAGGTTGTGGGAAAGGTTGGTAACAATAGCACCTAAGGAAAGGTTGAGTTATCTTGATACTTCAATGGGTACTTGATTATGTGGCACAATGATGAGACAAAGTATTGTTTATCTAAGTAAGAAGGAAGACTAAACAAGTAGGCTTAATCGAGCAAAAGTGAAGAAATATAGTTTAAGTCGAGTGATGTTAGTATTGACCGAGCCAATATATGCTGAGTAAATTTAGTGTTGACCAAACATCAATTAACTACCAAGGAAGATAGTATTAGCTAAGAAAATAGTTTTAGTGATGATCGACTATCTAGAGAAGATCGAGAAGTTGTACTTAGTATTGATCGAGCGTCAACAATTTACACTTGATGAAGGATTCAGATTCCTAGCCGACATAGTTGAATTATTGGTTTATGTAAATCATGTTAACTTTATTTATTGATTGTATGGAAGTATTTAATGCACTAAAAAATGTTTTATTGTAAATCTATAAAGAGATTTGAGACGATTCTAGAATGGAAGAAGAACATAAAGTTGGAAAGATTTGATGAATTTGGCCTAACCCTAAGATTTACAAAGGAGATTAAGTGGAAAAAGTAAGATTGACCTAAGTGAGGAAGTATTAAGGAAACCTACACATGAGATTGAAGCATGCAGAGGATGTTGGAGTTGTTGTTGATGTTATTGACTACATAAGTAGAAAAGGCTGAAGGAGGTGTTGTGATTGCTTGAAGAGATTTCTTAGCAGATCAGTGATGGAGATGAAAATGGATCACAGTCAGTAAGGCAACATATGTGTACAAAATTGGATCTGATATTTACAAAGTGAGTTGTGTGTTTTTGGATCAATACTACTGTTACTTTCTAATCATTGTATTAGTCAAAATCCTTTTAACAGAGGTTGACCTAACAGTCACTTGTATAAATCTTTTGAATAAGGTTGCATTCTAATAGAATGTATGTAAGTCCTATAACAAGGCTCACTTCTAATAGAGTGATTGAAATCCTTGAATCGGGTCAAACCTAGCAGTTTGTTTTGTAACCTTTGACAGGGTTGGCTTTTCACAGAGCTCACTTTAGAAGAGTGAAAATATTAGTAACATGTTACAAAGTGGTTTTTCCCAAATTGGGTTTCCACTATAAATCCTAGTGTTAATACTTGTGTGAATGTTTTGGTTTGAACATTTTTGAGTTTTAAAAGTTACATACTATTGGATAGTGAACTGAACTATTATATGTTTATGTTATGTATTCAATAATGACCAAGTAGCTATTGGTTGTTAGATCTAATCTATTGAAGAGTTTGAAAGTTTTTTTTATACATCTGGACCTAAGAACAACTGATTCAACCCCCCTCTTTGTTGTTCTAAATCATATTAACATATGAACCAATATCCAAGGATGAAATAATCGGGAACAACTACAACAAGGATCATCTAGCACTAGTACAGAAAGATTAGAGTCTCAAATAGTAAGAAAATCACTACCTTTTGACCTCATGGAAACATGCAGTTCCACTCCCACCATACTGAGTAGATAACATTGGACCCCACTTGGATAAAAACACCAAAACTAATCACCATGTACTACTAAGAAAGAGACTCTGAAAGCTTCCTATCTCAAAGGTACAACTCAAAATATAAAGGTACACATACTAATCTAGAGGCAACCAAAACACATAGGAAACCTAAGATAAAATCATGGAAGTGTCCTCACATATGTCAACCCCTTGGAACGATCTCACTAGACTTTGACTCCCAAGTGTGAACATATGCAGAATGCAAAATCCTCTCATGTAGACAAGTATAACTGAGCATGCCAGAACTCACTGTCGCTACTAGATGGGAAAACATCTTCTCCCACTCTCATCCTTAGCCTATACTATCACTAAAGGCATGGGTGAGGAATCCATTATCTTATCAATTTATTTAAAAACCTTATTTAATGTATTATATTATAAAGTATTAAGTAACTTACTAAGGATACCCATGTAGCCACTTCTAGGATTTGATGCCTCCAAAGCAATCCACTTCCCCTCTAACACCTAGATAACCTACCATAAGCTCATAAGTCTAAAAAATGTCTCGTAGATAATCCTGAATCATAAAGGAAAAGACTTGGTTCAAAAATGTCATAGGAACACACACAACTAGCTTCTATTACATATACACCATAACATAATCAAGATCTTCCATAAAGTTGGGTTATAACAAAATCAAATGTCATAAAAGTATGTAAGACAAACAAAAACAACACAATATCCCTAACCTTGCCTATAGTAACAATCTTAAAAAGGATGTCACAAAATGATTCCCTCTTAACTTAACGTAGCCAAGGATGGTGGATCCAATTAAGGACAATCCAAACCTTGTAGCTTTAGAATTACATAAAAAAATACACAACACAAGATGTTCCAAGTCAAATTTCCATTAACATGCCTGACTATAAGGCCTTCCGAGTTAGGGCCAATTACAATCAAAGATTACAATTCTACAAGATCTACACATAGATCCAATACAATCTTAGCTAGTTTATCTCTAAAGATAGTCAGAAGCTGATGGAAACCCTAAGGAAGATCTGAACTTGAGCTCACAAGCCTCCAAGCAATCTCCTTGTTCCCAAGTATGCAACCATTAGCTTTTTAATTACAAATTATCAGATATGAATCTAATCTGCAATATTATGGAAGATCTTTCCACAACTTCACCAACTCCAGCTTTAGTAGTGCCTCCAAACTGATGTTACCAAGAAATGCCTAAAACATCTACCCAAAAACCCCTTAAATACTAATCATCGACCACAAGTTAGCTGGATGAAACCCTTAACTCCTCCTAAAAAATATTAAATGCCATACAAGTCAGCTTAAAAATTGTCTACAAACATATAATTCAGCATGTTGGCGTCTTGATCTACCTAGGAGAATCCAACAAAAGATACAAAGAATAAATGTACCAAGTCGGCCCAACAAATCACACAGAACTCCAGTCGGTAAACTAGAACTAGTGAGAAATAGTGAAATAACCGAGCACGCCAGGCATCACCAAGCACCAGTGTCAACCATGCATCATAGGCATGACCAAGTAACACTTTCATCAAGTGCCAGAGACTACCTAGTTCCTTCAGTGACTGAGCTTCCTTTAATGATCAAGGTCATTAGTTAAGGCTGCAATTGAGTAACACCGGCCAAAAAAATAAACACTCATGCATTTTCACCAAGGAAAAGAATGCCCCTACCTCAACCTTGGATTCCCCTACATTAGACACCCTAGGTTCCAAAAGATGCTCATATGTGAGAAGAACATCTTCCAGGGTTCAACACCTAAACCCCGAATTGGTTCTTCACATACGTGTCCTCCATTTTCTCATCTTGCATATTCTTCCACTTTAGTTTCCTTTGTCTCTTCAAGTCTTTTCTTGACAATGCATAAGTCGGTTCCCAAAATTGATCATTCATTTTCTTTGGATCGAGCAAATCAACTTGGCTACCAATACTCAGGCTTCTCTTGTTGAGCATTGTATCCATCAATGTCATCAGTGACAAATTCTTGTCATCATTTTCAATAGTAAACACATTCTTCACACGATCATACATAGCTCTGCAATCAAATTGCCAAGGTCTACCAAGAAATATATGACAACTATTCATATCCACAATGTCACATAACACAAGATCCTTATACTAGCCAATCTAAACATCAATGAAGCATTGTTCTCTTACTTCCAAAGCATGAACATCTTACAACCAACCAATCCTATAAAGATGTGGGTGTTTCATTCTATTCAAACCAAGTGTCCTAACCATGTCCTCAGCAACAAGGTTATCAATACTACCACTATCAAATATAGAATCATAGAGTTTACCTCCAGACTTGCATCGAGTCCAAAAAAAATTACTCCTCTGACAAGGTTCATCATTTGTATCGAGCAATGTTCACCAAAGCAACAAGTTCTCAGATTCAAGTTCATTTTGTATGTTCTCATTCACTACAACAGTTCATCGGTCAACCTTCTTTTGTGTACACTCAAAAGAACAGTGTCCTTCCTCTCCATAGTTATAGCAAGTACCCTTAAAGATAACTCTACATATCTTCTTCTTTGGTTCCATAGGTTTCAGTTCATCTTATGCATCAATCAGTTTATCCTTTGCCGAGTGATCAACTTTCTCCTTCCCATGGGAGTTACTATGTTGTTTCCTCTTCAACTTATCTTCTACCTTTAGAGCATACCGATAAGCATCTTCAACAGAGTCAATCTTTAGCATACCAAGCTCATCCTAAACATTAAATCTTAGACCATTCACATATCGAGCTACCTTTTCCTTAGTAATCTCTTGGTGTCTAGACTGAATAGTAAGTTTGTAGAATTCTTTGGTATAATCTTCAATAGATAAATCCTTCTACTTCAGATTCTACGACTTCATAAACAAGTCAAGCTCATAGTCAATTGGTATGAACTTAGCTTTCAATTAAGTCACCACCAACCTCCACCAATTGATCTTTGTTTCACTGTCACCTTCATCTTCTCTATCTCTTTGTGGTTCCTTCCACCAAAGAGCAACATGTCCTTTCAACTTTGTCTGTGCCAACCTTACCCAAAGAGGGTCTTCAATTTCTTCTAGCTCAAAGAAATCTTCAAGTTCACCGATCCAGTCAATCAAGTTCTCAAGTTTCAAAGTTTTAAAGAAATTAGAGACTTCCATTTAGTAAATACTACTTAACCAAGTACCAGATCTATGTAACCGAGCAGTGTTGTCTTCACTAGATCTATCCCTCTAGTGATCACCACAAGATCCAGCAACTTCAAATTCTTTAGCACCTTCTTCATAGCCATCCTCAGTACCAACATTTTGAGGTACACCATTGACAACTCTCATGATCTTAGCAACCACGTCATTCTTCATCAGTTCCATCTTAGATCTAAAATCTGATTTCACCTTCTTTGTAATCCATGATTCAATAGTATCACAAAGATTAGCAATAACTCTAGGGTCCAATATTCTCAGAGGCATCCTCAAAGATAAGAAAGAAACCCTCTACAACAAAACCTCACTGACCACCTTGTGACAATCTCCAAGTTGTATGTAATTCAAATCACAATCTACAATCTTACAAAACAAACAGGGCATAATTTCACAAGTTTAGTGCCACAGATCTACAATCAAGATCATACGATCTCTTCACCAACAAGATCAACTTTGAAAGATCAGCCTTGCCAGGTCAACCTTCACTCCACAAGATCTACTCTGCTATGATACCACCTGACGTAGGCAAGGATGGTGGATCTAATTAAGGATAGTCCAAACCTTGTAGCTTCAGAATTACATAGCAGAATACACAACACAAGATGTTCCAAGTCAAATTTCCATTAACATGCTCGATTGTAAGGCTTTCCAGGTTAGGGCTAAGTACAATCAAAAGATTACAATTCTACAAGATCTACACATAGATCCAATACAATCCCAGCTAGTTTAGCTTTGAAGACAATCAGAAGATGATGGAAACCCTAAGGCAAATTTGAACTTGATCTTGCAAGCCTCCAAGAAATCTCCTTGTGCCCAAGTATGCAACTACTAGATATGCAATTACAAACTATCAGATAGGAATTTGATCTACAAGATCATGAAAGATCTTTCCACAACTTCACCAACTCTAGCTTTAGTAGCACCTCCAAACTAATGCTACCAAGAACTACCTAAAACATCTACCGAAATACCCCTTAAATACTAATCATTAGCCACAAGTCAGTTGGGTGAAACCCTTAACTCCTCCTAACAAATATTAAATTCCATACAAGTCGGCTTACAAATTGTATATAAATATTTAATTCAGCATGTCGGCCTCTTGATCTACCTAGGAGAATCCAAAAAAAGATACAAACAATAAATTTACCAAGTTGACCCAAAAAATCACATGGAACTCTAGTCGGTAAACCAAAACTACTGAGTAACAGTGAAATAACCGAGCATGCCAGGCATTGCCGAGCACCAGTTTCAACTGAGCATTGTAGGCATGATCGAGTAACACTTTCACTGAGTGCTAGAGACTACTGAGTTCCTTCAGTGACCAAGCTTCCTTCAATGACCGAGGTCATCGGTCAAGGATGCAACCGAGTAACACCGACCAAAACAACAAACACTCATGCCATTTCACTGAGGACAAGAATGCCCTTGAATCAACCTTGGATGCTCCTACATCATAACCCATAATTAAAAAAAGGAAAAACATTCATAAGAATTTAATAATAAATAAACCAATTTATAAAAAACTATTACATAAATTAATTTATTAAAATAATCACCAACACAACTGTAACTACTTCTCCAAAATAGATTCTATTAAGTAAGAAAATCAATTTATAATGTTATTTAAAATAAATTGATTCCTAAATTAATAATTAATAAAACAATATAATTTACATGTATATATATTAAGTATATAAACAACCTTATTGTTATAATTCTTAGGCACTAAGGGGGGGTGTTGAATTAGTAAATATAAATTTAAAACTAATTCAACCATCAATCTTAACCTTACTAATACCTTCCAAATAGTAAAAAAAAACTGAAGTAATAAAATAAAAGATGGCAATACCAGACATCCACAAAATCATCACACACGATAGAATGATTTTTGTGTGGAAACCCTTGGTTAGAGGGAAAAATAACAGTAGGGATGACACCCATAAGCCCACTGCTCCAGTAAATAAGTTTGAACCCTATTAGGAGCTTACAATAACTATTTTCTAAGGATTCACCTTGTTAGGAGCTATTAGTACCTTGTTAGAAGCACAATCAAATTTGCTAAGATCTACCTTGCTAGAGGATTTCAAAACTCTGTTAAGAGATCACCTGGTTAAGGGATTTTCTTGTTGTTGTGAGTGTAAAAAAGTGCAATCTGATCTAACAAAACACTTCAATGAATCATTATATAGTTAATCTACATGAAAACAAATTAATCTAAGGTAAGACTGAATAGGGGTAAAATGGAATCACTCCTATTCAATGTAATATATGGGGGAAATATGAGATCCACTCCTAAATCCAAATTCCCAAAGGAGAGATCCAATTTGATCAACCAAAAGGTTAAAGCACAATCGAATCAATCTAGGGAGAATATGAAAGAGAGAGAAAAATCCTATATTTCCCAATGGAAAATTGTGCTTGAAATATGAAATAATTGAAATACCAATACTAACCTCAAAATAGGGAAAATCTGGAAAATGCCAATTTCTAATGTCTGTGTGTACTTTCGGGCAATTTTGCAACCTGTTTTGGATTGGAAATGTCGAGATGAAGAGAACCCATAAATCTTTTGTCTTTTTGACAACAGGTAGTCTTTGACTCTCATAAAAGGTTAAAGGCTACATTCTTTATTTGAAGGTCGATTCTGACTTTGTTCATAGATCTCGAAAGTTCACCGAAAAGGGTATCCAAATCCGATCTTAGATTTGAAATTCTGCACATACACCTACAAGAAAAAGAGGACTTTTTTTGTTTGTATGGGAGGTTTTCCTTGGTCAAACCCCAATTTAGGAATTAACCTTGAAATTGAATTGAAATGTAGGGTGCATAAAAAAAGCAAATGAAACAATTCACCTCGTTTATGTTGAAGTCCTTCTAGAGGATTTGAATCCTCAAATCCACAAGTAGGAATGCTTTAATGGATGTAGAATGAATGTGGGATGTCTCAAATCAATGACAAATCTTTAACACGAATCTTGAATTGATCTTTGCATATGAAGAAGCTTGGATGAATGAGAAGGATGAATCTTAAAGGGGGCTCCAAAGAGATTGAATCCTTCAATGGTTAACAATGGATCTCCTTGATGGATGAATGATTGAACACTTGAACACTTGAATGCTTGAATTCACTTGCTTGCACTTGAGAGCTTGAGAGATTGCTTGGTGAGAATGAGATATGAAAATGAGAGAGGAAGGCCTTTTTTTACAGTGAAGTAGGGAACAATCTTCTAGAGGGGCCACCTTGGAGAATTAAATCCCAATTAGGTCCTAAACTTTAGAAATATACTTGATTAAATGCAATTTATGGATTTGCCATTCTGAAACCCAAAATGGCCGACCCAGAGGCAAGAAAACAAATATCTCTGAAACCTGACACCTGGAAATCATGGGAATTTGAAATTTGAACTGGGGGTCAGGGACGAGGTTGACTCTTCCCTAGGTCAGGGTTGAGGTTGACCCTGACCTAGGTTAGGGTTGAGGTTGACTTTGACCCTCAAGGTTAACTTTGACCTTGAGGTCAAAAACCTCAAGGTCAAAAACCTCAAGACCCTAGCCTAGATTGCTAGGAAATGCAAATATGAAGTGGAAAATAGGTGCAGAGGGAAGAAAAATAGGGGGAAAATCCAGATACATGCAAAGACCTAATCAAGGTGCTTAACATGACCCCATACCACTTACTTAGATGGATAAACACTCTTCTCATGGAAGTGCTTCCATTTTAAGAGGGTACAAAGACTAACTAAGGTGGCTCATTTCCTTCCAGTAGATCTGAGTATAAGTTTTCTCTCAGGTCATTGCAAACTTAGTGACAACATCAAAATCTAAATGAAGGATTTTGAATGCAACTAGATGTAAATGCAGTATTAATCTAATTAGATGCAAATACAAGATTAATCCAATTAATCTAAGAGTTTATCCAATTAATTAAAAAGGAGGAGTTCCTATCTTATATTTATTATTATTGTTATTGTAATAATGAAACTATGATGCAAAATAATGAAATAACTAAGCAATAATAATCAACTATTAAATATGCAATAAACTATGAACTCAAAATAACAACATAAGAATGGCTCATGCTCACTTCGTGGTCTGCTAGGATTTATTTTATTTACCTTGCGTCCATTTTCTACAGTCTTATCCTTTGCACATACTGTAGTTATTACGAGAAATAGCCTAGTATATATGGCTCCAACTACTTCCTACCAAGCAGTTGATGCTGATGCTGGTGCTGGTGTGGTTTCGGATAGCAATGGCATCGCCAAGAAAACGTCCCCGCAAATTTGTGCCCAAAGTGATTCATGAGGTATGGCCCAGCCTGATATTGTTTTACCCATTAATGAATTCAATGATGCTGGCACTTGGCTTGAAATGCATACCCTGATTGGCTATTTCCTGGGTCACAACCATCCTCAATATGTTCTCTGGGACTGGGTTGCGACGAACAGGATTCCTCATGGAATCTGCTTGGATGGCATTCAGAGCCTCACCGAAGGCTTTTTATTTTTTTTCTTTTCTAACCCCTCCCATGTGGATGCTATTTTTGCCAAAGGTCCCTAGAACCTCAGGGCCTCACTGTTAATCTTCCAACGCTGGTCTCGCGACTTCTCTGTCTCTGATGACAAGAAGCTTAAAGTCCCAGTGTGGGTCGAGTTCCCTCGTCTTCCCTTACCTTATTTGCTTTTCATGCATGCCATAGCGCAGAAGCTCGGTAGGGTTATATGTGTCTAGCATGACCATTTTCTTAATCTGCGGCCTCAAAAGAGGCTTTGTGTTGAGGTCGACCTTTATAGGGATCTCAAAGAATCCATCAAGATTCAGTTTGGTGATACCACCTTCACCTAGAAGGTGCTTTATCTCAACCTTCCCAACTCTTGTAAATGTTGTCAATCTGCAGAGCATAAGATTAAGGATGACCCTTTGGTAGTGCCTCATACCAAGACTCTTCCCAAGGATTCTGGTTTTCAGCCAGCTGAGGCGGGAAAGAAAGACGATGGAAAAAATGATGAATGGGTTACTGTCGGTCACCGTAACAAGCCCCACAAGTAGCCTATTTTGGCTTTCACTTCCCATTTGCCACCTTTGAATAACACGGTTTCTTTGGAAACCCCTGTTATCGAGGTTTCAAACCCTGTTTCTCAGGGGAAAGAAGTTTCCAACTCCCAAGTTAAATGACTGCCAAGATTGTTTCTTCCAATTCTTTCCGCCGCGCTTGCAGCCCCTTTGGGTGTGCTGAGACTAAGTTTGATGGCATGTAGGAAAAACGGTGTAATATCTCTTTGGATTTTTCTGGGCCTACTTTTTCCCTAGGATATTTATCTAATAGTTTTGATCCCCTTGGGGATGAGGATGGAATGGACGATACTGTTATTTCATGAAGTACATCTCATCGAATGTTCATGGGTTGACAGACCTACATAGAAAATTTTCTATCAGGGATTTGCGTCGACATTTTTGTCATCTGGATGTTTTATGCCTCCAGGAAGTTAAGATTTCAAGTTTCATGCTTGATGCTGTTTGTAAAGTTATTTGGCCCAAAAGCCTTGCTCTTTGTTCTCAGCACGAGGCTAGCTGAGGTGGATTTGTTACTCTCCTTTCTCCTCGTTGGCATTCCTTTCAGGTTAGCCATGGATCTGATCCCATGCAAAGAACTGTTTCGGCCACTTTCATTATTGATAATCATTCTTTTGGCATAGTTAATGTTTATGCTCCCAATGATGCTGTTGAGAGATCTCACCTGTGGCTTTGGCTTGTGAGTTCTCTACCACCTGCTACCTAGATTGTTTATGCGGACTTTAATATGGTGGAGATGGCATCTGACAAGGATGACTTTTTCCCCATTCGATGGATAGCTAGTGAAAGAGAAGCCTAGTACTACATGCAAAATAAATTGGGGATTTTTTTATCCCAATGTGGGTCGCCGCCATTCTGATGGGGTTTGGCACACTTGGTCTAATCACAAGACCTCCTTTGACAGAATTCATAAAAGGCTTGATCACGCTACGATCTCAGCTAAATATTTTTTCTCTTTTTCTGAAAAGAAAGCCTTACCGGTCGTTCCTCTTGTTGATGTGACCTTCTCACACCACTTTCCGGTCCAATTTAATATTATTTGGAAGACAGGTAAGGCTAGACCTCCCACAATGCAATTTTGTTTTAATACTTTTTCCCTTTATCATCCTTCTGTTGTGGCCCACATTCGTTTGGTTTGGAACCTTGAGCCTAGACCCACTCACTTGATAGGATGGATTCAATGGTGGAATGACGCCATCAGGTGTACGACTCATTTTTTGCACATCGATGGAAGACAATTGGCCAACTGTCATCACATAGCCTATGATGTCTGTAAGAAATGATAAGATTGAGCAAGGAACGAGAAACAATCCAAGTAAGTTAAGTGTGAAACAATGTTACCATAAGATAAGCAAAATCCAAGAGCATACACCAAGATGGTTCAACAATGGAGACAAGGATTTATAAGGGGAAAGCAAAGAAAACCCTTTGTGAGTATTATGAATGAAGGCAAATGCCTAGAGAAGAGAGAGAGAGTGTTGGAGCAAAATAGCTCAATACAATAACATCAAAGTGATAAGAGTGAAGAAGAAAGAAGGAGGAGCATCTCTTATATAGAGATGAGAAAGGAGTTGCATTTGTAACTCCAATTTCTATGAATGCCACATTCATAATAGGTGTGTGCAAAGTGTCACAATCCTCTTAAGGAGGATAAACTAAATAAAGAAATAAACAAGAGTTGTCTTTACATGTGGAATAAAAGACAAACAATGACATGTCCTCCACATGTGTACAAGAGGACAAACTACATTTAGGGACCCTTGAAATATCCCAATTAATATATCCAAGGAAAGATTAACCTTTCTAACACCCCCCCTTAATCTTTACTTGGGGAGTTTACATCAACAGGTTGTAAGCCCAAATTTTTACAATGGAACTGAAATCTCTCTTTAGAAAGTGGTTTGGTTAAAATATCAGCCACTTGATTTTCGCCTTTACAATAAAGAAGAGTAATTTGCTTGTCTTCAACTTGTTCTCGAATGAAGTGATGTTGAAGTGAAATATGTTTGGTTCGTGCATGATAAACTGGATTCTTTGCCAAGGCAATAACACTTTGATTGTCACAATGTATAGGGGTAGGTGATTGTTGAGGTAGACCCAAATCATCAAGAAGTCTTCTAATCCATAAAGCTTCCTTAGCTGCATTGGTACAACCTTTGTATTCAGCTTCAGTTGAGCAAAGGGAAATAGAGTGTTCTTTTTTGCTTTTCCAAGAAATTGCACCTGAACCAACAAAGAAACAATAACCACAAGTGGATTTTCCATCATTGGGATCTCCACCTAGATCGGAATCAGTATAGCCATGTAAAATAAATTCAGAATTTGCATCATAAAATAATCCCATATTAATAGTTCCTTTAATGTACCTTAAGATGCGTTGAGCAACTTTTAAATGAGTTTGTTGAGGTTTAGACATAAATCGAGAAACTAAACCAACACTATAAGCAATATCAGGTCTAGTAAGAGTTAAATAATTTAAACTTCTTACCAACTGTCTATACAAAGTTTCATCAACAAAAGGAGTATTCATATCATTCATTAATTTAGTACCTAATTCACATGGAATTGAAACATGGTTAGAGTCATTCATCTTAAATTTTTCTAAAAGATCATAAGCATACTTGCTTTGAGAAAGAAAGATACCCTTAGGAGTTTGGCAAATTTGCATACCTAAGAAGTAATGTAAGATACCTAAATCAGTCATCTGAAATTTCTGTTTAAGTTGAAACTTGATATCAGAAATCAAAGCGTCTGAACTAGAAGTGAGTATTAGATCATCTACATAAACAATAACAATAATAATATCATCGTTAGTATGTTTAATATACAAATTAGGATCATTCTGACTTCTAGCAAAACCTTGAGAAATAAAGAAAGAATTAATTTTAGAATACCATTCTCTAGGTGATTGTTTAAGACCATAAATAGATTTGTTCAATTTGCAAACCAGATTTTCACTCCCTTTCTTAACAAATCTAGGAGGTTGAGCCATATAAATTTCTTCATGTAAATCACCATTTAAGAAAGCACTTTTAACATCCATTTGATGAATGGGCCAATTCATTTTAGATGCTAAAGCAAGAACTAATTTGATAGTAGGCATTTTAGCAACAGGAGCAAAAGTTTCATTATAGTCTAATCCTTCAATTTGTGAAAAACCTCTAGCAACTAGTCTAGCCTTAAATTTACTAATTTCATTATTAGTATTCAATTTTGTTTTGTATAACCATTTACATGAAACTATATTCTTGCCATGAGGTAACTTGACTAAGTCCCAAGTTTGATTAGCTATTAAAGAATCATATTCGTCTTGCATGGCTTTCTGCCAATGAGGTTGAGAGTTAGCTTGATCAAAGGACTTAGGATCGTTAGAATTCATAATTAATCCTTCTATGTTTAATTCCACCAACTCTAGAAATGTAATCATCACCTTCATTGATTAAGTTTTGAGCACATTTAGGTTTACGTTTAGTTGTAATGGAATTATCACTAGAGGAAGAATCATTAGCAATAAAAGCATCATTAGTAGCTACTTGAATATCATGAGTTGTAGGAGCAGAAATAATAGGTGGTACTTGAGTTGAAGGGTTAAGAGGAGGAGTAGGGTTAAGAGAAGGAGGTTGGTCCTCCACCAGCACAATTTTAGTGCCACTGAATTCTCCATCATGTGTAGTAGAACAATCATGGACTCCATTTTCTGCAATACAAACATCTCTAGCAACTTGAACTTTGTTAGTAGTGGAATCATAAACACGATAACCCTTAGTGTTTTCATCATAACCAACAAACATATAAGGAGATGACTTAGCATCTAATTTATGCCTTTTCTGTTTAGGAGTATGAACATAAGCAATAGATCCAAAAATCCGCAAATGTTGTAAATTAGGTTTCCTACCAGACCAAGCCTCTTCTGGAGTAATAAGCTTGAGGGCTTTGGTAGGAGTCCTATTAAGAATATAAGTTGCACAAAACATGGCTTCAGCCCAAAATTTATAATGCAGGTTCTTAGCATGTAACATGCTTCTAGCCATTTCAACAATGGTCCGATGCTTTCTTTCCGCCACACCATTTTGTTGTGGTGTATAAGGGATAGTAAGCTCATGTTTAATTCCACATGATTTCAAATAAGAGTGAAAAGCATTATTCACATATTCCTTTCCATTATCAGTTCTAAGAATTTTAAGTTTAAAACCAGATTGCCTTTCAACATATAACTGAAATTCAATGAATATATCAAGAACTTGATCCTTGCTATGCAAAAAATAGATCCAAGTTCGTCTAGAAAAATCATCAACAAAGGTAAGTGCATACCGAGAACCTTGGATGGAGTTATTCTCCATGGGGCCCAAAAGGTCACTATGGACAAGATGCAACTTATGAGTTGCCCGCCATGATTTTCCACTTGGAAAGGGCTCCCTATGCATCTTACCACTCATACAACCTGTACAGGCAATCTTAGAAGGAATAATGTGAGGCAAGCCATCAACCATATTGTGCTTTTGCATAAAAGTAATATAATTTGAATTTAAATGGCCAAGTCTTTCATGCCATATATTGAAATCAATAGAAGTATGTAATGAATATCGTGAACTAGCAAATTCATGGAATTTAAACAAATTGTCATTATCCATTTTAGCATGAGCAATCACTTTTTGAGTTTGAGGATCTATGACATAACATGTATCTTTGTAGAATTCAACTTTATAGTCCTGACATAACTGTGAAACAGAAAGCAGATTAGTTTTCAAGTCAGGTACATATAATACATCATGCAATTTACCATTAGGAATAGTAACATCATCTAATCCTTCAACTTTACAAGTTTGATTGTTAGCTAACTGAATAGGAATGTTAGCAATATCAGGTTGTAAAGAATCAAAAATTTCTTTATGAGAAGTTACATGTTGTGATGCACCACTGTCAACAATCCATTGTAAAGGTCTACAAAGATTAAAGCTATAAGTAAAAGCATGACGAGAATTAGAACCAGTAGAGTTACCTTTTTTATGATTTGAGTTTTGATTATTGTTACTATTATTCATAGGTTTTTTATCATTTTGCTTTTTAAAACAGTTATTGACAATATGACCATCTTTGCCACAATAAGAACAATGAGGTTTGGAATTGGAATGATTCCTTTGATTATTAGTATTACGATTGTTATTATGATGATTGTTATTATTGTTATATTTCGCATGAAATTTATTGTTGGAATTATTTGAATTAGTATTATATTGTTTATTGTTATTATTATTATTGGAACGAAAATTATTATTTGAATTTCTAGACACAAATGCATGTTCAGTTGATTTGAGGTTACCAAACTGAATTAGCTTAGCTTCTTCCTGTCTTAATAAAGTTTGAAAAATAACATAAGTTAACTGAGAAGTTAAAGTAGGAATAGCAAGCTGTGCATGAATATTAGTTATAAACTGTTGAAACTGTCTAGGAAGACACTTTTTAAGAATAAGATGAATTAAACGAATGTCCTCTAATTGAACACCTAAGGCAATAATTTGACTTTTAAGAGAGTCAAATTTTAACAGGAATTCATCCATACTTTTAAAATCTGCATACCTGAGATCTTCAAGTTGATCCTGCAATTGTATTTTGCGGTATTCATCTCCACTGTCATACTTGGTTTGCAAGATGGACCATGCATCATGAGCTTTAGAACAGTGAGCAATTAACACATATAAATCTGGAATAATGGAAATACAAATTAAAGCTAAAGCTTCTTCATTTTTAGATTTCCAAGTATCTTTCTCGTCTTGGGTAGCCGCTGAACCAGGTTCAAGAGAGGGATCAGTGGCTATTTCGAAGAGGTGTTTAAAACGAAAAATGAATGAGATATGAGTTTTCCAAGAATGATAATTAGAATAACTAAGTTTTATTTCTGGAATTAAGGTTGACATGATTACAAGAATGATGAATTTTTAAAAAAAAAAATTCCTTGATTAGAAAATCAAATTAATTGAAAAAAAACCTCGACTTTTATATATAAAATTAATAATGTATTGTTTTATTTATTTATTTCAAAGAAAACAAAAAAAAAAATTTAATGAAATAAAAAGTTTTTTTTTTTTTTAATAAAAAAATTGAATGTAACAACTCTTTTTTTAAAATAAACTTTTTAAGGTTTCTTTAAAGAAACTTCTAAAGAAATAAATTAAACAAGATTTAAAAAAGCGTCGGTGAAAGGGCGGGCAAACAGAGCGGAGTTTTTAAAAAAAACGCGCGGTCCAATCGGAAGAAGATAAGGGGGGAGCGGAGCGCAGGCGGCGGGTGACGTGTGGCCTGAACGCAGGCCGCGGCGGAGGTGGTTGGTCGGGCCGTGCAGGCGGCGGGTGACGCGTGGCCAAATCGGCGGATGACGGGTGATGATTTTTTTTCACAGGCAGCGGCGAGAGACGCCGGCTGAGCGCAGGTGTTGCGCAAGCTGGGCGCAGATGGTTCGCAGGTGGCGCAGGTGGTGCGCGGGCTGGGCGAAGGTGGCACGCGGCGGTGCAGGTGGCGCGTCCGCCCAACAAAAATTTAAATTAAAAGACTCGCGCTACGTGCGATTAAAACATTTAAATGGTATGCATATGGATAAGAAAGATTTCAAAAAAATATATAAACACCAAATAGATATAGATAATAGTATATAAAAACAATATATTAGAATTTTTTTTTAAAAGAGTAGGAAAATTATATACTTATTGAAAACTTAACCCATGTAAGCTCTAAGAGTATTAATAAATATATACAATATTTATAAAAAAATTGCACAATTTAATATAAATAAGTGCAATTTAATATAAATTGCACAATTGCATCTAATACTTCTTGTTTTGGCGGCACGCCTTCCAAAACAAGAAAAAAAATTGAAATTTTATAAGAAAACCCTTTGGCGGCAAGCCTTCCAAAGAGGGTTAGTGAACAATGATAAAAAAATGATACTCTAAAAACCTGCACACAAAAGATGTTAGAATGAGCAGAAAATTGCAACACAAACTTCTTCTCTCAATGACGTCTCCAAATAAGGTGTGCTCCAATGAATGGCAACCTTCAACACAAAACTTAAAACAAGGATTAGATAGCCAAGCTCTGATACCATGTAAGAAATGATAAGATTGAGCAAGGAACGAGAAACAATCCAAGTAAGTTAAGTGTGAAACAATGTTACCATAAGATAAGCAAAATCCAAGAGCATACATCAAGATGGTTCAACAATGGAGACAAGGATTTATAAGGGGAAAGCAAAGAAAACCCCTTGTGAGTATTATGAATGAAGGCAAATGCCTAGAGAAGAGAGAGAGAGTGTTGGAGCAAAATAGCTCAATACAATAACATCAAAGTGATAAGAGTGAAGAAGAAAGGAGGAGGAGCATCTCTTATATAGAGATGAGAAAGGAGTTGCATTTGTAACTCCCATTTCTATGAATGCCACATTCATAATAGGTGTGTGCAAAGTGTCACAATCCTCTTAAGGAGGATAAACTAAATAAAGAAATAAACAAGAGTTGTCCTTACATGTGGAATAAAGGACAAACAATGACATGTCCTCCACATGCGTACAAGAGGACAAACTACATTTAGGGACCCTTGGAATATCCTAATTAATATATCCAAGGAAAGATTAACCTTTCTAACAATGTCAACACCAAAGCCTTGTGTGTTTCCACCAAAGCCTTAGCCCAGGACCCTTTCAACCAGGATCTGCAATTCAATCTTGCTAAGTTACGTCATCAAAAGCAGGTGGCTGACAACCATGTTGCTAGAGGAGCCTAGATCAAAGCTTGTTTACATTGGGTAAAGGTTGGAGACCAAGTTTCGAAAGAATTTTTTACTGCTCTCCATCCTCGACATACCAGTATGGGCATAACTAGAATCCAAGAAGGGCACGCCCTTCTCACAGAGCTTCTTGATGTTTTGCAAGCCTTTTTTTGTCACTATGAACATGTTTTTTCTACTCAGGGCCGCTCTCCTACCAGTGGGAAAGCTCTTGCGAAATGCATTGTAGTGGTGCCTCAGTGTGTCTCCCCTGCCCAGCATGTCTTCTGTGATCAACTACTTTCCTTACAAGATCTTCATGAAGCTATGTTCACCATGGCTGATGATAAAGGTCCTAGTTGTGATGGCTTCCCTTGTGAGTTTTACAAAGCCCTCTGGGATGCCATTGGTCCTGATCTCCACTAGGTCTACCTGGAAGCTTTTCATACCCAATCTCTTGGGGATGTCATTAACCAGGGGAATATCAAGTTCATTCCCAAGTTTGGGAATTTGGAAGACATTTTTAACTGGTGGCCCATCACCTTGCTCAATGTCTCCAACAAGATCATTGCCAAAGTGCTGGCTCTCAAGATTTGACACATGCTTCCGTAGATTGTCCAGCCTGAGAAAATAGGGTTTATTAAGTCAATATTTATTCTTGACAACATCATTGCTGTTTGGGAAGGTATGGAATGGGCTCATAAATCTATTAGGATTAACAGTCCACAATACAACTAAGAGGGGGGGTGAATCAGTTGTATGATAGAATATTAAACTTTAAACTTGAAGCTTATCAATATCAGATCCAATGAACACAATGAACACCAAGACAGCAACACAATATTTTGGTTATGAGGAAACCCTATTAAAGGTAAAAACCCCGGTGGGAATTAGTACCCACTAATGATGTACTGAGAGTATAGTAATCCTTGTTAGAAGTTATAGCCCTGTTAGGAGCTTGTTACAACATTACAGTACATAGTCCTTGTTAGAGGACAAACCCTGTTAGGAGTCAAGAACAAAGAGGGCTCACTGCCCAAAGAAGGTTAAGTCCACCTTCTGAACTCACTAGTTCAAAACAAGTGTATATGAAGAAATACACAATTTTTGAACTATTTGCCAGCAACTGTCTTTGCTTGATCAGTTCCAATGAAGCCCACCAACAATCCTCTGCTCTACATAGAGCAAACACAAGTTAGCAACCTTCTTATATCACTTCTCTCATCCATATCTTTTCTAAAGAAAAGACCTTACATTTATACCTTATTACATTTTGCCAAGATGAGGTCAGCCCATAAGGCTTTCCTAATTACAAATAATTACTTAAGCCCTTGCTAAGATACACACTATATCTAAAACAAGTTTACAATGATTACATTACAACAATTAAGGACCGGCATCCTTGAATTATGCTTGTTAAACAAAACACACGATTCATTTCCTGAGTCAGCTTCAGAATAAGCCATCACCAAAGCACACATCCCAGATGACATCACCAATCATTCCCTACCTTGCACTGACCAATGAACATCCATCAGTACCTCTTCCATCATCCTTCAAGATCGCATACCTTGAATCCAATCCCTCTGAAATCTATACTAAAAACTTACAGGCTAACTCTGTCAATTCTTACTGTCACAGTCCAGTGACCAGTCTTTACCAAAATAGTTGTATCTTCCTCAATAAGCATCCATTAATGATGTGATCTCAGATATAAGATCACAACATCCATTTAAACTCTCATCTGACTTCGCATCACCTGAAACATCCATACATCTTCCATACACTGTGATTACCAATTTGGTTCCTTCATAGAAGCATATGTTGACATCAGTGAAAAAATACAAATGACAACAGTATGAGTGCCCATTCAGTAACGTAGTAATTAAACATATTAAATGTCTTAATCACCACCCAAGCATTAGCAATATCTGACAATCTACCCCTTTGGCATTGATGTCAACATATGGGAAAATCTTGTCCCAAAGTTGTATCAACCCAAAAGTCCTTCAACTGAACAACCTCCCCAAACAGTGAGGATTTTCTCATAACATCACTCCCCCTTTGACAACAATGGCAAAGGCTGCCAACTGCCTTCACATATAAACTTTCTTCCATGATCACTCTCCCTGAGGAGTAGATCCCTACATCCAGTCTAGAAAATGATGAGGCTCTGAGCACTTCTGGACTGATGCATCTCTGCATCATTTAGTTCTAACTGCCTGAACCCCTAACATACCTCTGAGATATTCAAAGGTATCTTTCGGTAGTGGCTTTGTAAAGATGTCTGCAATCTGCTCTTTTGTACTAATATATTCAAGCTTGATTTCTTTTTCTGCCACCTTGTCTCTTAAGAAGTGATACTTGATAGAAATGTGTTTAGTTTTAGAGTGCATTACCAGATTCTTTGACATGTTTACTTTACTGGTGTTACAACAATGGATAACCACAAGCTCATTAAAAGTTATTCCAATGTCCGTCAGCATTTTTTTCATCCAAACAATTTGAGTGCAATTTATAGCAGCAGTAACATATTCTGATTCAACAGTAGATTGTGCTATACAATCTTGTTTCTTACTTAGCCAAGAAACCGACCTTTTCCCAAGGAAAAATGCACCACCACTTGTACTTTTTCTATCATCAATATTTCCTGCCCAATCAGCATTAGTATAAGCATGAAGTTCAAAGCTATCATTTCTATCATACCATAAACCATAGTCTATGGTCCCTCTAAGATACCTTAGTATCCTTTTCACAGTAGCTAGATGAGTCTCTTTGGGTTCTGTCTGATATCTAGCAACAATTCCAACAGCATTAGCAATATCTGGTCTGGTGTGAGTCAGATATTGTAGCCCTCCAACCATTGATCTATACAAAGTCTGAAAAATACATTTTGATTCATTATCAATTGTTAGCTTGTTTCCAGTCACCATAGGTGTTCCTACCAGTTTACAATCTTCCATACCAAATTTCTTAAGTAATTATTTGAGATACCTGGTCTAGGAAATGAAAATACCATTCTCATTTTGAGTTATTTACAGTCCAAGGAAGAATTTCATTTCACCTATCATGGACATTTCAAATTCACTTTCCATTTCTTTTGCAAATTTCTTACATAGATCATCATTACCTCCATAGATAATGTCATCGACAAATACTTCTACTATTAGAATTTCATCTTTAGTAGTTCTCAAAATACAAATTACTATCTGCATTACCTTTTCTGAATCCGAGTCCAAGTAGATACTTGTCCAACCTTGCATACGAAGCCCTAGGAGCTTGCTTCAACCCATGCAAGGCTTTCTTCAATTTGCACACCATGTCTTTGTCTTCGTATAGATGAAATCCATCTGGTTGTTCTATGTATACTTCTTCTTCAAGATCTCCATTCAGAAATGTAGATTTAACATCCATCTGATACACTTTGAAGTTTTTGTGTGCAGCATAAGATAGGAATAATCTTACTGCCTCTATTCTAGCAACAGGAGAAAATGTTTCTTCAAAGTCTATGCCTTCTTGCTGTGAGTATCCTTTACACACTTGTCTTGCTTTGTTCCTTACAACTATTCCTTCTTCATCCATTTTATTTCTAAAGACCCATTTAGTTCCTATAGCATTTCTTTTTGAGGTCTTGGAACCAATTCCCAAGTATTGTTTTTCTTTATCTGGTTCAATTTTTCTTGCATGGCTTTTATCCAAGATTCATCTTTAAAGGCTTCATCTATATTCTTTGGATCAACTTGAGAAATTAAACAAATTTCCTCTCTAACTTTAGATCTATTTAGTACTCCCTAATTGGTATTGCCAATAATTTGATTTTCAAGATGGTTATTCTTTACATACCTTGGAGTTTTAGGAGTTCCAGTAGTCTTGTTTGTATCATTACAAGCCTCTTTTTCACTTTCTTCCTCAACAAGTTCTTCTTCTTCAGAAATAGTAGAGGTTTCCTTCACTTCTGATATCTAACTGCTGTCATACATTCTTTCTTGTATCGTAAATTTCTCATCTATTCTTACATTGTTACTTTCAACCATCTTCCTTAATCTCAGATTGAAACATTTGTATGCCTTTCTTTTAATAGAGTAACCAAGGAAGATACCTTCATCACTTCTAGCATCAAATTTCTGTATCTCATCATCCCTCTTGATATAACATTTACTACCAAAATTTTTGAAATATTTTACAGTAGGAGTGTGATCAAACCATAGTTCATAGGGAGTCTTACTTGTGTCATCTCTGATCTAAATTGAGTTTTATGTGTACACTGCTATTCCAATAGCCTCTGTCCAATGTACATGAGATATGTTTCCTTCAATCAACATTGTCCTGGTAGCATCAAGTATAGTTCTATTTCTTCACTCTGCTATCCCATTTTGTTGTGGAGTCCTAGGAGCAAATCTTTGTCGTTTTATTCCATGCTCTTCATAGTAGGAATTGAATAAATCTGATGTAAACTCTCCACCTCTGTCTGATCTTAAACACTTTATTTTTAGTCTTGATTCATTCTCTACCTTTTCTTTAAACAACTTGAATTTGTCAAATGTTTCTAATTTCTGTTTCAAATAAGTGACCCACATCATTCTAGAAAAGGCATCAACAAAGAGTATGCAATACCTTTCACCGTAGTATGACTTTGTTCTTGTAGGCCTACATAGATCTGTATGTACCAGATCCAACTTTCCTTTTGATGTAAATGTTTTTCTTTTATGACTATTTTTTGTTTGCTTTCCCATAACACATTCTCTGCATATAGTGTTAGAAGGTTTCACAATCTTTGGCAGATCTTTTATTGCATTAGCCATACTTGCTTTCACAATGTTATCAAAGTTAACATGACAAAATCTTCTATGCCATAACCAACTATCATCTACCTTTGCGATAAAACAACAGGCTCCAAATGTGTTTAGTTCAAATACATTACCTCTAGATCTTGATCCAGTAGCAACCAGTTTTCCTTCCTTGTTTTTGATAAAGCACTTACCATCAACAAAACTTAACTGAAAGTTTTTATCCATCAACTGCCCAACACTCAACAAGTTATGTTTCAGTCCTTCAACAAGTAGTACATTATCTGTATTGGTCTTTCCATCCAGAGTGATGGATCCTACTCCTATGATGGATTTTGGGAGATTATCCCCAAACCTTACAACACCTCCATCATAATTTACTAATTTAACAAATTTATTCTTATCACCAGTCATGTGATGAGAACATCCACTATCAATTATCCATTCAATTTTCTTGTCAACATGAGATACTAAGGCTTTTTCTTCACGAACATGTTCATCTTTAATAGCAACAAATCCAATCTCTTCATTGTCTAAATCATAATCATCATCAGAGATTCCTTCACTAGCATAATAACATTCTTTATCTCTTCTAATCTTTGCATAATCATGTTTGTATTTAGGAACTCTTGTATGACATCTAGATGCAAAATGCCCTACCTTATTGCATGATACAAATTTCAAAGATAATTTGCCTTCAAATTTTCCCTTACCTCTTTTCTCTCTTCTAGCAATTAGTGCAACAAGTTCTTCCATCTTCTTTTCTTATTCCATTAACTTCTCCCATTCCTTAGCATACTCACAAGCTCTTCTCTCAGGTCTTCTTTGCTTGTGCTTGGAAGGGCATATGCTTTCTTGTGTGTGGATGCCCTAAATGCAGATTCAACTTTAGGTGTAGCTTCTCCTGCAGCTTCAAAAGTGGTTAATTTTGCAATCAACATCTCTCTGCTAAAGTTTGGAGTCAGGGGTATAGTTCCTTGAATAGACATTTCCTTGAATTTGTAAGTAGGAGTCAAAGATCTGAGAATCTTTGCAATGACTTCTTCTTCATCATAAGTACCTCCACAATTTTTGATTCCAACTACAACTTCTGTAACCCTTTGAACATAGGCTCTAATGCTTTCATCTTCATTCATTTGTAGCTTCTCCATCTTTGTCTTCTAGTTCTGCAATTTCGCTTGTTTGGTACATTTATCTCCTTCATAGAGTGCCTCTAGTCTTTTCCAAATATCATGTGCCAAATCTAGATCTTTAATTTCAGTAAACTCACCCTCAGATAGTGCGCTGATCAATGCTTCTCTTGCGACCATGTTACATGAAAATAGTTTCTTTTCATCATCGGTAGCTGACCCTAAGCCATTCTCAGCCTTGAAAGCTTCCTTCTTCTTCACAATCATCCAGTAGTCTATGCCCAAGCATAGTAGATGTGTTTGCATCTTGTTTTTCCAACTGTCAAAGTTTTCAGGATCAAACTTAGGACTATCCTTCCTATAGAATGCCATTTTCCAAGATCACCTCAAGCTGTTAAGCTTTCTCTCTGAGGACCACACGCTCTGATACAAATTGTTAGAATTAATAGTCCACAATACAACTGAGAGGGGGGGTGAATCAGTTGTATGATAGAATATTAAACTTTAAACTTGAAGCTTATCAATATTAGATCCAATGAACACAATGAATGCCAACACAACAACACAATATTTTGGTTATGGGGAAACCCTGTTAAAGGTAAAAACCCTGGTGGGAATTAGCACTCACTAATGATGTACTGAGAGTATAGTAATCCTTTTTAGAAGATATAGCCCTATTAGGAGCTTGTTACAAAATTACAGTACATAGTCCTTGTTAGAGGATAGACCTTGTTAGGAGTCAAGAACAAAGATGGCTCACTACCCAAAGAAGCTTAAGTCTACCTTCTAAACTCACTAGTTCGCAAAAAGTGTATATGAAGAAATACACAATCTTTGAACTGTTTGCCAGCAACTGTCTTTTCTTGATCAGTTCCAGTGAAGTCCACCAACAGTCCTCTACTCTACATACAACAGACACAAGTTCGCAACCTTCTTATATTACTTCTCTCACATCCATATTTTTTCCAAAGAAAAGACCTTACATTTATACCTTATTACATTTTGCCAAGATTAGGTCGGCCCATAAGGCTTTCCTAGTTACAAATAATTACTTAAGCCCTTGCTAAGATACACATGGTATCTAAAACAAGTTTACAATGATTACATTACAACAATTAAGGACCGACATCCTCAAGTTATGCTTGTCAAACAAAACACACGCTTCATTTCCTGAGTCGGCTTCAGAATAAGCCATCACCAAAGCACACATCCCAGATGATGTCACCAATCATTCTGTACCTTGCGCTGACTAATGAACATCTGTCAATACCTCTTCCATCATCCTTCAAGCTTGCATACCTTGAATCCAATCCCTCTAAAATCTATACTAATAACTCAGAGACTTTGTCAATTCTCACTGTCATAGTCCAGTGACCAGTCTTTACCAAAATAGTTGTATCTTCCTCAATAAGCATCCATTAATGATGCAATCTCATATATAAGATCACAACATCCATTTAAACTCTCATCTGACTTCGCAGCATCTGAAGCATTTGTACATCTTCCGTACACTGTGATCACCAGTCTGGTTCCTTCATAGAAGCATATGTTGACATCAGTGACAAAACACAAATGACAACAGTATGAGTGCCCATTCAGTAACGTAGTAATCAAACATATTAACTGTCTTAATCACCACCCATGCATTAGAAATATCCAACAAAGTCTCACCAGAAAGTCCTTTTTCTCAAAATTGATTTTGCTAAAGCTTATGATTGCATTGAATGGCATTTTATCCTTGCAATGGTTCACGCTATGGGTTTTGGCCCCAGATTTATTCAATCTGTGCAGATGCTCTTCAATAATGCCTCTGCCTGCATTACCATCAATGGCCGCCAATCCTCCACCTTTGGGCTCTTTCGTTCCATTCGACAGGGCTGTCCTCTGGCTCTAGCTTTATATGTGTTGGTTGCTGAGGGTTTTGGCTACCTGCTTGCTCACTCCATTTCCATGGGAACTATTTGGGGAATCTACTTGCGAGATTTATCCCAACAGCTGGTCAATGGCCATTTTTTTGATGATTCCTTCCTCACTCTAGTGGAGGATGAAGAGAATATCAAGGCAGCCTTGCAGTGTTTAGACATGTTTTGTCTGGCTTCTGGTTTAGCCATTCAATGGCACAAAACCCTCTGTTACAGATAGTCAGCTCTTCCCGAGCCTCCCTGGTTTTCTCAATTTGGCTGGACCAGGATTTAACATGGGGAAATTTTCTTCTTTTTGGGTATTCCCTTTGCATTTCAAGGCAATCCTACTGATCTATGGAATGCAGTTCTTGCTAAGATTGAAAAAAAGCTTACCTACTGGATCATGAATCAGTAAGTGTTTGTACCCTACTGTTAATATAGTTTTTTTACGTTCAATTGGTTTCTCGGATTACTCTCTAGCCAGAGTATCCTACTGTGTTTTCTATTTCATGCATTCATTTATGATTAATTTGTACAATTTGAATAATGGTAGCATGGTCTGAGAACCTGTTACTGTTTCCTTTCAGGCTCTTAAGTTGGGTTAAAAACCATAGGACCTATTGTATAAGTTGTTGTAAATTTTGTTTCAATAGAAGCTTGTAGGGTGATAGTCTCATTTTATAGAAGCGAGTTATCTTAAAACCGTCTCCGGTTATACATAGCACTGAATGTATCTGAACTGTATTCTCAATTTGGTATCAGGCACTGGTCTATTCGTTCATTTGAAATTGTCATTTTATTCTTCTATGATTCACATATCTTATCTGTTATCCTATTTACAAAGCATTCAATTAGGTTTAGCATTACATTCTAGCCTTAGTTTAGATTTCAAGTTATCTGACAATTAGGATATTAGGTTTATTTTTCCTCCAAAGGACTATTAACCCCCTTTGGAAAGATTTTCTTTTGTTGTGCACATATTTGTGTAGTTAAGAAAGCATATTTGATTCAGGCCTACCAGCCTTGGCTAAATCAATCCAGAATTGTAGAGGCACTTGTTTTGTGCCTGTCAGTTGGCCTCAAAATGGTCCAGCATTTTCGAGCACCAACATACACACATATAGAAACCCAACTAACCTAAAATACACTGATGACAAAACAAACCACAATCATGCTTAGACAGGGTGGTCGGATTTACGTCACCTTGATAAATTCGAAGAGGGTGGTCAATCATATGCTTTTCCTTATGTAGGACAATAGTGTAGGGTTAGAGTTTATTTTTAGGTCTTCATACTACAACCCCTCTTTCACCATTGAGATATGTATGAGGGCATGCTCAATCCTACCAATTCAAGGAGACGATGCCCGATATGTGTGAACCGTCGTCACAAAGATGAGGATGTACATACATGTATATATCCATAACAAGAAATGATATGGATCGATATATCATGTAAATCTCACAAGAAGTGACTGCAACTCCACCCCTCTCCATACATGCACATCAAATGGAAGCATAAAACCCATCCACAATCCATATAAATATAGATATAGGGATTAGTAGGTTAGTAAAAACATCAATATCCATAACAATCACATAACAAAATGACTTGTTATGTGATTGTAATTGTACAAATCTCAGATAAGTGTTTGTACCCTTATTTCTATATTTGATAGTTCTAATCCTAAATCTCAGAATGACTTGTTATTTAACGGTTGACCAATTAGCTGATTCCTTATCAATGTCATAACAAGTTGTTTTTTATGTGATTTCAATTTATTCAATGATAAATAAATTAACCAAGGGTAATCTATATTGGCTTGGAATCTATATTAGCTATCTTTGATTTTTGTGTCGATGGAGATGTAGTGGATGTTGTAGTCTTTTGAGTGCACTCACTCATCCTCTTATCTAGATTCTTTTCTAGCTCGAGCTGATAAAAAAAATTTAAGCATCAATAACTAATATACATCAAATTTGAATTATACAATGACATAAAATTGAATATTCGCTTATTTGCTAGCAAATAGTCACTATGTTCATCCACCGAAGGCACATGCTGGTGATCTGGAGTAATAAGTCCCTACAACAATGATCAAAATAATAATTAAAATACCTACATGAATATCATTAGAAAATACAAATCAAACCATTAAAATAACAATTAAAATTAAGTGATCTCTTTCATACCCCAGTTAGTGCTTCAGAGCTAGCTACTATTGCAGCTACTCCATGATCCAAAGTATCACGGATAGAAGGAGTCTCTAATGTCAATAACTAAAAATGAAACAAAACAAGTATTATGCAGTTATCAAGATTACATATATTTTTTACAACCCTACTAATGAGTGAATGATACCTCCGTGAAGGTTCCACCATATCCTTCGGTGTGTGGTGTCGAAGTCAAAGCTTCATCATTCAACTAGTGCACATGTACATGGAAAATTATAAGATAACCATTCATATTAGAACGTACTACTGACATGTTAATTATAATGCATTATTACATATATACCTGTGGACTCAATGGTGACCTCACAAACCTAGGTGAAAGAATGTGATCATCGTGCCTCTAGATTTTGATCATAATTTGTCTAGTAATTTAGTCATTCATTCATTTATTAATTAAATATAATCAAGTAAATCAAATTAACATGCAAATAAAGATACCTCAAGGAAAGTGGCACGATGCCCTTTGCTATCTATTATGAACGTCGATGGTCCACTTATGAATGTCTAATGCACATGCACAATAAGTTATGATACAATTATTCATATAATTACATAATAATCAAATATATTAATTAAAATGTTTTATTCGATACATACTTGTGGAATTGACGATGATGTGTAGAAGGGGACATGAGGATCATTGCCATTTCCACTGCCATTGCCACTGACACTCTTGCCTTGAATTTTCATCATAATCAATAGATACTAAATTAAATAGTTATTCTTTTATAAATGAAATATGATCAAAGCAATTTAATGAACTTGGAAATATTTACCTGTGTGTCAACGCCAAATGTCATATTTAGAAAACTATCAGTCATCATTCCAGTATCCTCTTCCTCTCTCTTGCCAGTACCAAATGTGCACAAGCATCCACATGATCGACAAATATGCCCCCTCAAGGATTGACCATGGTCACCCTCAACTAAAGGAGTGGCACACTGAATGAGAGTTTGTGTCAGAGCTCTAATCGTGCCTAATGTGTTTGCCTCTACATGTTCCTTCACAACGGAAGGAATAGTAACATGATCCACCTATGGCTTGCTAATAGAAGCCCTAGGTGCGTTAGGGTCACGATGAGGCCCTGCTTGATCAAATGATGACCCTCCCTCCTCTACCCTGAGAATCTAGATAGTCAAAATAATTTGACACCTCCTTGAGTACAAACTTGCAATAGAGTTTCCTCAAGAAATATATAGGAACCTCATGATTGTTACAAGAAGGTGAATCAAGGACCATCCACCATCTCTCCCAAAAATTATTTTTAATGTCTTCATTTAAGCACCAATGAATTGGGAACTTCCTTTTTGTAGTTCTAAGAGTATCTGTGTCTCCTGGTTTTTTAAATAGCTTGCAAATGTCATCTTTTGTGATTTTTTTCTTTTTTATGTCCGCATAAGATAATTTATTCTCATAATATTGTTTTTGTTCTTCTCTTTTATCCCGCCATAAATTAATTTTCCCACTAACTAAGCTTACATGGGTCAAGATTGCTTCCAATGATTTTGCAAGTCTTTCCCTTCCAGGATTTGTACCACTAGAATCTTTTAACCTAGTAATCAAAGATTCTAATTCTTTTTTCCCTCTTTCAATTTGGTTCATCAAATTTTGTTATGTTCTAGGAGGAGGTTTCCCGATTGGTGGAGGCAATTGAGGCTCATTTTCTTCATTTGTTTCTTCATTCGGTTCTTCATTTGGTTCTTCATGAGGAGACAAAGGGTTTGGTGGAGAGTTTGGTTGAGGGAGATTATTTCTTCCTAGCAATTAAAAAAACTAGATTTTAAAATCTTCATTACACACAAATTTAAACAACAAATTTTAACAAAACAAATTACAGAAAAAATTGAAATTTTAAAACAAATAAGAGGCATGGGCTATAAAACCACTTACCTCTTCTTCTGGATCGAAATTGATGACATTGTGGAGCCATTTGATTGATGAATGAACGAAAACAATACATTCACAAGCCAAAAGAAGAGTGTGTGCACACTTGGGAAGCCCTTCTTAGCTGCAAATGCGGATTTGAGGAAAAAAAAAAAAAGAGCTTTCCAACCCACAGCTTTAGCTAAATAGGATTTTTTCAAAGCGCGTGCATGCTGTGGGGTGCACACGCTTTGAAAAACACTAAAAAAGTGTTTTTCAAAGTGTGTGCACCCTATAGGGTGTACACGCTTTGTTTTGGAGGCTTGGGCAATCCAATCCATATAGGACACACGCCCTTTAGTGCATACGCACTATGCGTGATGGGGGATCAAAAAGAAAAGTGGCATCTTTTTGGTCTCCCATCTTTGTGCATATACCCTCTTGCTTTCTCTAGATAAGGAAGTTTTTGAATTCATCTCTCTTGATGAAATCATCAGTACTGAGAAATTCTTCATGATATAATTCCCTCTCATCCTTGCACTTTTGGACGGGAAAATCTACTTCCTCTTGAGTCTCTAGTTTTATCCCTTCTCTTATTTTATTTCTCAATTGGTGATGATAAGCCCTATCACTAGGTACTAGGGCAACAACTCTATCAATTCTTTTCTCCGACTCCTTTTATTTTGAAGGCCCACCTACCTCAATTCATCACTTTTTCCGAGGAGGTTCACTAGTGACCTCTATTTCAGGGACACTTGGTCCTTGTTCTAGAATAGGAGGATCATTTATTTGAGGAGGGATATCCTGCTCGTAGGATCCCTCACTATCCACTTCATACTCTAAAGATGAATAATTCTTTGGTACCTCTAATTGTTAGGAATGGATGCTTGATGATTGGCAGTCATTCTGTAGCAGTGGTTGTTGCATTCATGACCATGATTATCATTGATGTCAACACAGTGATATTCTGGAGCAGTGGTTGTTGCATTCATGACCATGATTATCATTGATGTCAACACAGTGATATTCTGGAGATTAGCAGAGTAGCAGGCACAGTTTTGTTTTGCGCACATGGGATATTGCATTTGGGATTATGCATAGTTGATGTTATGTTCTTTGGTGTGTTATTAACCTATGGTTAAGAGCGCAAAAAGAAATCTATTCATTCATGAAAGTTATAAGCATTTTGGTGGAAGCAATTTTCTGGCAGTATTCCTGAGTAGCGGTTTTTGGTAATTGGAGGATATCTCCTAATCAAGATGGAATCTGATTCTGCACAGTTAAAGGGAAGTTTGTGACACATTGGTAGTGACGTGGTTCACTGTGCAAACTTCGAGGTGACACGTGTGAAGAGTTATTACATTTGGTAGCCGACAATTTTTGGTGTAGCGTGTTGAAATTATTATTTGGTATTTGCATGCTGACTCATTTGTAATTATTTGAGTGTGGTATAAAGGAAGGAATGTTTTATTTGTTATGAGAAGGGATTATGAGATTGTAATAGTTGTGATACGAAATTGTGAAAGTTGTGATGCAGATGTATGCATGAAGTGAAGAAGAGAGCTAATTCAGTTGAAGGAAGATTTGTGAAGTACAAAGATTTGGATTTGTGATCTTGTGTAGCAGAGAGTGCGGTTTCGGCATAGTGTGAAGGAGGTAACTTATTTCATATTATTCTAGTGAATAATCTTAAGATCTGTTGGACAGTGAGTTCAGAGATCTTGCCTTGAAGCTGTTTGGGCAGTGGGTCCTTCAGTCTTCCATAACTCTTAACCGGGTTAGAATCTTTTAACAGGGATTCATATGTACTAAATCTATTTCATAAGACTCTTAACAGGGTCCATCCTCTTACAAGGAACTTTCATATTAGTGCATCATTCCCGCCGGGGTTTACTCTCTAATCAAGAGATTCCCTAGTCAACATATGTTGTGTTATTGTGTCATTGTGTATGATTATCTTTCTATGGGTGGTTACTGCATTGATTATATGGTTTTATGCTACTGAAGTTGATATTGAAGTTGAAAAATGGTTTAATTATCGGATAACTGATTCACCCCCCCCTCTCAGTTATCTTGGGGATCTTTACTTTCTAACAATTGGTATCAGAGCAGCAGGTCCTTGAAAGAGAAGTTTAACAACTTAAGGAGATCTATGGTGAATTTCAGGAAAGAAAGCCCTAAGTTTGATGGAGTAAATTTTGACAGCTGGAAAGAAAAGATGAAGACACATCTATTGTGTTTAGGACCAGGTTATTGGTTGATTACAAAGAATAAAAAAACTATCATTGAGGAAGATAGACTTGAGACTTGTTCTAATGATGAAAGAGACACCTTTATGTGTAACATACTTGCAAGAGAAGCACTTTTATCAGCACTTTCGGAGAATGAATACAGTCAGGTAAAAAGTTTAACTAGATCTTATGATATTTGGAAAGCTTTACATTCTACTTTTGAAGGTGATGAACATGCAAAGAAAGCTAGGTTACATAATTGGATTTGTGCATTTGAAGACATAAGAATGATGGAATATGAATTTGTTAAAAGCTATATTGGTAGGATGTCAGAAATTGTTGCAGGAATAAAGTCTTGTGGAGGTGAAAAATCAGAGAATGAAGTGATATGGAAAATTTTGAGAACATTAACACTGGTATTCAGACAGACTACACAAATGATTGAACAAGTGATGCCTTGTACAGTGAACTTTTCAAGAGAGACTCTTCTTGGAAGATTGGAAGTAGCAGAGATGAATTTGAGATTATCAGGAGAACTACCGAGAATGGAGACAACATTCAGTGCTCTTAGTATCAGACCTACTTTATCAAGAAGTACAAGTGTGAGTGGAGATTAGGCGAGCAGTAGCAGATCCAAATCTGAAGAAGAAAAGAAGATTGAAGAAGGTATTGCCTTGCTTGTGAAAAGAGAACCATATGGTAAGAAAATCTTTAAATGTTGGACTTGTCAATGATATGGTCATTTTGCACCTAATTGTCCTAAGAGAGAGTTAAGAAATATAGAAACAATTTTAAGTATAGAAGACCTAAAGAATGTCATTATGCAAATGATGAAGAAACTGAAGCAGGAACTGAAAGATATTTGAGTGACAGTGATAATGATAACCTTGATGACATAGGATTTGTAGCTATTAAAGAAGAAAATTCTGAATCTGATATTAAAGAAGAAAAAGCCTTAGTTTCCCAAGTTGAAAAGAAAGCTGATTGGATAATAGACAGTGGTTGTTCACATCATATGACTGGTGACAAAAGAAAATTTATAAAGTATAGCAATCATGATGGAGGAGTTGTTAGAGTTGGTAACAATGCACCTTGTTTGATTAAAGGTATAGGATCTATTACTCTTGATGGAAAGACTAATACTGATGATGTTTACTTTGTTGATGGATTGAAACACAATCTATTGAGTGTTGGACAGTTAGTGGATAAGGGATATCAAGTTTTGTTTGTTGAGAAAACTTGTGTGATTAAGGATAAAGATGGAAAGTTGATTGGAACAGGATCTAGAACCAAAGGTAATGTATTTCAGTCCCTATTGAGATGACATGCTTAATTACTAAGATTAATGACAGATGGTTATGGCATAGAAGATTTTGTCATATAAACTTCATCAGCATTGGATCCAATTGTGCAGGTTTGTCTTTGTCCTTTATAAGTTGAAATAGCTATTCAAATGAGGATAGAGCAATGTAGTTCATCATTTTAACTTGAGCTAGTGTATACCAACTTTCATGCCTTGGTTCATTATCTCAAAGTTGGTGCATAGGTAAATCCTCCCGACTCTTAACATTCTCACTCAAGAAAAACATCACTTGTGCTATCTGCCCATTTTCTTAGGGTAAAATATGTGTTTATTGAGAGCATATATAACTACATGATAGAAGCAAAATGCCAAGAAGGTGTTGTATTGTCATCCCACCATTTAAATTTTTCTGTCTCTATTGATGATAAAATTTCTAATCCAAGTCACTATGCAAGTACAAGTATAATAATTGAAGTGTGAACTATGGAGCTTACCAAGGCCTTATATGAAGCTCACTTTCGTGTCCTCTTTCTTTTTCATGTTTCTTTCTCAAGCGAGTTCACTATTCTAACTAGGTTAACATTACATGCAAATTCTTATTATGCCTTTACATTTTACTCTTGGTTCTATTTTGGATATACATCAACATTTGGTGCATGAAACTGAGTCCATATGCATATTATTAGTAGAGGCTTGTGATATTGATATCCATGTTTCTTTTCCTTGCAATAACCTATTTGACCTTGCCTTTCCGTAAGAAATATGTCTTATACTTTGGAAACAAGAGTTATTGCCTTGAGATATTAGAATTATGGATAGAAGGAAGGATTTATTCCCTCACTTGACCGATTTTCTCTAGTGCATAGTTTATAATTTTGGGTTGGTGTTTAAATAGGAAAATTATCCATCTATAAACCAATTGATACATAAGAAGATAGTTATAATAATGTCAAATAATATACACTGAGCTAGAAATGATAGTGCTTAGAATGTGATAAGGACCCATCTAATTTCCTTCACATGTAATACATCCTACAAGCATTTGTTTTTCAAACTTCTTCATAATATTTTTGGTTTTTAAATGGGCTAGGTTTCTAAAGAGAGTAATCAGTTTATGCACCTCCCAAAATAAGAAAGACACATTCTTCATCCTTATCAATATGGCTCTTATAGATTAAAACTTCCTATTATTTTAAATTTCATAGAGCCTAGTTCATTTATTTCTTATACATCATTGTAGGATTTCCTTAGAGTGAATTTAGACAGGAAAATATCAAAGTTCAAAGACTATCCTTATTTTCTCTTAGATGTAGAAGAGTGTGTTAATGCACTATTAATTCCCACACATTCTTATTAGTCATGCTTCTATCTAGTATGCATTCTCTAAGCTATAATTTTATTTTCTATGTTTTAGTGGGAGCCTTCATTAGAGTGCAATATGATCCAAGAGACAACCATTAACTCCTAAAAAGTTAGAAAAATAGATTTTCTTTTTATAGTTTTTAAAAGTACTGGTGATTGTTCAAATTTTTATTTTTTAAGTGAATGCTATGGTGCGATAGATGGTCTTATTAAAGAAATTCACATGCCTTGTATATGCTTCCACATCCTACATATACACCTTGTAGGGTGGTCCAACTATATCCTAAATTTTGTCTCATAAATTTTCTCAAAAGCATGGCAATAGCCATTATGAATTCCTCTTGCTTGTATCATATGTCCATTTTGACATAAGGGTTTATCCTGTAAATCATGTCCAATAATTGGATAATATGCTTATGATTATTGATTATAGACTATGGAAGTAATTTTTACCTATTTTTCTTCTTCTATCTCAAATAAGTAGAGTTGAGACAGCTCATGCAATTAAGGTGAAAGGATTTATTTCTTATTAAGCGTTCATTACTAAAAATAAAAATACAGATAAAGAAAACCACATTATGTCCATGTAAATGAATTACAAACAGAAGTAGTATATAAATATTTTCATTAGAAGTGTTTCTTTATTCATGACAATAAGGTACATATCCCACACAAGCTGTGAGAGTAACTAGAAAGATACACTAAAAGAGAAAGATAAAAAATAAAGGAATGAAATAAAAGAAAGGAGATGGGACCCGTCATTTCATGGAATCACAAATCTTGATTGATGAGGTGCCAACACTTTCATCCTCAACTCTAGTTAAGTTGGCATCCAGAAAACCCGCAAAGAGAGAGAAGAGATGTGTTAGAGCTCAGGATTACATAGCTTGCTCATATATCATTAGTCTATATACAACATACTCTCATAACGTATTTGATCAACTATGAACTAGAAAGGAATCTAGAAGATCAAATCAAAATAGATCATTGGTTTTATCTAACGATTTGCTTAAATGTGTTTACTAGTTAAGAGTTCAAATGATATGGAAAGAGATCAATCCAAAGAGCAGATGTGTGATCCATTGAAAGAAAGTACATGACACAAAGATAATATTTAACAAATGAACAACAAATCCATTTTTTAAGAGTAGTATTTCACAAAAATACAAGGGAGAAGATTCTTTCTAAGTAATATTGTGATCACAATGCAATAATAATGCTAAATATGCTGAGAAATGGGAAAGAATGCCGGAGTGGTAGATGTTGATAATCAATAGAGCCAAATGAGCATATAAGAAATCAATGATAAGGATAGTCCAATGTAACCAACCATCATGAAAAGAAAAACCTTAATTACAATGCTTAAAGGATAACAAAGCATGAAGGTACAGTCAAAAAATATAGTTGACATAATGTAAATATATAAAGAGCACTATACTTGCATGTCAAAAGAAGTGACATCACATTAGAAAGATTGAAAACATGAATACCAAGATTAGTACTATATTATGAGAAATGGTGAGCAATGTTATAAAGGAAGATCACTCACCAAATCAAATGGGATGGGGTATGATGCATTAGGAACACCCCCAAAGATTCACCCTCAAACCTAAATTAGATTAGAATAATCCAAAAGGATGAAGGGGTGCTAATGCAAGATCTAGATTTGAGGATGGGTTCCTTTAATGTTAAGATGTATATTATATGTAAAAATGATATGGAAATGAAAGGAATTAATGCTATGAAAAATGAATTAACAACTAACAAGATGCAAGATAAGATTTGATGTATAAAAGTAAGTGGAAGATGAAAAAGGAAGAATGAACTCACATTGAAGCTAGAGAAGGGGAATGAACTTCAGAACTAGTTTTGACTGTCATAGAGCTATCAAAATCAGAAATGGTTTTGGATCTAGCACTATGACACCTATAACTTCCGACTGAAATTTAGAGATCCATAGGACTATGTTGAATAAAGTAAATCTAGTCCAAGAAAGTTGACCTAGTTTTGGAGACTTCGAATATGATGAATTTTGTGAAGGATTTACCACTGGTTTTGTAACTCTGAAAATCCAAATCTGAAACTCTGAAAATTTGTTCCTGCATGCAAGATGAAGGGGAAAAGGTTGTGGAAAGGATCTTTCCTTGGTCAAGCCCCTGTATAGGAATCAAACTTGAAATAAAATAGAAATTGCATAAGGAAAGTAATGTAAAAAAGATAAATGTCAGATTTAACTTGCATGAAAAACACTCATGGGTGGATGTATAATCAGTCAAATCGATGAAGAACTCATGCAGATTTTCAGAATGTTTTAATGATGATCTAAGAAAGTTTTTAAAAGATATGCAGATTGAGTATTCATCTTGAATCTCTCTGCATCAAGTGGTATCAGAGCAAGAAGCTCTTGAGTGTGTGATAGTCAGAAGTCACACCAAGACCTGACGGAGATAAAATATATTTGATTTCTCAGTATGTTTGCAGATAAAATTCTAGATTTTCTTTGATGTTTAAGTATTCTTGCAACGAGTTTGTGCAGATGAATTGAAAGACTATTTTCTTGGTGCTAAGTACCCATTTGTGGATGATTGTTGGGGGAGACCAAATTCAACCTAGCTAACTGGATTTGCGTCCTTCACAAGCATTTATAAGTGCTGGATCAGAAACAAATTACATTATGGAAGGAAAAGAAGAGATGTCGAAATTGTTGTTGAAATTAGATGCCTGGATTGCTTATGAGGAAGCAGAAGAGAAAAAGAGAAAATATGAAGCAAGAAGAAATAAGATTGAAGAAGACTTAATGGCATATGAAAGGAAGTTAGAAATGATGGAGAAAAGAGATCAAGAGATACTGGAATTAATTGAAGCCCATATAGCACTTGAAGAAGTAGAAATGAAAGTGAAGAGTTGTCCATTGGCAGGACAAGAGGAGAAAACTAATGCTGATGAAGAGAAGAAGGTTTTGGATGAGCCTTGTGTTGAGAAGGTTCTAGTTGCAGACAGTGATGCTGAAATGATTGTTGATTTGGGCAACAACGATTTGATTCTAGAAAAGTTTGACAATACAGATATGGTTCACAATGATCAAATGGTGGATGATATGATCTCATTGGAAAAGACATTAGTCTTGATAAACATGGATAGCATGAATATAGTTCCAAATGAAGAAAACTTTTTAGTGGCTGGAAAAGAAGATGAAAACATTTCCTTGGAGGTTCAATTCAGTCTTCATCTTGATGGAGATGACATACTGGTTTTTTCTGACATATTTTATGCAGGTAATGAAGACATATATTTGGTGAATCCTTTTGCTGATGTATGCCTGGACTTTGACGGTTTGGTTTTGAGCAATATTTTTCAACCAGGAGCTTACATGTGCGAGATATTGGCAAATATGTTTATTTTTACAGGGATTCACAACATCATGCCCTTAAATTTGAAGACTCAAAAGAAGGCTAATTCAAAGGGACTTGAATTCTTTTGTCCTAGGGAGCATGATGTAGAGGCATTGCCGGATTCAATGAGTTTCAAAGATCTAGACAAAAGAATGGTTATTTTAATAATCGGTTGGGATAAATCTTATTTTTATATAGTAATTGTTTCAATTTAATAAATCAAAGGTTTGTACATTTGTGAAGTTGACAATTTCGTTGTCAACTCCACAATATATTATTAGTTTATTTTATTAGTTTAGAACTAGCTCTAATCGGTGATGAGAACCGTTAGAGAAAGTAGAATGAGTCAGGTGTGGGATGTTAAAAGTTAGTTTAAAAAAAATTTAGTTATCAAGTGATCTTGTTTTGAAGATCTTTATATTTACAATTCATGAACCCGAGAAAATAAGGATAGAATACGAGAGGATATTGAGAATCGAGAAGAAACAATGTAATGGAGAATTGAATAATGAAAGAAGAATTAAAATTTCTGTTAAGAATTTTGGTTCTTCAATTTATCATTTGTAATTCTTTGTTCTCATTTATCTTTGGATGGTTACATTAACTTGTAATGTTCGAAATTGATATAATTTTCATTTAGTTTGAAGATCTATGTTAATTTTCATAAACCTTTGTTTTGATTTGATATCTAGTTATTGGTATCGATTATATGGAAGGAGTGTGTTATTGAAATCGATTTTGGGTTCCTTAATAGAAATCGATAATCAAAAAATTATGGGATTTATGGATCAGAGTTTTATGTTGGAAAGATCTCTATTTTAATATAGTATGATCTAATTCCTTGTCTCAGATTTTTAAGGGGAAGTTTGACATTATTTGTGTCTCGGTTTTATTGAAGAAATTTCAATTGTTTATTGAAAACGCTTATGTTAGTAAAAACCGAGTATCAAACTTTTGGATTAACTTTAAGTTTACAACGGTTTGTTTAGTCATTTGTGCACTTGTAGTTAGTCTTGCAGCCTTTGCCGCATCAATAGTAGCAGTTGCACAAGAAGGTAGAAGATCAATATGCAAGTGCAAAAGAGGCGAGATTCCCTTTTATAAACATATTGTCTATTCAAATGAGATTGATTGTCATGATCAAATTCGAATGAGTAGATGAGCCTTCTTTCGTTTAGCAGATATTCTTAGGCAAAAAGGAAGCATCACAAATACCATGCACTTAACTCTAGAAGAACAACTGGTGATGTTTCTCCATACTCTTGGCCATAATCTGAGGAATCGTAAGATTTCTCACAACTTTGGTCACTCGGGAGAGACAATCAGATGATATTTCCACAAGGTTTTGACGGTAGTGTTGGCACTCCATTGAGAATTATCTTTTGCCACTTGGTCCACACACTTGTCCAAAAATTAGCGGGAAAGATTGTTTTGATCCGTACTTCAAGGTACATACCCTATTGGTACACTTTTGTTTCCTCGACTCTAAATTCTATTATTGCATGTCCTTTTGATTAGAAATTTTCCTAATGTAGGATTGTGTGGGAGTAATCGATGGAACTCATATTCCGGTCACTGTTGATGTCGACATGCAAGCTCCATATCGTGACAGAAAAGGAAACTTGTCACAAAATGTTATGGGTGTGTCTTCATTTGATTATAAGTTTCAGTACGTCCTTGCTGGATGGGAAGGGTCAGCTGCAAATAGTCGTGTTCTAGCTTTGGCCTTGTCAAGATCCAATCCATTGGTAGTCTCCCCTAGTATGTCAAATATATTTATATACTGATGCATATGACAGTTTTTAATAAAATATATTAATATACCTTATTTTATGTAGGAAAATATTATTTAGTGGATGCTGGATATCCCAATGTACCTGGATTTCTGGCGCCTTATTGTTGCACACGTTACCACCTAAAAGAGTTCTCAAGGGAAAACCTAATAAACACTCCACAAGAGTTGTTTAACCACCAACACTCATTGCTCAAGAATGCAATAGAGTGCACATTTGGCATTTTGAAGCAGTGCTTTCTTATCCTAAGACATGCGACGTCATATCAAATCAGGACCCAAACAAAGATTGTTTTGGTGTGTTGCATACTGCACAACTTCGTCACCATAGAAGATGACATTACTTTTGAAGTTGACATTGAAGAGGAAAATGATCGTGAGGGGATAGATGTACCAATACTTGAGACATATGGGATGACTCAACGTGATAGAGATGATTGGGTGAGGTTTCGAGATGAAATAGCAAAAAGGATGTGGGATGATTACAGAGCTCCATCTTAGTTGTGAAAGTGTAGTATTTAGTACTAGTTGTAAACTCCATTTTCTGGTTGTGCATCTTGTTACAACAATCAAGACAATCTTATTGTAGCTCTAAATTTGAAAAATCATTTTGAATCATTCCTTCTTTTTTCACAAATTACATGTGCTAGTAATCAGCAAATTGAAAGAGAGATTCTTGTGTTGAGGATTCTGATACTTTCTCATCGAATTAAAACATGATAAAATTGCACTACATTTATCTTTAGACACTTCTATTTCACTCTCCAAATCAGGTGAACTAACAGGTGTATGAGAAGTCAAATACATATGAGGTGGGGGAACCACACATATCAATGTTTTTCCATATCTCAGTTCAGTACTCAATACCTTGCTCCTCAAATTAAAAATGGTGTCCATGTGCTGTCCTTCATTATCAGACGAAAACCACCCAATCCCTACACCTCTGTTCTTGAACTTTATTAGCTTTCCCAATGAATGCATAGACGCTAGTTAAAGCTTCCTCCTAGAAAGTTCATAGCATGCTAAAAGGAAGCAATCCCGAACTTTTCAGCGAGTTTTGCTAACATTATTCAGTATCTCCTGCTTAAGTGCATGTGCAACTATGGTTGCATTTAGCAGCCACAAAACCATTTAGAAAAAGTTGGATGAGATTCCAATGGTGGATTATCCCCAAAATTGCAACTTCAGAGTAGAATTCCTTTTCTCCCTGTCTTGCAATCTCCAATTTTTCACTGCTACCTGTGTCTTCTTATCCCCCAAAACACCATCATACACCGTCCCAAATCCACCAGATCCAAGAACAGTGTGAAAATTATGAGTTATGGACTGGATTTCCTTGAAAGAGTACTTCTTTGCTGTTAAATTTGGAATGCTGATCATCACTTTGTGATTTGGATGCACTGTTCTTGACCTAATTTGCTCGGGCTTTGAGTCTCTCAAGAGTTTCCATGGACAAAGCCATAAAAACAGAAATGCAGCTACAGAAACAGCAACAACAATCCAGATAATAGTTTTTCTACTCAGCCTCCTTGAATGCGTGGAAACCATGACTAAATCCATGCTCTGAAGTTTTATAAACGTGAGTGAATCCTCATTTGAGATCTCTGAAAGAGTTCCCACACGAGACACAACAAAAAAAACATGAATTTGAGGGTTTTACATAAAACAAAGCACTACAGGAACAATTTCTATGACAGTAATCTGAACAATCTTCTTTTCTTGGCATCTTCATTGGAACAACATACTGGTTACGGTGATACTCTACTCCTCCAAGCTCAAACATCTGCCATGACCCATTTCGATTCCCACAACCAGGAATCTCAGACAATCCACAATCCCTCAACTCATGAGTCCCATTATTTGCACATTCACAAGCCTATTCCTCACTACAAACCCCATAACTCCCACAAAACCCCGGCAATTGGCATTTCCCCATGGCCTGATACAAGCCCTCCTTACGACCCGAAGCATAAGCTCTCAGATTCCCATCATAATCCAACCTTATGAACCCGAAATCTGAAGCCAACATCTCAAATTTGCCATGGATTTGTGGGAGATAGTAATGCGAGCTACTAAACAATGAGCCATTGCAAACAGGGGAGCTGTTCTTAAACATCAAACAGGGGAGGTGCTCTGAATTGGGCCAATCCATTGAAAGTTCATAGCATGCTAAAAAGAAGCAATCCTGAACTTTTCAGTGAGTTCTGCTAACATTATTCAGTATCTCCTGCTTAAGTGCATGTGCAACTATGGTTGCATTTAGCAGCCACAAAACCATTTAGAAAAAGTTGGAAAATTATTAAATTTGAGAATGTACAGTGTGACAACGAAAAGTAATGCTCTTATCCTACAGTTATAGTTCAATTGGTGTACTTGTCAGCTCTATACTGGAGACATCAACATAAACCCATGCCCTCAATTATTCAATAGAAATCTGGAGATAATTTCCACAGCTAGTGCTATCAGGATTTAACTGTGTGATATGTTCTATTCTGATATCACGATATAAAATCTTTTATATAAAAATATCTTCACTGAAGAGTTATAATTCTGTTGGTAAAATGAGGGTAAGTTTTTTAATCGCACCATCTATAGAGTTCAAAATCTCAGATGTGCAATATAAGAAATGAGGCAGGATTGTATCTCCTATAATTTTGGTAAAACAAATAATCCTCATTTGGGCATATCTTATTTCTTAACACCTTGCTCTTTCATCAATTTTCTCACCTTTTCAATTTCATACCATCTGCCAGCTACAACATAAATATTTGAGAGTAGCATGTAAGGTGCTGTATTTTTAGGATTCAATTCAAAAAGATGTTTTGCCACAGATTCTCCTAGATCTACATTGTTGTGCATTCTACAAGCACCAAAATGGATCATAACATCTCTGTTGGTTTTTCTTGTGATAAAGTTGGAAGTTGTTTGTGCATATGATTCAAGACTGTTGAACAATTATGTTTTCTGTCTTCAAATGAGTTTTAAAAGATTGTGTTTCAGGTGTAATGAATTTGTGATTATGTATCTATATTCCAGATGTAAAGACAGTGCATGAGAAGTAATTAGTGCATGAGAAGTAATTAGTTATTATGAATGTTGTGTTGGCTGATTATTTTCAATGTTGTGTTGGCTGATTATTTTCAATGTTGTGTTAGCTGATCATTTTCTTAGTGCATGAGAAGTAATTAGTTATTATGAATGTTGTGTTGGCTGATCATTTTCAAGAGACTATAATACACATGTTTTTAACTTACCCTCTGCAAATCTACTTTGTATGCATTACACAATGGTTGATGTCATATACAACGCTTTTGATGAGCATGGATAATGATGATGTTCAAGTCACTGAAACACCACCTTCTACGAAAAAGGTATTTTGGAAACCGTGTATGGAACGTAAGCTTTTGGACTTGCTATGTGAACAAGTCACGCTTGGAAGGAAAGGAGAGGGAGGCTTCAAAAAAGAAGCTTGGACAACTATTGAAAGAAAGTTCAATGCAGATATGAACACGAGCTTGTCTAAGGCAATTTCAAGAATAAATTAAAAACTTGGAAACAAGGTTACAGAATAATGAAGGAGCTGAAAAATAGTAGTGGGTTTGCGTGGAATGAGTCTACGCAATCTATGGATGCTGATGAAACTATTTGGGATGAGTTGCTTAAGGTAACATGTCCATTCGAATATTTTAATGTTATTTAATGAGTGATTAAGTTATTATTGATAATCAAATGAATAATTCAATATCTTTGACAACATGTAGAGGAAGGAATTTAAAAGTGCGAAAGTGTTTAAAAGGCAGTCTTTCCAATACTTTAATGACCTTGCCTTGATTGTGGGCAATGATATCGCTGAGGGTGCCATTGCTGGCACTACACAAGAAGCAGAAGAAGGACACAATATGGATGAGACAGTAGATCTTGATGATGATTATGACGAAATTCATACATCTATTGGGGCTGCTGCTGATCTGGATGCGGAAGATTCAAGTATTCCAATGTCCAACCAGTTTAGTACAGCAACTGGGAAACATACTCGTTCAGCATCATCCTTAAGGAGGCCGAAGAGGAAGAAGGCTAGTATGGCTAATTCTATGAACGGGATGTCTCATTCAATCGATAAGCTAAATGAGACCCTCCTCAAGTCCCAAGTTATTGAATTGGGTGAAGAGCGTAAGACAAAAGATTTGGAAAATGTCTATGCTGCACTACAAGCCACTGGTGAACTAAGTATGGGTGCTTTGATTACGGCGTTTGACACCTTTGTGGCTGATTCTGATAGAGCCAAAGGGTTCTTGATAATGAATGATGATGAGAGAGTAGAATATGTTCGAATGAAGTTTTTAGGGCTTTAGTTACTATGTTTGACATAGTTATGACAATCATTTTATAACAGCCAATTGGATGTTGCTTAATTTTGGTGGTTCACATCCCATTCGATGAATGTGACCAAAGATTTTCAGATTTTTGGCAAAAGTTTAATAGGACCTTTGGATTTTCATATAGAACATATATTTATGTTGACATTGTTAATTAAGTTTTGATGATCTGAATATAATCGTATGGTTTTATTTCATATAGAACATATATTTATGTTGACATTGTTAATTAAGTTTTGATGATCTGAATATAAGCGTATGGTTTTATATATCCATCTATTGTTGGTGATCATTATAGTCATTTCTATCTGCTTTTGAAAGTCTTATTGTTGGAGATCTTTTATTTAAGATTTGTTTAGTTATTGGTTGAGATGTGCTGGTTGGAAAGCTGCTGTTGACATGCTTGTCGGATATAACTGTTGTTAACATGCTGGTTGGATATTAACTGCTGTTAACATGCTGGTTGGATATTAACTGTTGTTAACATGCACGTTGGATTTAAACTGTTGTTGGCATGCTATTTTTGCTGCATAGTAGTTTGTTGACAACAGTATTCATTTGATGTTTTTGGTTCAGTATGAGATGTCATAAGCTGTAGGTTTTCTACTAGAATAAACTTTAGATTGATGCTACTATGTTATGTCATTATATTAGCTAATGACAACACTACTCATTTGATGTTTTTTGTTCGGTCTGAGATGTCATTATACTTGCAACTAAAATGAGATGTTAGCCTCTATTGAAGAGCATGAATGTTAGCAGCCCGTATATGTATATATTAGAATTGATTTTTTAGTTTCTCTTGGCTTGAACAGTGGCTGGAGATGTGGATTTAGAATCACTTGAACAGTGGCTGTAGGTGTGGCTGTAGCTGTTAAGATTTCTTCATCAAAACAATTGTTGAGAGCTCCATTTTGTTGTAGGCTATTGTGTGGTGGACTGCCCTTTTCTAGTGTTTTTATGGAGTGAATTCGTTACACACTGGTGGAGTAGATTGAATGATTTGATGACCCATTTTTACTGCTGTCTTTATGATACATTTTTTAATTCTTGTCCTCCAGTAGTTCTTTATTCATTACATCTTCCTAATCCTAAACACCCACATGCTTCATCTGATTCAGAGTCTCCACCAATGAAATACCACTCTTTGAGCAAAGGAACATTTTACAGAGGAAGTGAACAATTTGATTATAACTCAGTTTGTTCAATTTAAACTATGACATAGTCTGTCTGGCCAAGCAAATGTTGGGAAAAAGTTGTAGAAGTTGTATTAAATAAACTTTGTTATTTCTTCTAGCTATGGTCATTGTTTTGACAGATGTTCCATGAATTTGAAGCCACTTCTAGATTGTTTGAACTTGAAAGAAACTTGTGTTTGCCCTTTTGCTGAATACATGTCACCATGGGAGTGATTTTGAGTTGTTTGGATTCAAACATTGTATTTCTGTTGCATTTTTGGCTTTGCTCCTTATCATTTGTGAGCACTTTTGCTTTTTTTTGGGAAAAAAATTAAAGCCTTTTTTTAAATCAAATTTTTGAAGTGAAGTGATCTCATGCATATGCCTACTCTTTGGTCTTTATAGCTGCATGAAAATTTTCTAATCTTACCAATTTATTGATACAGGATACATGGCTGTGTATGATGTGCCAATTTATGAATGCCCATGTGGTGCTGGACTGTGTCTAGTAAAAGTGTCACACACGATAAAAAAATTCAGGGCGCCAATTTTTTAGTTGCCTTGACAAAAAGAAGGTTATTAATGATTGCTATATATTATATCTTTCAAATTAATGACATGCAATCTCATTGATATACTAATGTTGATTTTGTATTGTAGGGGAATGATGGTTGTGGATATTTCAATTGGGTTGATGTCATCTGTGCAATTGAACATGATGAAGGAACTGAGTGCAAAATGCGTAAGACACGAGAGGTGGGCAAGGTTGGCATTGCGTCAACCAAAATTGAAAAACAAGATCGAGGAAATGAGTGCAAAATATGTAAGGCCCATGAGGCTGAAATAGTCTTTTTACGCAGACTTCTATGTGTAGTTATTGGCTTTATATGTGTAGTTATTGGTTTTGTATGTTGGAACCTTATTATGCGACAATGACCCAATGACCTTGTCTATAGACATTTGGCATATTATTTGTAATGCAATCATAATTTATAAAATATGTTTTGTTTTGTATGGAGTTAGTATTTTCATTGTGTAGCATGGTTTTAATGATGATAAAAATGAATCTAAAATTCAGTATCTTACATTTAATCACATTTTTAATCAACTGAAAATATATGTTATAAATATAATTGGTAAATTATTTGTAATATAACGATAATTTATATAATGTATTTTTTGTGTAGAGTTCGTTGTGTAGCATAGTTTAATGAAGATGAATTAATCACATTTTCAATCAAGCGAAAATAATATATTAAAAATACATTTCATTCATGTTAAAAGCAAATTATTTGTAATCTAACGATAATTTATGTAATGTATTTTTTTTTGAATGAGTTAGTATTTTGGTTGTGTCACATGGTTTTAGTGACGATAAATGAATTAAATCACATTTTGTGAAAATAATATATTAAAAATATATTTCATATGTTAGAAAATTTAATAAAAAAGATAATGCTTATTTTGGCTAGTATTCCAATTCCACAATGTGCAACCAAATGGAGGAAATGTGTATTCCAGCTAGTATTCCAATTTCACAACGTGCAACCAAATGGAGGAAATGTGTATTCCCATAAAGAATTCTTGGTCAATCAAACGGTTCCAAATTGAATTCCGAAATCATAATTTGGATTCCAAATTTCAGAATCTCAAAGTCAACATTCCGAATGCCAATGCTTAATTTATATTCCAGCAACCAAACGGGCCTTAATAGTTTTGCCCTAATAGTTTTGAAAGGTGATTTGGGTAGATTGTATTCTATATTTTTAATAAATATCTACTTTGTGTATTTTTTTAGTAAATATAGTATCAAACAAAATCAATGATCTGATCCGATTTTTGATTGCAATCTTTCATAATAAAGTGATCTAATCCAATTGCAATCTTTAGTAATAAAGTGAGCAGCTTTGGTTGCATCTTTGCCATGGTGCTGCACCGCCTGTAATGTGCCTGACCTCCAAGTGCTGATAAATAATGGCGTGGGTGTCGTACACGGGCCTATACAGTCTAAGTGTAGATGCAGGAAGTCCGTACAGAGGCCAATGAAGGCTGTACGAACACCAAGGTGGTTGAAGGTTATAACATCAAGTCCGTACAATGGATAAGCTTGACCGTACGGTGTTTGGGAAGGTATCACACCGTACGATGAAAATAGCTGCCATATGGAGTTACTTGAAGGTTGTTAATGAAGTCGTACGGTGGTATGTCGTACCACAATGATCCAAGCTGTACAGAGATAGAAAGATGGAGGCCGTACGGTGAAGGCAAGTGAACAAAGACAGGAGTGAAGGGGTACAGAAAGGAAAGAGCGGAGGGGTTTTTGACAACGAAACGTAATGAGCTGGAACAGACAAAGGTCGTACGGCCCTGGATGAGGAGATACAGAGATGGCTGGAGGTGTATGGATAGGTATTTGAACACAACGTTGAGAGCTATATGAACACAAAAGATTATATGAATTCCAAATACAATAATAAAAATTTGAACACAAATTCTTCTGAATATGTTTGCCAAGAGAGGGCACTCCAATTTGCCAGATCTGAACAAGTAATACATGCAATGACGAACTAGGGTGAGGGTTGAATCCCACCGAAACCGTGCAAGCCAAATAGGGAAGATCTTTCACTTCCAAAATGGTGACAATCCCGAACTCCATAGGAATTCGCAGTACAGAGAAATCAAATCCAAAGCATACCTATCGACTACTACAAGCCGTGCTTAAATACCCATCGGGCAAAGCTTTTCGAGAGTGTACAAAGATTAGCCGACGGCGACACAAACTTCTATGACAAAATTAAATTTGGGTCTGAGTTAAATTAAACAATCGGCTCGTTACACAAAAATAATTAAATACATCTATTTCTGTTCGGGAACATTATAGTCCTCCCATCCCGAAATTTGCTTGTCCTCAAGCAATTGCAGTGCCGAATGCTGAAGGATGTGTTGCCTTTCCACGTTGCATCGTCTAGCGATAGATGTCGCCAAAGTACCAGGTATTCTCTCACCGTTCAGTTACACAAGACCTTTTCGCGTACTTCGAGAATCTTAGCAGGTTCCAAGATGAGTTTCCCTTCCTCATTGAGTGGTGGAAGATCTGTAATGACATAGATGTTTTGCCCGATAGCCTTCTTCAAACAAGAAACGTGGAAGACATTATGAATGCGACTACCTTCAGGAAGCTCCAGTTCGTACTCTACCTCACCAATGCGATGGATCATGCGGTAGGGACCATAAAAATGGGGCTTTAGTTTCTCCTTCCCTGTTCCCTTCAGTGAGGACTGTCGATAAGGTTGTAGTCGGAGATAGACCAAATCCCATACTTCAAAACTCCTCTCTAATTGATGTCTGTTGGCATATACCTTTTGTCGGTTTTGTGCCTGCTGCAGGTTTTCTTTCAAACTCTTCAAAATGCCCTGTCCTTCTTGAAGCCAATCCTTCGCCTTTGGAGCGTGACTGTCGCTCAACACTATATCGAGAAAGGAGAGTGGTTCGTGCCTGTACAGAGCATTTAACGGCGTCATTTCGATCGACATGTGATAAGTGGTATTGTAGCAATATTCTCTGAGGTGAATGCATTTCACCCACGTGTGTTGTTGTGCCGAGACGTAGTTCCGTAGATAACCTTTGAGCCATTTGTTCACAATTTCAGTTTGGCCATCTGTCTATGGGTGGTAACTTGTGCTTGGTGATAGTTCAGTTCCTGCCATCCGAAACAGTTTTGTCCAGAAGATACCTGATGAAGCATCTATCTCGATCGCTGATGATGTTTCGGGGTAACCCGTGTAGGCGGAAGACTTATCTGAAAAACAGATCGGCGATCTGTGCAGCCTCAAGGTCTGAAGGGATGGCGAAGAAGTGAGCGTACTTTGTCAATCGGTCAACTACCACGAAGATGCAATCCCTTCCGTTCACCTTGGGAAGACCTGTTATGAAATCCATTGATATGCTTTCCCACTTATGTTCGGGAATCAGCAGAGGTTGTAGCAGTCCAGGAGGAAGAGTGTGTTTGGATTTGTTCTGTTGGCAAACAATACATGCTCTGACATGCTGCAATACATCCCCTTTCAATCCCTTCCATGAGAACCTCTGCCGCATACTTTTGTAAGTTTTTAGGAAGCCAGGATGACCAGCCAGAGGGGAGTCGTGCACGTGCTTCAGGATCTTTTTCTTCAACTTTGATTCAGGCATTAGGTAGATCCGATCCTTATAATAAATGATATCATTCACCACCTTATAACGATCATCGTGGATGTGACCATCCATTATCTCACAGGCGAAAGTATTCTTGGAATATTCCACCAGCAATTGTTCCTTCCAATCGGCTGAGATCTGCTCTAGTGAGCAGATGGTGGGTCTTCAGGACAAGGCATCTACAACACCATTGTTTTTCCCCTTTACATATTCAATATCAAAATCAAAAGATTGAACCTTGCTCTCCCATTTTTGTTGCCGTTCGTTCAGATCTCGCTGCTCCAGGAAATATTTCAAATTGTTGTCATCCGTACGGACAACAAACTTGGCACCAACTAGGTACTGCCGAAACTTGGTTAGTGCGTGAACAATGGCCAACATTTCCTTATCATAGATGGAATACAGGCGCTCGGCTGGTGTAAGCTTCCTACTCTCATAGGCGATGGGGTGTCTGTCTTGCATCAAAACTGCTCCAATGCCTTCCCCTGACGTGTCGCATTCTAAAATGAATGGTCGGGTGAAGTCGGGCAATGCCAACACCAGACAAGTGCTCATGGCCTCTTTTAACCTATCAAATGTGAGTTGCACTTCTTCATTCCACTGGAAAGCCCCTTTCTTCGTTAGATCTGTTAAAGGCGCGCTGAGCTGAGAAAAACCCTTGACAAATCTCCTATAGTAGCTGCACAATCTGAAGAACCCTCGCAGATTTGTGAGTGATTTCGGGGGAGGCCAATCAAGGATAGCCTGGATCTTCTCCTGATGCACTTGAACCCCATATTGACTGACAACATGCCCTAAGTACAATATCTCCGTCATTTCGAACTCACATTTGGATTGTTTGGCGAACAGGGACTATTCTTCCATGATACTTAGAACTTCGTTCAAATGTTTCAGGTGCTCCTCCCACATCCTGCTGTAAATGAGAAGATCATCAAAGAACGCCAACAAATACTTACGCAACTGCTTGTTAAAGATGCGGTTCATGCATGACTGGAATGTAGCAAGTGCGCTGGTCAGACCGAACGGCATGACCAAGAACTCATCCACATCCTCTTCCCTCATTTGGATCTTATGGTATCCGGAACGGAGATCTATTTTTGAGAAATAGACCACACCATAGAGTTCATCCAGCAGCTCATCTATCCTTAGAATGGGGTATCTGTTCTTTATTGTCCTCCTGTTCAGTGCGCAATAGTCCACACACGTACGCAATGTTCCGTCCTTCTTCTTGACCAACACCACTGATGATGGAAACGGGCTAGAACTGGGGCGGATCCATCTCTTATCAAGTAACTCCTGGATCATCCGTTCGATTTCATCTTTGAACTTTTTCGGGTGGCAGTACGGTGTGGTTATAACAGGTTTCGTTCCTGGTTCCAACTCTATTGTATGTTCAAATCCTCGATGTGGCAGTATGCCAAGAGGAATATCCATGAAAACCCTTTCATGCTTACTTAAAACATCCTGAAGCTCTTTATCTTGTGGAGGTGTTTGGTGCCCCTTAATAGGTTCTGCCGAGATGAAACATTGTGCAACCCACGCAACATCATGATGCTGTAGGATTGCCTCCATCAGATGCGCAGACACTTCCTTTGGTCCTTCATTTGCCATCCCTCGGTGGACCACCTTTTTCTCGTCAGCCACGAAAGTGAAGTCCATTCGCTTGAAACTCTGAGTGTATTCATCAAGCGTCTCCATCCACTGTATGCTGAGGATGACCTCCATGTCAGCCAGATCCACTATGAAAAAGTCCTTTGTCACCGTGTGGTTTGCCATCGTGATGCTCAGCTGAGGAACTAGGTGCGTGTAGGGCAGGAAAGTCCCTCCGGTGACTTTGACCTAAAAGCCCACGTGTGCTTCCATCGGAAGATTTCTTCGCTGTACTAAAGATGAATTTATGAAATTCAATGTAGCTCCGCTATCCAGCATCATTGTGACCCTTTGTCCCTGAAGGGTGCCTCGCACACATAAAATTGTGCACCTCGGACTGCCAGCCAAGGCAATGGATCCTCCATGTTTTATTAAAGCGACAATCCTCTCCGTATGGTTGAAGCTGGCCATGTCAATGTTACCGCTAGGTTGGATGTCTTCCACTAGCGTTTCCTCTCGATCTTGCTCATCTTCTTCATCGGACATCACTTCGATGTAATGAATTTTCCCTTTCCCGAGACATTGGTGGCCAGGTTCCCAAGGCCCCTTGCAATTAAAACATAACTTCTTTCTTCGGAGTTCTTGTCGGGATGCTTCATCCAGTGATGGCTTCTTGGGCGGAGGTTTGTCCCTCGGGAACGTCGGCGGTTTTAGATGTGAATGAATCCGAGATGATGATGCTGACGATGACGCGATGCTTCGTGCCTTACTGATTGCTTCCGTCAAGGTTGACGGATTGAATCCTTTCACCCAACCTTTTAGTGGTTCTGCTAGTCCATCCATAAAGAGAACGACTCGCCTTCGTTCAGAGATGTTTGTCACCAATACAGAGAATCTTCGAAACTCCGCGATGAATTGATCTACTAATCCCGTTTGCCTTAGCTGTGCTAGATCTTTGAAATTGAGCTCGAGGTCTTTTCCATCAAATCGTTCAATTAGTCTCTCCGTGAACTCAACATAAGTCTTTATTTGATCATGCCCAAGAGTGATAGTGCTGTGGTGCCACCATTCGTGCGCAACGCCCTCCAAGTGTAATGCGAAAAATTTGATCGCTTCTTCTTCGGGCATAAGATTTAACTGGAAGTAGGTGTCGGCTTTCATTACCCATGCCTGAAATGACCCTTACTGTAAAGGGCACTAAATCCCGATATTGTACTGAAGCAATTCGTCAAATAATTTGCAAACACGCTCTGATACCACTGAAATGACCCTAGCTATAGAGGTCACTAAATCCCAATATGGTACTGTGGTAATTCGTCAAATAATTTGCAAACACGCTCTGATACCACTGAGATGACCCTTAATGAAAGAATACTAAATTTCACAAATAGTAAACCATTACCAGCTAAACTAGCTATAACAGATTTAATAGATCAGGATTGATACTATTAATATCCAGAATTAGGTCCTATTACAACATAACCAGTACTTCTTATTCCCAATAATAATCCTGTTTGAAAGAATAACAATTCGGGTACAACTCTAGTTGAATTGCAAAGGATAAATGAATTATTTGTAACCCTTGATAACCAAAGAAATATTAATCCGAACCTTATATGAGGTGCTGTTGACAAAAAAAACTTTCCCCTAGAACTGGTCCGGACTGGTTCGTCCTTATCCGTTCATGAAGTTTGCATCTCCAACATGACCCGAAATTAAATAAATAGAATTCGTCTACTGGTGAAGCTCAGACCTGCGAGTTGTTATCATACCTTCACGAAATGCTTTCGTAAGTACTTAATCTTGTTCAGAGAATCGCACTTTTTCGCATGTTAATAATCGTTGCCTATCGCTAATGGAAAGAGTGGTAGGACGACCTGGGATCTCCTCTATCTGCCCGCGATCTGTTCCTTCCACTTACTGTCTGCTCGCTCTGTGTCTTTGAAAACTATATTGTTTTACACTGAAATGCCAATCCGGCTATGGACCAAGCCGTCGGGGTGCAGATATAACCAAATATCAACTCACTCGCAAATTCGACCAAGTATGGGAATTTATGCTTACAAACGTGTTCCCTACTCCTCCCAAATTCCTCCAAATCCGCCGTAATTAGCTGCTTCTTCTAATGTAAATGAATCACAAGATTTGGCATTAGCCACAGATCTCCGTCCTCTGCAGTGTTGTTGATGGAAATCGGAAGTCCTTAATAATCTGAAGCCATTAAAATCTTGGTTGACAACGAACAAAGGCGGTCCTATATTGCAGCTATCTCTATTCTACAAATAATTCACACAATATTCCTTCCACGTTGGCCCTTGGCCACAGATTCCGCCCCGATGAAATGACTGCAGCGTCACCTCCAATCTGCAATAATTCGGATGATATTTCACACCCTCAAAATCGTGTACCAATTGAGAGTTATCGTTCTCAATGGCCAACTGTGACAATTGCGAAAACCCTAGGTTCCACAATGCACCTGTGATTGAATCACAATCTGAAAAATCAAAGAGAGATAATCAACTGCCTGATTCGAATGGAGCCTCGGGGTGCCTATTTATTCTTTTCCCTCCATCCTCTCCAGAGACTTCTAGAACATTTTTGATCTTATCCCTCAAGTGACTTTATTAAATATTTTCCAAGTCACTTTATTAAATACAAGGTTATCTTTTAATATTATTTATTTAATTAAAATAATTAATTATTCGTCCTTGGACAACCAGATTAATTAAATTAATTAAATCGAACTGTCACCAAAAAATTGGGGACATGACAGTCCGCCCTTCCTGAAATTGCTTGTCCCCAAGCAATGGCTGAACCATGAACCAATGAACCATGAACCAATCAGTCTTCCTGGGTCCCAAATGTAAATCTGTGTATCATCCCAATCCTCACCATACTCCCGTGGAGAAATCATCAATATCAACAACTGAGAAACTGTACTCAATACCAAACAACTTGACAACTCTGATGAAATTATCCGAAGACCAACCGTAGATGATGATAGAAGAAACCTTTCTGTAGATCTCAACCCAACTGAAACATCAACCCTATCGGAATTCAAGCCCCTGTCAAAATGACACCTGCACCCAACGGCACTGTAGATATGACAACAGCCATAGGTACCTGAATCACTGCCATCAAATCCAATCTTTGAAAAACTGGTCCGGGTATGTCGATGCTGCAGGCTGAGTAACTTGCTACTACCAATCTTATTTTCAAAAGAGGGTGCCAAGCTATCCCCTAATGGATGGTAAGAAACTGGAGCCAATCTACATTTGCGTGAAATAGAATCTTCTATCTCCGTATCAAAAGAAAAATGATGAGCGTACCCTACCGTATAATGCCGGTAAGAACCTCCAAACTCTGCTGCTGGCTCATCATCACTGAACTGGGAATCAACAGATGGCTCCATTTTCTGACTCCGAGCGACTGTAGGCTGGATAGGATCCCGTGCATTCTGCTCAACAAACCCTTCCTCGAGATCCCTGGGAGGTAGCATAGTAGCAAGGACCCCTATAATCTTCTCAACCAATCTGCAAATAACACTAGTATCTTGGATGAGAACACCTTCTGTCACCTTATGCGAGTCCAAATGAACACATGCACTATCCAGCAAATATTCCATGAACGGTTCAGTGCAGTAAAAATTATATGAGGAAACATTTACATACTCCCCTTTACACCACATCGGGTCCTCTTGTAAGGGTGGCGTACTCAACTGTACCACACTATCAACTATCTGAGTAGAATCAATCTGGAGACTTGACTCTACTGGTATCCCAAACTCATTAGGACCAGCTACTACCAAATCCTGAATATGTGTGTCAGTCTCAACAATAAGCTCCTCAAAAGCAACTGTAGGAGTGTACTTACCACCAACCACCTCAATAGACAAATGAACTGGGTCTGGGGCTGGTTTTGACCGCAAATGCTCCAACTCCACGGTCACTTCCTTCAACTGAAACTGCGACTTTTGTAGATCCTGCCGTGTGTCCTCTAAAGCCTCAGTAGTCGCTATGAGCTCCTGGGAAAGCTCACTCACCTCCTCTTCACGATCCAAGAGTGCCTCATACGCTGTACTCCCCCACTCAACCAAGTGATCACGGTCGGCTACCAATCGTAAATAATCCTGCTTCAAAATCCGAACAGCTTCACGCAAGGCATGAATCTCTGCCAAAGAAAAGTAACCACCGCTGGACTCATCTGTCATAGAAGAACCCCAACCAGTAACGGCCAGCAACTGACGAGCAGTATCAAAATGCTCACAAGCGATAGCAATGTCTCGCTCACTAACTTTCAATTGGCTAATCACATGATGGCTCTGGCTAGACTGTCTTCTATAAACTCCCTCTGACACATTGTCTGGAGGAATGTCTTCAAAGACACTAGTCTCTGGATTATTACCATCTATATTTTTTTGAATCAACTTCAAAACTCATATCAACATCCAGAGTGTCAAAATCCGTAGTTCTGCTGTCAAGCTCTTCTGTACCTAAAGAATCTATCAAGGAAGTTGAATCTTCAAAACTGTTCACTTCATTCTCCCGGATGTCATCAAGGTCAAAACGATCCTGGGACTCATCTGTACATGCTTCCAAATATGAAAAACTTTCAACACCTTTCAGCAAGGATGGTCGACTGGAAATATGAACCAAACCCAACAACGGTGCATAAAGACTAATACCAACATTGGACAAACTGCTGGTACAAGGAAAGACAACACTGTGTATTTTGTCTGCCATTGTCCTTGTATCCTGGATGTGAATGCAAGATGAACTCGTAACATTATCAGCTACCATATATGATCCTTCTGCTGCAGGGAGCTGAATGTCAGGTATGTAAGATGAAACTAAGCCCAGCTCCATGCCATGCTCATGCCTCTCCCAGTCTTGTAATGCCAAAGTTGCTCGAGTGTCCTCAAGCTCACAAGAAAGCTTGACAACTTCCTCCTCCTTCCTCCTCAAGGCATCTGAATAGTCTTTGGCAAGGCTTAGAAGATGATCACGGTCTGATAGAAGATGCAAATAGCTCAACTTCGTCGTTCCCATTCCTTCACCAATTGCATGTAAGTCACAGCAAGAAGAATTCGCCTGAACTCCCTTATGTCTTCCTTGTAACTGAATCATCTGGATGTGCTCTTCTAACATCTCCCGCATCCTGTCATGATGAGATAAAGAAGCCACAATACTATCTTTGCTTACCTTTAGCTGGCTGGACAAATCATGTGAAGTACTGCCATTCTCATCCTCATGTGACGAAGCATCTAATTGAGCCTGGTACTCTCTGTCAGCAAAATCATAAATGCTCGATGTCTGCTCATTTTCACCAGGTATCTCATCACCATGCACAATGACATCTTCATCATCATCTGAACTCACTTCACTGTAATCATTGCTTGTCGGAACCAAACTACCCTGAGTACATGAGACATCACCCTTGGGAAACCTGTATTCAACTATCTCAACTTGAGTGTCAAGTTGACAGTTACTATCCATCAGCGTAATATCCTTCACCACTTCTTCCTGTGATCGAACTGAAGCCTCTGACTGGTTGCACACTTGTTTCTCGAACTCCCCATTAAGGTTCCTAGTAGCATCTCTCATTGTATCAGTCAATGCTTTGTGAGAAGATTTGTCAAAACGAAATCCAGTTGATTTATTCACCTTAGCTGGGACGGACAGCCTGTCAAGCATACGGTGGTGTTTAACCAACAGTTCAGACATGTTATGTTTGATTTTTCTGAGCTCATCCTGAATGCCTGAATAGTCCTCCTTTCCACAATTCCGACTCTGAATACTGCGTCTATTACTTGTCCGAGATTGTGTCCTTGGAGACTTTGTGCTGTACCTGTCCATCTTGGTTGAAGTAGAGTGCTGATCACTCATGTAATTCGGTTCTCACCCCACAGGATGGCAAGAAAACCGCTCTGATACCACTGAAATGACCCTTACTGTAAAGGGCACTAAATTCCGATATTGTACTGAAGCAATTCGTCAAATAATTTGCAAACACGCTCTGATACCACTGAAATGACCCTAGCTATAGAGGTCACTAAATCCCAATATGGTACTGTGGTAATTCGTCAAATAATTTGCAAACACGCTCTGATACCACTGAGATGACCCTTAATGAAAGAATACTAAATTTCACAAATAGTAAACCATTACCAGCTAAACTAGCTATAACAGATTTAATAGATCAGGATTGATACTATTAATATCCAGAATTAGGTCCTATTACAACATAACCAGTACTTCTTATTCCCAATAATAATCCTGTTTGAAAGAATAACAATTCGGGTACAACTCTAGTTGAATTGCAAAGGATAAATGAATTATTTGTAACCCTTGATAACCAAAGAAATATTAATCCGAACCTTATATGAGGTGCTGTTGACAAAAAAAACTTTCCCCTAGAACTGGTCCGGACTGGTTCGTCCTTATCCGTTCATGAAGTTTGCATCTCCAACATGACCCGAAATTAAATAAATAGAATTCGTCTACTGGTGAAGCTCAGACCTGCGAGTTGTCATCATACCTTCACGAAATGCTTTCGTAAGTACTTAATCTTGTTCAGAGAATCGCACTTTTTCGCATGTTAATAATCGTTGTCTATCGCTAATGGAAAGAGTGGTAGGACGGCCTGGGATCTCCTCTATCTGCCCGCGATCTGTTCCTTCCACTTACTGTCTGCTCGCTCTGTGTCTTTGAAAACTATATTGTTTTACACTGAAATGCCAATCCGGCTATGGACCAAGCCGTCGGGGTGCAGATATAACCAAATATCAACTCACTCGCAAATCCGACCAAGTATGGGAATTTATGCTTACAAACGTGTTCCCTACTCCTCCCAAATTCCTCCAAATCCGCCGTAATTAGCTGCTTCTTCTAATGTAAATGAATCACAAGATTTGGCATTAGCCACAGATCTCCGTCCTCTGCAGTGTTGTTGATGGAAATCGGAAGTCCTTAATAATCTGAAGCCATTAAAATCTTGGTTGACAACGAACAAAGGCGGTCCTATATTGCAGCTATCTCTATTCTACAAATAATTCACACAATATTCCTTCCACGTTGGCCCTTGGCCACAGATTCCGCCCCGATGAAATGACTGCAGGGTCACCTCCAATCTGCAATAATTCGGATGATATTTCACACCCTCAAAATCGCGTACCAATTGAGAGTTATCGTTCTCAATGGCCAACTGTGACAATTGCGAAAACCCTAGGTTCCACAATGCACCTGTGATTGAATCACAATCTGAAAAATCAAAGAGAGATAATCAACTGCCTGATTCGAATGGAGCCCCGGGGTGCCTATTTATTCTTTTCCCTCCATCCTCTCCAGAGACTTCTAGAACATTTTTGATCTTATCCCTCAAGTGACTTTATTAAATATTTTTCAAGTCACTTTATTAAATACAAGGTTATCTTTTAATATTATTTATTTAATTAAAATAATTAATTAGTCGTCCTTGGACAACCAGATTAATTAAATTAATTAAATCGAACTGTCACCAGAAAATTGGGGACATGACAATGCCTGCGTTGAAATGGAGCCTGAACCGTCAAATGGAGACAGGTTCACCTTACTCAATTTTCTCCTTAGGTCATCATTAAAAAATCCTCCTCTGTTTCCACCTCCTGTGTATCTCATTCTTAGATCTGCGTAATCCTTGTAGAAGATGTCTTCTTCAAGATTTGCATTTCGCCAATCCTCCCGTATTTCCTCAAAGGTTGGAAGTCTCTCTTCGTGATGTGTCTCAGTCCGTGGTTGGAAAGTCGGCATGGATGGTCGAGAGTGTGCAGTGTGAGGGTGTGATTTGCCTGCCACCGAATCTGCGCTATGTCCATTCGTTTCTCTAGAAATTTTGTTTTCCGCCAACTTTTTGAGAGTTTCTTCCATAAACCGCTGAGTATCAGTGATCTGTGCCTGGTTCTGCGCAAGATCCTTCAGAAGTGCAATGAGTTCGGCACCTGTTGGTTCTCGTTCCCATTCCTGTTCTTTAGCCATTCGGTCAACAGAATGTGTCCTCTTCCAGCTATAAACTTGCATTCACCGATCACAGGCTGGCAGGATCAATGGCTCTTATACCACTGTAATGTACCTGACCTCCAAGTGCTGATAAATAATGGTGTGGGTGTCGTACACAGGCCTATACAGTCTGAGTGTAGATGCAAGAAGTCCGTACGGAGGCCAATGAAGGCCGTATGGCTGCCCAAAAGGTTGTATGAATACCAAGATGGCTGAAGGTTATAACACCAAGTCCGTATAGTAGATAAGCTTGACCATACCGTGTTTAGGAAGGTATCACACAGTACAATGAAAATAGCTACCGTACGGAGTTACTTGAAGGTTGTTAATGAAGTTGTACGGTGGTATGTCGTACCACAATGATCCAAGCTATACAGAGAGAAAGATGGAGGCCGTACGGTGAAGGCAAGTGAACAGAGATAGGAGTGAAGGGGTGCGGAAAGGAAAGAGCGGAGGGGTTTTTGACAATGAAATGTAATGAGTCGGAACAGACAAAGCCTGTATGGCCCTGGATGAGGAGATACAGAGATGGCTGGAGGTGTACGGATAGGTATTTGAACACAACATTGAGAGCTATATGAACACAAAAGATTATATGAATTCCAAATACAATAATAAAAATTTGAACACACAAATTCTTCTGAATATGTTTGCCAAGAGAGGGCACTCCAATTTGCTAGATCTGAACAAGTAATACATGCAGTGACGAAGTAGGGTGAGTATTGAATCCCACCGAAACCGTGCAAGCCAAATAGGGAAGATCTTTCACTTCTGAAATGGCGACAATTCCGAACTCCACAAGAATCCGTAGTATAGAGAAATCAAATCCAAAGCATACCTATCGACTATTACGAGCCGTGCTTAAATACACATCGGGCAAAGCTTTCCGAGGGTGTACAAAGATTAGCCGACGGCGACACAAACTACTATGACAAAATTAAATTTGGATCTGAGTTAAATTAAACAATCGGCCCGTTACACAAAAATAATTAAATACATCTATTTCTGTTCGGGAACATTACACCGCCTAAGATTGTTATTAAATAGATATGAAAAATGCTTTAATGGTTTGTGGGAAACATTTTAATTGATGGCTCCTTTCTCCCTTATTTTGTAAAACAAAAACTTGTATTGATCAGGGATTCGTTTCCCGACTGTGAAGAAAGTTGTGTGTGGTTGTACGATTTCGCAAGTATGGAATGGCGAGAGGGTACAAAAATGCCAATATGGCTCAATAGTTTTGCCAGTGCAGTTGATGAGGAAGGGGGATTGATTTATGTGGTTGGTGGTTTAACCTGCTTTTACACGATTACTAAGCCCATCACAATCCCTATCCGTAGTGCTGTAGTTTACAATGTGGAGGAGGACAAGTGGGATCTTCTTCCCGACATGAACCCAGGTGTCGATAATATGGACCATTATTGTGGCGACGCTTTTGCTAGGGGCAAGTTTTATGTCATAGGATACACTTTTTGAAGCTCTCAGGTTTTTGATCTCTACGCAAAAACATGGAAAATAATGGAGAACAGGTCCCGCGGTGGGATTGTAATGAGTGCATTTGGACGCATTTATTGTTTGCGTGATAAGGTATTGATGAATATGACTATAGACAAGATAAGCTGAGCACTGTTGGGACTTTTCCAATGGAGGAATGGGGTCTTTCATTGATTTTGCTATAGTGATTGGTGATAAAATCTTTGCGTGCAGTCGGGAAGGTTTATTTATGGTGGAACTACCTCTGCCTGAGAATGGAGGAACACTCGAATTGATTGTCATTGACAGGCCTTGTTCTTCAACCCATGGAAGAGAATAAATGACCCATGCCACCTAAAAATGGGTAGCATTCTCTCGCTTATCATTAACATTAGTAGCTTTTGACAGATGTAGGTGTTGTTGGTGGACAAGGAGCTTGTGACGCTTTGTTGTAGGCATCGCCATGTTTAAAGTTCATTTTTACTTTTGATTTGGGGATACAATAACGTCTAGGTGAGGGCTTGGAAACCTGGCATGGGTTTTATCAGAGTATCAGGCTAGCTTAGATGGGTATATTTCTTATCTATTTGTTCAGCTACATATTATGCCAGAGGTGATATTTAGGCGTGAACGACAATCGGTGAAGCTTTAAAGAGATATAGAGTTGTTTTGCAAAATCCTGATATTCACATATTATTTCTTAGCCCAGGTCGATGTTGTTGATCCTTCTTGGGACCATAAATTTTATTTATCATCTAATGTTTCCTCGAGTAAATCTTCATGTCTGAAGTGCAACGATTTTGGAAAAACGTTATTCTTGTTTTGGACATACTCTGTTTTCATTGTAACGGGCTGTTAGAAACTGAATATTGAATTCAGATTTATGTCATCATGAAAAGTCATCTTGTGACATAAAATGTTGAATGTTTGAGGTAAGGGTTTTTGAATGCTCTCCACAGGTAATGGTTGTAGGTGATCATTAAAATTGAGGTCTTTTAGATTGACTTTCCAGCACTCTTCCATGCTTTGGTTGACTGTTTCCTGTTGCACATCGGTACACACTAGAAATTGTTCGAAGAGTCATGATGCTAGACTGGAATAGATGTGTAGTCATTCTAATGATAGGTAAAAGAGAGGGTCAACATATGAAAATCATGATTAGTATCTTGAGAACACTATATATAGTATATCTTCATATTGAAGGAAGCGACCATTATCCTTTATCGACAAATTAGAAGTTAAAAACCAGCACTATACATGTAATAAATATGCTGCCTTTTCTAATTCTTGAATAGGTCTCCATATATATAGGAATGGAGCTTATGATTTGGCATTATATTGAGAACTTTGAAACCTCTAAAGTCATCGTAAAGTCATCGTAAATGGTTTGGACAAAGTATTTAAAGTAACAATCTAGATGTTTACTTTTCATTGTTTAGAAAGAAGTATAGATATACAACCAGACTTTAACATTATTTAATTTCTTTCACCACACGTTTGTGTTTTAAAAGCATGGATTGGCAAATTCTTAGATTGGTATCATTCTCTAGTTTGTTCCAATTGAAATCAGATTCTTCAATCATTGTTTGTGTTGTTTCTGTGAAATTGATAAGAGAATAGTGTAGCTAGGAGGTCTCTCCCTGTAGTATATAATTATAGATGGGATGATTGAAAGGTGAAACAACATATAGCCATGACTTAAGGAGATCGACAATAAAGACATTCAAGTGCTCAACTGATTATCTCATCCCAAACAATGCTTAATTTACCACTCGTGAAACTGATATGACAACTGCCTCCTATTTTTTCTTCAAGTGAGTTGAAAAACAAGTTAAAATAACACTGCAATGTCTCATGTGTACCATCCCTTCAATGAAATCATGAATACAGAGTCTAGGAACCATCACCAACACAAAAGAAAATAATTTCTCAATTTTAATTAGATTGCTTCAGCACCTGTCTAACTGAGCATGTTCCTAGTTAAAACATTCCATTTAGAAATGGAAGTGCAGTTCCAAGGTAGCAAAACCAAAAGTGGTCTCAATTTGGCCATTAAAACTCAAAGTCGGATATAGTAGCACTTAACAAGTTGAATGTGGTAGCATTCAAACGAAACTAAAAAGTAGAGCAATTAAAGCTAAATAAATCCCAATTTCTTACCATTGAAGTAACAATAGAAAAGAAAGAATGAATGTTATCTTTAAAAAAATAGATGGAGAAGTTAAAATAATAACAAACTAAAGTTTGTGATATTACTATCAAGATTCAACTTTGAAGTTTTTGAGTCAAACATACTGATCCATATTTCATAAGTAGTAGTTCACAAGAACCCATCTCTTATGAGAATGAATGAAACATTCAACACTCATCACATCTAAGTGATGTTCACATAGGTGAAGCACCACAACTCCCCGAAAGTCACCTATGTTTGTACTACTCCAGCTCAAGTAGGCGTAACCACAAAGTTTCCTCCAAGACAAAGCCCACTTTACTTGCAACTCCATTTGGGTTAACTAGTTTGACTCAAAAACTGTCAGAGTTGAATCCTAATAGCAATATCACAAATTGACTTGTGGAAAAATCTCATACTTATCAAATTTAAGTTTAACAAATTCATCTATTTTTTAAAATAATAAATCAATTTCCAAATTATACTAATAAATTAGAAAAGTATGTTCTTACAAGAAATATTATAATTTGTTGATAATATGTCCCTCACGCTTATTAGTATCACTTTATATGTATCTCATGAGTATTAATGTGATATTTTGTTGTTTTGGTTTTGGTCTTGGTTGTCTAGCAAAAAAATAATGCTTGATCACAACAACAAACCAAAAAAGAAAAGAGTAAAAGAACCCTCCAACTTTAGAGGTGCATTCTTTTAGAAAGAAGAAGAGGATGACCCATTCATTATGCCTCTAGAAATAATTTAAAGTCTCCCCTGCAGGAATTTTGTCTCAATGTCCTTTTCAATTTGTTTTTCAAACATTATTTTTCCATCCATTTTGATCTAAATACATTATTAAAGCTGAAAATAATATGTGTACTGTGAACATTGATATTTAACCACTCTTTCTTTTGGAAAAATGGAGTGTACATACTAGAATGCCATTTTTAATGTTTAACTTAACCTTGAAAAGTGTTGAAATATTTAAGGATGTGGTCAAGAGAACTTGAAGGCTTAAAATATGTTACGTTGATGAACCTATGAAAAGTCTTTTGATCCTCCGCTAAGAGAGAACCACTTGCTAAATCCTCTGCACCTGTAGATGTTCCAATATATAGTATTTTTGGACCTTTAAAATTAGGTGATTCTGAGTGGCACACATTTTCTATTTGCTTTGAGAATTAATAAAGTAGTCAGAAGTAAAGTACTCTTCTTTACCTCTACAATTTTGATGGATCATATATTTGGTAGAAAGTTTTCTACTTGACCTCCAAATTTTAGGTGAATTTGGAATGGTATGTTATGCATATATTTATGTGAATAATCCCTCTAAATGGGATCTACTAATTTTTAAATAATTGCATAGCTAAGGTTTACTAATTTTCTCTTGAAACAAGGTATTTCATTAGCACTACATTTATGACATTATATATAAGTTAAAATATTAATAAGGCATGTGGATTTCCATACAATTTTAGTATTCATTTAAACATGTAGGTCTATACTCTAGAACATATTTACCATATATTTGTGTTTCTTTAAAGAATCATTTAAAAACAAATCTTGGTAAGGAAGAGCGAAAAAATAATTTGTTTGATAATGCAATGCTTACCCTTTGACCATTTATAAAATAATCATAATCAAGTCTCTAACGATTGACAATCTCTATAAATAATCCTTGAATGTTGGACATGTGTAAATGTATGCATCATGACCCTTACTGATAAGTTGATATATATTTAGTGACCAAGAAAAGTCTACCCCAATGTTTTCATATTTTTCAATGCACAATTTTAGAGCAGGTTGTACAAAGAAGCATGCAAATATTATAAGATTTTCAATTTGAGATCTACAACATGTATATCTATAGCCCCTTACAAATGTAGAATAGTCAAATATAAGGGAACATTTTTCCTTGCAAATATTCCATACCACTTTTTCAAATCTTCTAAAAGAAAAAATGTATCGATTATATGTATAACTCATATTATTACTTAACATTTTAAATATTAAAAGAACATATATCCTTCAAATTACATCTTTTCACTTCTTTTGACATTATATCTCAAATAATTGTTGGTATTTTCTGTCATGTAAATTGTAATTTTATTTAGCAATTGATTTTATTCATTTGCATGATTCTTGTTGAATTTGTTTACGTATGTTCTTTTATGAACACCATTTTAACCTTTAATAATTATAATTTATATAACTATTTTTATTTAATGACATCCCTTTATCCTAACCCCAACCTTAAAGATGTCTCCAAATCAAGTTTCATAACCTTTAGTTATTCTATCATCTTCTCTAGAGTGGACCTCTTAATGGTTCTTCTTGGAAGGGACATTCCCTATCCAAGGACTTATCACATACACATATGTTGACATCATCAAAATATTATGGCCATTATCTACCCATTTAGACAAGGATTCCATTGACCTCTCGCCTAGCACTATAAGACATTTATATGAGGGTTGTATTAACTTCTTGCACTACCAATACCAATTTTAATATCTTCTTGCTAATAGGCCATTTATTTTTCAGTTTTAATTATTTTGTGCACTTGTGTACCATTTCTCTATTGTATAATATATGCCTTAATATATGTCTCTTAGTATGGTGTGAAGTTGACCCTTATAGAAAGTCATCCAAACTTCTATTGCTTGAAATTGATCCTTGGCCACACTTTGATTTATTGATTTTACAGAAAAAATACACCTTTTTTGTAGGTACATGCCATTAAAATCCATTTCTTCATCTTCAAAGAAATAAACTACTCATTACCTTGTAATACATTCTATTAAACTTACAAACAAAAATGTGTGTAAATGTCTGTCTTATTTTGCTTCAAGAATAGTTTACTTTGTGGGCAAAATGCATACCAATTTAACTATCTTTGTTTTTTAATTTCCCTTTCTACATTTCTTTTTGTTTTACAATAAATGTATATGAATTTAAGAACAAATTATGTAAGTGATTTGGCCGTTTATTATTTAACTATTTCAATTTCACTCTATTTATTTTGTTTTCCTCTTTTACATTTCCTTCATATTCTATTAAACATTTTGACAAAAAAAAACATGTGAGCTATTGTTTTATATAGATTTGCACCTTTTGTCACAAACGGGTCATGATGGATTAACTTATACGTACCTTTTCACCTCTTAAACTATTTGCTAGATCAATTACCATTGGCGTAACATTGAGATATCCATTACGACGAGCTTCTTTAACTAATGAAGCAACACCTTCCCATGTTAATGAGCAACCATTTTGTTGAGATCGTTCAATCCATACATCATCCAATCAAGATTTTTTGCAATATACAAATGAAGTGCATCTCACTCATGAGCAACTGTATAAAATAAATAGACTAGTTGGAAACAACTTATATTGATCATGGATGAGAATTAATTAACTACAATAACATTTTATAATTACCTCTCACTTTCCTCAATTTACCTTTCCCCATCAAGTACTTCCCTTCAAATCTATTAATGGAGTTGGGATCCCAAATGCGATCTACATGGATCTTTGATGAAAACTTGGAAAGATATTCACTAATGTACACCATGATCTAGTAGACCATATATCCCTCGACCATGGAACCCTTAGGACATGCTCTTTGTCGAACCAAGCCCTTCAAAAATTTCAAGTGCTTCTCAACCATCCACATTGACCTAGTTGGTACAGGTCCACACAATTCGATCTCCTCAACTAGATGTATGAGGTAGTGTTCTTGTGCATTGAAAAAAGCTGAACGTAGACACTTTTGTATCTCACACAAAAGCTGAGGAATTTTTCTCTTCCAATGCTTTATGTCTTTTTTATCAATTTCTTTAGATGAAAACCACCTAGAATATATTCATCACACAAAAATATATTAATGAGACTAATAACACTTCTATACAAAAAATCTAACGAATAATACTTCTAACCTCATGTATTTCCCAAGATCTTATATAATGTGTTTGACACTCATGTTGTCGAAGTTGTGTGGGAGAGATAGAGGTAAACATACTGCAGTAATAATAAAATGATCTTTTCAATATATTATAAAATAAAATAATAAAAATTACATGATGTTTTACAAATTTATTGTAAATAGAGAAGAACATGACTTACCTTGATGAAGGTATGCCAATCATGCGTTTTCAACCCTGATCCAAAATCACCTTTCTTTGATACGAGACTGCTTATGTTTGCAACAAATCCTATGAGAAATTTAGTTTTTTTTTATGGCTTCATGTATGGCATCAGTTTGTTGTTGCGTTAATAACCAAGGAATGGCGCTCGTATTAATCCGGTTTCCATTGCTATTTGATTCAAGGAAAAACTTCAATGTATGATTGGATTCATCAATGTCGTTGCAAATTTTGACCAATTTTTCTTTGTCACGCCTTCCATCCAATATTTTCCATAGTATCTCTATTACATTCTTTCCAATATGCATAACATCAAACAAATGCATGATTGGGAGGTTCTCGTAGTTCGAAAACTTACTAAATTGTCTAGGATAACTTTTAAGTCCTTTTGGAAGTTGCTCATCGATGCCTTGACGACCTTCATGAACATCAATTATATCATTAGGAAACAAAAGACAATATCCAAATTTAAATTTCATAGTAAAACTTACATCGGATGGAATGACATTACCTCGATGATTCATTCTATTGTATTCCAATTTCCACATGTGAGGTGTCATTCTTCGTAGCTTTGATGTTGTCTCTTCTTTCCCATTGAAAATATATTTTTCGGCAATTAGATACTTATGATTTTTTTGGAGAAAGTGTCAATTCTCATCGAACACCTTCTTTCCTAAACTTTTTGAATGACGAGATTTCATCTTTGGATCACAAATTGGACATGAAAAATTTCCCTTTGTTTGAAGTCCTACAAGATCGTGTATAATTGGATGACATGTGTACTAGATAAGATTCATATTTACAATTATCACACACAACTTAAACATACAACGAAAATGCATTAGCACTATTACATACCAAAAATATGTGTTAACAATTTTACATACCACAAAAATGTGTTAGTCCAGGGGCATCATGTATTGTCCATAAAAGAATTGCACGAAATTGAAATTGCCTTTCACCAATTTGTCTAGAGATGTGATACATAGTGACCTCATTCCATAGCTCCAACAACTCATCAATCAAGGGCTCAATAAATACATTCATATCTTTTACTTGGTACTTACCTAGTTGAATGAACATAAAAAAAACACAATTATTATGACCATTTTGATACTGTATTTATAAATTAATTTAGATGACTATTAAATGGAAAAATACCTGGTACAATCATTGCTAACATTATGTTCTCCCTCTTTATAGACATCCAAGGAGGAATGTTATTGTTAATAACAAAAATAGGCCAGATCGAGTAAACAAATCTGATCGAGCTCCAAATGGATTGACACTGTCTGTTGCTAATGAAAACTTTAGATTATGAGGTTCTTCTTTAAATATTGGCCACCTATCTTCTATGTCCTTAAATGCAGAACCATCTGTAGGAATTCACACAATGTCATCTTTGCTTCTATTGCGTGCATGGTAATCCGTAAATTGTGCCAAGCTAGTACACCTGAATAATCGTTGCAAACGTGGAATAATGAGAGTGTACAGAAGAACTTTGTGAGACACCTTTTTCGTTATTTGACCTGATCGATATCTACTAATGTGACAATTAGGGAATTCTGTTGCAAATTCATGTTGCTTATGATATATAATATGATCATTGGGATATGCATGTATTGTTTGATACTCCATTCCAATATCTTTCATAATGGTCGATAATTCTTGGTAAGAGGGAGGTAGAATGTTTGATGGTGGTAACAAACACTCACTTATCAACCTATGGAAAAATATTGTTAATATAAAGAACATTAATGGAACGCTAACATAAAAGATGACAAAAATGACACTATACCTTAGCATACGTGAGATTGCTACATTGGATATACCATTCACAACTTTGAAGTTTACCAGCAACAATACAACAGAGAGAATTGTTGTTTGGGAGCCTTGGTACAGGGGCTCATATTCCTTTTCAATTACAGGTATATCAAAGTTCTTTTCATCATCATCATTAGATGCACGACTATCATCATCTTCATCAGTTGCGCTAGTATCATCTTCTTCAATCCTGTTCTCTGACACATTATCAGCTACACCAATACCAACATCTTCCATTGCGTTCTCTGCCTCAAGATCATCTTCTTCCATGGGAGCATTACCTTCTGCTTCAATATTCACACCTTCATGTTCTACCAATTCGAAATTCACATTCACCAAAGGACAAAAATCCTTTCCCCCTTCAATGTGATCATGTTGCCTACAATGTCTCTGAGCTGTTGTGATTAGAATTATTCGATTCTTTAAGCCCTTGCATTTTTTGCAAGGACAATAATATTTTCCATCACCATTTCTTTTGAACTGAGACCACAATCTAGCAATTGTCATCTTATTTTGTTCTGGGTTCATATTGCTCCAAAAGTATCCCAATCTGTTCAATTAGTGAAAATTCCAAGGAAAATGACCATGTATTATCTTGCTTGTCAAATTTAAAGGGAGCATCTTTGCATCAGGTCCATTCTCTTTCATTGTGACATTGAAGGATTTCTTTAAGAGAAAGTTGTCTTGTCTCCCTTGTCATTTATCATGGTTGTATTGAGGCAAAAGCAATGTTCTTTTTAAAGATTTAACACTCTTTATATTGTTCATAGGAAATTTGATGATTGGAAGTAACAAAATATTGGGATCAAAAGAATTGATTTAGAACATAACCCAAGTGTCCTTTCATGTTTTCTAGTTGCCCTCTTGATGGTTAATATTTTGAGGATCATCGAGTGAACCCTTCCCACAGGTTATTAAATCTTGGACGTAGAACTCCCCTTCATCTCAAAAGAGGTATGAATTTTTTTTTGATGACCAACTGTTAGAATCTCTCCACATAATTGCAAATCTGTAGATGATACCGTCCTTTCTGGGAGAGCTCGGATTTGGAAAGTTGAAGCCTTTCGGCTTACCTTGGATACTTATTTGGATGCCTCTGGGTAGAAAATCAACAACCACAAGTCCTCTATTTTTCTCTTCACACTTCTGAGCCTATCCAGAGGAGGACTACTAATATCTTGAGATTTCAGATTGAGTCTCTCCCTTTGACTTACTTGGGGGTCCCTATTGTGGTGGGAAAATAGCCTAGGCTTTTTTGCTAGAGCTTGCTTGACAAGCTTCGACAAAAAGTCAATCATTGGACTCATAGGTGGCTCTCTACTACTAGCAGGGTGACTCTCCTACAATCTATGATTCAAACCCTTCCCATTTACAGAAGCATGGTTCAGGCTGCCCCAACGTATTTTCTTAAGGAATTTGATGCTCTTTCTCCTCAATTTCTTTGGAGCGACAATTTGCAAAATATCAAATGGAGCCTCATCAATTGGGATACCATTTGCAGGCCAAAAAAGGAAGGAGGCCTCGACCTTCATTCTGCTATCTTGTGTATTCAAGCTCTTTCTGCCAAGCTTTATTGGCAGTGGTGTTCTAGTCAGTCTTAGCTTTGGGCCCGTATCTTGTCACACAAGTATTTACCTGGTGTTGAACCTTCAGATATTTCTAGGTGTTCTATTGAGGGAAGAGGCTCTATGGTGTGGAATACTTTCAAGATTGGTGCTCACCCGGTGAAGAGAAGTATTTTTTAGATTTGTAACAGAGGCACTGAGGTTCTTTTTTGGAGTGATTCCTAGAATGGACATCCTCCTCTCTTGTCCTCTCATCTGTAGTTGCAGCCTCTGTGACTTTTTCCTTTCTGCTGGATGGAATAAGGTGGCTCATTACAAGAAGGCTTATAACCTGGGCCTTGCTATTGGTTAATGGAAGAATTCTTCTGATTGGCTGCCCGGTAGCTCCTTGGGGGATCGGTTGGAACTTTCTCAAATATTGGCTTCTAGGGAGTGCAGCTCTTTGTAGGAACTTGATGTTTTGGCTTGGGGAGGTGCTTCTTTTGGCAAGTATTCTATTTCTTCAAGGTAACTTGCACTGACTAAGCAACTTTTTGGCATGGTGGAGGTCTCTTGGTGGAAGAAAGTTTGGAATAGCTTTTCTTGGGCTAAGTGTAACTTTTTCCTTTGGATTTTGGTTTACAATCGTTGTCTTACTTGTGAGAATCTCTACAAGAGAAGCTTCTAAAGGCCTTCCATCTGTGTTTTATGCCGCAATAGTGAAGAGACTATTTCTCACCTTTTTTTTTAGTGCCCCTTTGTCAAATAGATTTGGCACTTTTGGTGGAGTGTGTGGGGATGCACATGTTGGCATGTCTCCTCCTTGTTTGATTTTTGGGACCATTTGGGCCATCCTCCTTCCAAGACCTCTTTTCTTTAGGTTGCTTGGACTATTGGCCCTTCCCTTATTTTATGGCATGCTTGGCTTGAGAGAATTAGGAGGATCTTTCATGATGCACAGTTTGAGATCAGACACCTGTGGGGGAAAATTGCTAATTCTCTTCATGAAACAATCTTGGCTAAATGTGACATTCGGGGAGGTTTGGATCTTAGAGATGATGGTATTTACTCACGCCTTTCCTTTCCTATTTAGGGCAGCACTCCCTCGTTCCCCCACAGACGCTTTGGGATTAGAGCTAGGAAGTGCTCTCAACATGTTAATCGTGAGAGGCATTGGACTCCTCCTGAGGCTAGACTTCTTAAAATCAACACTGATGGTTCTTCTCAGGGAAATTCTGGATCGACTAGTATTAGGGGAGTGGGGCGTGACAGCTCTGGTGATATTTAGTTTTATTTTTCTATATACAAGGGTTACCAAAAAAATAACCTCATGGAAGCCCTTGCTATCTTGGTTGTAGTGGAACAATGTTGTCAACGTGGCAGGAGAAGAATTATTTGTGAGACTGACTCGCAGGTGGTTGTAAATTTATTAAATAGACAAAACCTTGTGGATGTGGATTGGCATCTGGCTTTGGTTATTCAACAGATCACTCAGTTATACACTTCTTTGGATTTTTTCTTTTATGCATATCCCTTATGAGTGGAACAATGTGGCTAATTGTTTGGCTAAATGGGCCTTCGAGCATGTGCTAGATTGGAAAATTATTGAGCATAGGATGTTTCCCCTTGATTTATCTCAGATGTTAAAAATATAAAGCTCTGTAGTACTCTTTGTATCTTTTGTTGTTTTAGATTAAGGTAAAAGTAGGTTTTGAAGGGGCCCCGAAACCCATTACATCAAAGAGAAAGATAAACCATTAAGCACAACCAGGTTTTAAAAGGACCTGAAACCAGCCAAACAACTAAGCCAGGTTTTGCAGGGACTTGAAACCAACAGATATGACTAGTAAAATTAACCAAAAACTCTAGAATCTGAAAGGACAAACAGACTGGAGCAAAGCAGCCAGGAAGGCTATCCAAACCAGATACCAGAAAACTAAAGACAAGACCATAACACCAACCCAGAAGAACCAGTCAGCATAAGGGAACAAAAGATTATCCTTTTAAAATGAGGTTACCCTTACGTGAACGAAGGGTCATATCTAAAGGGGGAGCAGAAGGCTTAGCCTTCTTCCCTTTAACTGCAATCCAACTGTCCTCAAACTTCGCTACCTCGGTCACCCAATCCTCAGAGGACAAAGACCCGTGGAACCCAGGGGACGCAAAGGCCTCAGCAAACACCCTATGAGAGACAGACAACAACTAACCCCTAGGAGGGTCAACCGAAGTAGGGGGAGAGATCAAATCCTTAACCACCAGCTTGGAAAGAACGCTGCCCATAGCCACTGAATCCACAAGATGAGACGCCAAAGCAACTGTATCTTTTGTTGTTATGTTCTCTTTGGTATTCAATAAAATTTTTACCCCTCTTTTGGTTGAAGAAGATAAAATCATAGTAACACCTCTTAAAGGCTCTCATTTGTAGGGAAATAATTCTTATTGAAGTTAGCTCAAAATTCTCTAAGGCTCTCATTTTGCAAGAAAATAATTCTTGTCGAAGTTTAGCTCAAATAAATTGTGTCTACGACAATCTACTTTTGATATCAATCATATAGATGCTAATGAAACATTCCGCCAACAAAGCCATTATATCTCGATCAAAAGGTTCAAAAAGAAAGGAAAGTAAAAGTTAGTATAAAAAAAATAAATATCAACCATCCGTTTTATATTTACTTAGTAAAGTTGAACTAAAAACAATTGTAAGATTCTTCAAAGGACTAATTTGAACACTAAAATCATACCACACATTAAAGAAAATAAAATTATAATCTAAAACACAGATAGATATTACCGTGTGACAAGTTGTCTCTGACAAAATATCTTGGATCCATTCAAAGGGTCTTTAAACACCACACAAATCTTAAATGTCAGTGCTTCCAACAATTGTAAAGTCCAATTTGAATTTCATTCATACCAATGTCAAATACTTTTCAGTATGCGAGTCTTTTCAAATTTGTGGTTATTTGAAATACTCTGACTCTATATTCATAGATAGAAGTTCACACATGACAAGATTTATATTTTTGTAGGAAAATTTAAAATAATTAAAAAATAGAAGATTATTTATTTATCATTTTACAGATTTACGAGTATTATATTATTTATTCTAATTTATATATTTTTATTTAATAAAAATAGACAAAGTTAATGAAGAAAAATATGAAATATTTTTCTTAAATACCCTTGCAAATTTATGAGATAGAATATGGCAATTTATGGGCTTCAAGAAAGGATCCTTCCCTTGTAGATATCTAGGCATTCAACTTGAAAAAGGTTTTAAAGAGTCCACATCTTGGAATCCCAGATTAGACAAATTAGATTAAAAAAATGAAAAATTGGAAAGGTAGATGGCTAAAAAAGGATGGAAGAGTAACCAAATTAAAATATGTCATATTAGCAATCCTAAATTTTCAGATGCCCTGTCTTCCTCTTCCCAAAGGAGTTAAAAACACACTATATAAAGAGATGAGAAACTTCTTTGGAATGGATTAGAGGAAAATAAAAAACAAGCACTAATTAAATGGGTTAATATATGTATACTTAAAGAAGCAAGAGGATTAGAAATAAAAAAATTAAATTGGCAAAATGAAGCATCTAGGGAGCTTCTAAGGATGGGAAATACAAAGTTAAAAAGAATATGAGTTAATCACAAGATCCCAAAGATGAGATGCAATAGAAACACCTCTAGCTCTTTGTTGGGAGCCAACATGCTTGCCAAAAACATGCATTTTCTTATGGATAACTCTTCAAAACATGATTCTTATAGTAGAAAGATTTTCAAAAATAGATTTTGAGGGCCCATAGAGATGTCATTTATGTAAAAATAACTCAAAAACAATGGAACACCTGTTATGTAGTTGTTCCTTTTCCAAAACATGTTGGCTATGGTTATGTAATTGTATATGAGCAATGTTAGTATGCTAATAGAAACCAAATTTAAATAAAGCTTCTACAAACTAAACAAAATTCATAAACTTCAAGATAGACTAAGACGAGCTCTCAATTGAGAATATGAGCCATTAATGGGCTCTCTCAATGAGAAGCTCTCTTGTTGAGTGGCTTTGTCTAAATAGATAGGATGTATGCTCAAGCTTATGATTCAAAAATGGCTTCAAATGGAGTTGGAATTTGGGTGTGAGTGTATGGTTTTGATGTAAAATGGCTTCTTAAAATGGCATTATGACTTTACTTCATGGATTGTGTTATTTTACAAAGGGGAAGGATCCAATTTATAGGCAAGAGGCTTGAGGGATTGAGGGCTAAGATGCAAGGATGGGAAAAAAGCTCATGGAGGGCTCAGATTGCATGAGAGGAGAGCACATGGATTGTGCTTCCTTACAGCCAATCAGGGAGTGACACATGTCACAAGGTGAGAGGATGGAGGAAAGGGGAAGGATGAGTCAAAAAAGGAGGCTCAAGGGATAAAATCTTTATAAAGACCCTCATAATGGCTTGTAAGAGCAATAAAAGGGCTTGGAAGAGTCATTTATGGCCTAGTAGGCTTCATAAAGTTTTATGGTTGAGATATTTTGAGGGAGATGAGAGCAATTTCGACTTGGGCTTGATTAGGAGGGTTTTAAGCTTGCTTAGGATTGTGCAAATGATTAGAGGATGGATTAGGATGGTTTAGGATTAGCTTAGGGATAGGCAAGTGGATGGCATTTAATGAGGGTGGGTGAAGGAGGAGATATTTGTTAACTTTGGCTTGGGTTAGTAAGTCTTAACCCATTTTTAGGGAATGTGACAAGGTTAGGAGAGGATTAGGATTAGGTTTAAAGACATCTTCTAGAAGAGTTTAGACTTTGGATGAGGATAAAGACTTTTTAAAATAGTCTAGAATTTTCTAGGATGAGGATGAAGACTTTCTAGAAGAGTCTAGAACTTCTTAGGATGAGGATAAATTAGATTTTTAGGAAATAAATAAAGCTTTATTTATTTCAAGGGTTTGGGTTGAGGAGATATTTATTAAAACTTTTTTAATAAAAATGAGGATTAATATTTAATCTTAATTAAATATTTTGAGTTGGGATTAGGGGTAGGAAATGATGGGATTAGCCTTTAATCAAAATTAAAGAAGGGTTAGAAGATTTTGGAAGAGGTTAGTGGTCTTAAGGAAATTGGCCAAGTTTTGGGCAAAAAATAATTTATTTATTTATTTTGGATTTTTTGGTCAATTTATTAATTAAATAATTAATAAATAAGGAAATAATGTTTAAATAAGATTTAAACATTTTTGGGAGGGATTCCTTAATTAAATATTTTTAATTAAGATAAAGGGATTTAATGGCATAAAAATAAATAAATAAATTAAATAATTAATTAATTAATAAATGATGATGTCATTAGGAATTTTTCAGAAAATAAAAATACTTTATTTTCTAAAGGTTTTTAGGTGTCTACAGTAATAAGCTCAATTGGAAATTGGCCCTCCAAAATAACCTGTTGGACCATCTATAAAGTTGGCCTAAAAATGAGTTTTCTAAAATTTGTAATAGCCTACGAAAGATCTCCATGTCAATTCTACTATAGAAAATTTGGAAGTTGAGAAATGTCTATCCCTTCCTTTTTGAACAAAGTAGAGGCGAGCATCATTGAAAATATCAACAATGATCTCAGAAGCTTAATGAAAGAAGGTACCTTTTCAGACTGGGATGTAGAAATGAGGCAAAACTAACATAATCTCAGTAACCCTTCTATAATGTACCCTAAAAATAATAAAAAAATAAAATCAAATTGCAAATGGAGTCCCCCACCTAACAACTAGGCAAAATTAAACTTTGATGGAGCTTCAAGAGGAAATCCTGGGTATACATGGATAGGATGCATCATGCACACTTTAGACAGTGCATGGATAGTCAAATGAGCTAAATATATAGGGAAAGTATCAAATAACATTGCAGAATTAGAAGCTTTAATAGAAGGTTTAAATCTTAGTTTAGAGTTAGGAATTAGGAACTTGGTCATTGAAGGTGATTCTCAAATCAGTTTGAATGCTGTGTGAAAATGCAAGAATCCCAACTAGAAACTCAATTTAACATTAGAATATGCACTATTATTAGTTGACAAATTCAAGGAAGCCAAAATTCAATACATTTATGGAGAAGAAAATGGAGAAGTAGACACCTTAGCAAATTTAGATGCGGACAAAGAAGAATTACTCATTTAAAATGAACAAATAAATTTGAATTAAATAAAATGTCAAGTGTAATATAAGAATATCACAATTCTTTTATCAAAAACTTTTCATCAAACATACTTAGGATGTCAGACGTGGCTACTGTAATCATCTAAAAATGGTCACCTAGACCATAAGCCTCCTTCTAGCATTTCTTGCTAATGTTATCAAGTGTTTGATCACAAATTCTCAAAAATAGGGTAAAATTAATTTATTTGATTTTAACCTATAGTTTGACCATCATATTCTAAACACATATTTGATTAAAAGAATTTGCTCCCTTTTAATTCAAATATTATTCTAAAAAATCCATCCACACATTTCTTATTTCATAAATAAAAGAAATAAATTTTTGTCTATAAATGATCCTTCTATTTTGACTAAATCATTTTGTCAACACATGGAGGTGTCATTTTCCATGTGTAGAGCCTCTTATTTTGACAAAATATTTTATCTACACACGAAGGTGTAATTTTCCATGTGTAGAGCCTCTTATTTTGACAAAATATTTTATCTATATATGAAAGTGTAATTTTCCATGTGTAGAGCCTTCTATTTTGACAAAAATTTTGTCTACACATGAAGGTGTAATTTTCCATGTGTTGAGAGCCTTCCATTTTGACAAAACAAAAACATTTTTTACAAAAATGAATAATTTTCTATGAGTGGAGCCTTTTATTTTGACTAAGGACATTTTAATGTCAAAAATGAGGTGAGGATTATTCTCCACCCTTGATTAGACATTTATTTGATTTTAACCTATAGTTTGACCATCATATTCTAAACACATATTTGATTAAAAGAATTTGCTCCCTTTTAATTCAAATATAATTCTAAAAAATCCATCCACACATTTCTTATTTTATAAATAAAAGAAATAATTTTTTTTCTACAAATGAGCCTTCTATTTTGACTAAATCATTTTGTCAACACATGGAGGTGTCATTTTCTATGTGTAGAGCCTCTTATTTTGATAAAATATTTTATCTACACATGAAGGTGTAATTTTCCATGTGTAGAGCCTCTTATTTTGACAAAATATTTTATCTACACATGAAAGTGGAATTTTTCATGTGTAGAGCCTCGTATTTTGACAAAATTTTTGTCTACACATGAAGGTGTAATTTTCCATGTATTGAGAGCCTTCCATTTTGATAAAACAAAAATATTTTCTACAAAAATGCAAAATTTTATGAGTGGAACCTTTTATTTTGACTAAGGACATTTCAATGTCAAAAATGAGACGAGGATTATTCACCACCCTTTATTAGGCATTTCTTGTCTTTTAATCTCAACCATCCAATTTTCTTTAAAAAGAGAGCTCTCTCCTCACATGCAGGAGACTTTTGAATATTGTTATGCTGTCGGTCTATCATTTGAATTCTTAAGAGCTTGTGGAGAATTTCTATTCCTTGTCTCATTCTATCATCCATAAGCATTTTAGCTTAGATCCATAAAGTTTAGCTTTCATTTTGTAATAATTTAGCTCACATAGTAATTAGCTGGATTTGTAATACTCTTATATTGTTTAATCTAGTCACATCTTGCATTTTCATACTAGTTTAGTTTACATTTTGCATTGCATCCTTGAGGAGCTCCTTGTGGACATTTGCATACTTGCATATTTTCTTTGGAATCTCCTATTACATGGTTTACTAGCAAGGGCTACATTTCTAAGACTCAACTGAGAGCCTATTTCATGTTATTTTATGTATCCTTGCACTATATGGATAGGGAGCTCTAAGCTGGCATCTAAGCATTCCAATCTCATGGAATACCTTGGATAGAAGGGTTTAGAGTGTTACACAAATAAAGTGTATATTTTTGGCGCCCACCGTGGGGCAAAAACCAAGTTTCTAGCTCCATTTTTCTTGTTTAAATGTTAGTTGCATTCTCATTTATGATTTTTACAGCAACTCATTAGATCTAATCAATTGGTTTTTTTGCAAGATTCTCATTTTGTTATTAAGGCTAACTCTTGTGCAGGCTGGTTGAGGGTCAAAACAATAGAAATTTGAAAGGTTTACTCATATCTTCCAAACTATTTGTGATACAAATCTGAATTTTGTAATTCAGATTTATTCAGACTTATTCGAATTGATTTGCATGATTTGTAATGATTTCTTTGTTTTTCATAAAAACGTGATTTTGGGTGCAAATCAGTGAATTTTTCAACAAACTCTGAATTTTTGGATAGGTCTACAAATTATAGAGGGGGTTGTTTCTTTGAATTTTTAATTTATGTGTTATATCAATGCTCAAATAGTCGATTTACTAAAAATGGTCTATTTTGACAAAGTGGGTCCCACATGAGCCAATGAGCAGATACAACTAAAATTCTTAAATTTTTAGAAACCTCTCCTTATTTTTAGTAGGGGTCTCTTCTTTTTACTTCTATTTTTGAAGCCGAAATCATAAGAAATAAATCAAATCTTGTTGACTAGTCAAAAACAAAGAGTGAAAAAGAGATCATTTTGTGATTAGCTTGCAATTCCTTGCATAGACATGGTGAAAAGGGATAACTTGAATGTTTGAGGAAACTAACCACTTTTTGTAGAGCTAGGTTGTTTTGTAGGAATTTTCTCATTACTTTCTTGTTAAACACAAAGCAAATCAACAAAAAAAGGAATGCATGCCAAAGAAAAACTCTTAAACGAATTTGCTAAATATTTCTTGCCGAATGCATGTCAAAGATGAAAAAAAAAACAAAGAAGGTGAAGACCCTTAAATTTTTTTGCCTAGCCTTTGCTAGCTTCGAACAAGGTAAGCCTAAACTTTAGTTCTTTGCTTAAATTGTGGCATTTACTTTCAAAATCTAGCCTAATTTAGGAAGGATAATTCACTTTCATGTGCAACACTCTACTAGTTGTTTTCATTTCCTAGATACATTAAACTTGTGATTGAGGTTCTTTGGTGATAGGAGAGTATGCTCTTCACCCTTGTGATGAATCATAAATCTTGACCCACCTTTGAATTTTCAAAAGCAAGGGGATAATTGAATCTTTTTGGTGTGTTTGGGAGAAAAAATCAAGATAGGAGAGTATGCTCTTCACCCTTGAGGTGAATAAAAAATATTGACCCTTGAAAGTGGACCCAATCAGTTATTGTTAAGATCCTTTAGCGGGCTTGCTCTTGGGAAACAAGAGGAACAACTGAAGTGAAGACAAGCAAACCCGATTATTCTGACTCACTATAAACTCAAAGCTATTAAGGACACAAAACCTTGGTAGACGTAGCACTTGTTTGACCTAGTCTGATCACTTGTGGGATTTTGACCATGAGGAGATCACTAGGGAGGAATGCTTAAGGTATTCTTGTGGTCATGAGATCGGTTAATCATCGTAAGGGGAGGTGCCCTAGATCAGGGACAAGAGGAGTGCTATGAATGGAAATCCTTTCTAAACACCCTAGGCTAGCAGCTACCCTATTTATCCACTCAACTTCTTGGTGCAAGGTTCCTCCTAGTGGGCTACCTAGATCTCTCCAAGATTTTACACTCACCATTTGTGTCCCTTGAGGGCATTTAGCATGGGCCAAGTTGTTGAGTAATGAGATGTGACCTTTAGGTAGATCTTCTTGGCATGTGTTTTTGATTGTGAATGACTTGTGTAAATGTTCTTAAACATCAAACACAATGATAGCATTCATAGGCTTTCATTGTTTGTAAATATCACAACTACATGTTGGCAAGGTTGCTTTGTCCCTTGTTCAATTGATTGAGACATGTAATTACCCCTACTATTTTCAAACCAAATGCTTGTTGATCACTGCTTGGTGTTACTTTACGTCTGGATAAAAAAACAAAACAACCTACTGGAAAAGTATCATTCACAATATCATCCTACAATACCTAAAACTATCGCTTGGCTACTAGGTGTAGCCCTTCCATTGAGAAAAGTTTCACATGCGACATTTTGCTGATAAATTGTCATCCTGATTCATCACTATACTTGGTCTTGATTCCGTGAGAGGCTATCTTAGGGCATTTCCTGTCACTCGGGTTCATAATCAGTGTGTTTTAAGCCAATATAAGCTGAAAATACTCCCTTGATGTATAGATTATACACTTAAGTTGAGAAATTGTTCACTTGTTTTTCCACTCGCCTTCTTTTCTACGTGACTATCTTTTTGCTCCTTTGGCTTGAGTCCTTGGTGTCGTAACTTGCTTGGATGCCATTCTCACTACTATACTTAATTCTTGTATTAAACGAACATTTTTCTCTTCTTGGTGTGGACTTCTAGTGATCTTGTGTTGTGCTATTAGTTGAGCATTGCACCTTTTACATGCCAACTACAACTAGGTTGCAAATTAGCCAAGAAAACCACCCTTCCTTTATCTTTACAGAGTTACCCTTTCCTACTAGATGCTCGCGCAAACAAAACTTTGATTCTCAACCTATTTTTGATGTAGAAGAGGAAAATCACTCTCCGAACCAACTTGACCCCCTTGGTCACTTTGGTAGTACTCTAGACACTCCTCTCACTACTATTAGGTCAGAAAATAGTGTGTCTCTCACAATGAGTAGGAAGGAAAGGAATCGACGACTCAAAGAATTTTTTGCAAACAATAAAAAGTTACAACAACGAGAGAGAGAAAAGGCTTATATGGATGAACAAGCTTCTCTCTTTGCCAGAAGATTTAATGCCAACATTTTTGGAGGGCCAAGTACTAGTGAGCCTCAAAATAATGACAACATAAATCCTTTTGGTAATCATGGGGATGATGGAGGCAATTCTCCCCCTATAACTCTAGGGTCACGTCATGGTGGTTTCGTATCACCTCCTAAATCATCTCAACATGGGCATGAATCCCATAAGTCCCACCATGAAAGTGATATAGACATGGAGATAACCAATGGAGATCTCATAAAGTTTCAACAAGATTATTTCTTTCAAAAATTGATGCTCAAGTCACTGGAACAAAATGGTGATCAATACTTCATGCATCTTGCTTCCAAAGGGGTCAAGTTACCACCTAAATTTGATGTGAAAAATCTAGTTCAAAAGAGGGAGCCCACTCCCCTAGAAATGGCTATGCAAATAATACAAGACTTGGAAATACAAATGTCCAAATTAAAAAAAGAACAGGGAAAACCAAAGACCTCTTTAACTATAGAGTCTATATGTGCATTTCCATTTGATAAGAATCTATAGATGATACTATTCTCAAGAGATGTTGACATCCCTAAGTATGATAAGTATGATGGTAACGGAGATCCTCACAACCATATAAGACAATTCTATGCACGTAGTATGGACTTCATGCATGATGATACATATGTCATGCGATTATTTTCAAAAAGATTAAATGGTCAAGCCATGGAGTGGTTCACCAAGATCACACCTCCTCTTAAATCTTTTGATGAGCTAGTGAAACGATTTATCCAACATTATTCCTATAACATCTCACATCCTATCACTATGCTAGACTTGTGAAACATGAAACAAAAGGTGGGAGAACCCTTTGTTACTTATTTACAAAGGTGGAGAAAGCTATATTCAAGTTACACACAACAACTTCCTAAGAATGAGAAGATTGATATCTTTGTGTCTAGTCTCATTCCAGAATTGCATTATGACTTAAGAAAATAAATCTACCTCACTTTTAATGATATGGTTGAAAGCGGTTTTTGTGTAGAAGATGTTGCCATTAAGAAGGGTGAGATTACTATTAACAAGGATAAATCTAATGGTGATTGGAAAGATAAGAATAAATCTTGGAATAAAAACACGTATGTGGTAAATGATGGTGTTGTGGATGTTCCACAGACTAAAGAACCCATTTTCAACTTGGCTAGCGCTCTAATTCCAACAAAGGAACAAATGGTATCTACAAAAAAAGATTCTAACAAGGCCAAGCTTATAAAAAAATCCAAGCATGTCTTGAATCCTCTCAGAGATTCACATGAGATCATCCTCAAAATCCTACTTGCACATGGGATCATCACATTACCTGAAAACTCTAGACCATATGATCCCGTTGTCAAACCTCCTTGGTGGATAGATGACCATTATTGCAACTATCATAGAAACAAATGCCATATAACCTATAACTATTTTAAACTAAAAAAATTTATTCAAGATCTCATCGAGGATGAGAAGGTTGGTGTGGATGGGCTCATTAAAAACTCTAAATCATAAGGCTTTCAAGGAATCTTTACCTAAATATACTCAAGGAAAAAGTTCAAACACCAACATGAATTCAAGAAAGAAGAATCATGATGCTAAAATCAACTATACATATACTAATGCCGACAACCTCATTGCTATGCTTGAACCTATTTGTGGAAGTGTTAATATGATGACTATGATACTAATGATGAAAGACCAAAACTTATCTTAAGAGGTGTTGGTTCTGTTGAAACGCAAGATTCTACTAGACATGAACCTTTGATCATACTTAGAGGGGCTACTCCTTCGTCTCATGGTGATAAATTAAATGTTGTTACTAGAAGCCATCCAAAAGTTGTCCTTAGAGGAGACAATGTTTCTAAGCAACCAAGTACTAAGCCAACTAGTTCATCAACTACCTCTACATTGACTTATGACCTTGTCAATCAACTATAGAAGACCCTCACATAAATTTCTATTTTTGACTTGTTAGAGCTATCACCCCTCCATAAGGAGATTCTAGAAAAAGATTTATGTACCACTAGTGTTCCCAATAACATTGATGCAGATAAGTTCTAGAACATGGTCAACCATATCTCCACTCCACACTATCTTTCCTTTTCAAAGGAAGATGATAAGACTCTAAGCCACCCACATAACCTAGCATTACACATTGAAGTTCAAATTTATCGTACTCGAGTCAGGCATGTACTGATTGATTATGGTGCAGGGTTAAACATATGCTCTTTCAACGTTGTTAAATAGTTGGGCATGTAAGAGTTTTCTATTGACCCTAGGCACAAGATCACTATAAAAGCCTATGATGAGGCTGAAAGACCTTGCAAGGGTCTAATTGTACTACCAATTAGAGTTGGTCCAGTGGAGAAGGATGTTGTTTTTCAAATCCTAGATATACCCCTTGCATATAATTTTTTGTTGGGACAACCATGGATTCATGACATGCAAGTGGTTCCTTATATCTATCATTAGTGCATCAAGTTCCCTTTTAATGGTATTGAAGTAGTTCTCGCCAGTGACAACTCAATGTCCATCAATACATTGTCTACTGCTGCAACACTAGTTCCACACAATTGCTCTTCTCGTGAGCCAACACCATCTTTTATAAAGTGTGAATAGAAAATGGAAATGATGAGTCTTGGTATGAACGAATACACTTTAGACTCTATTATTGCTCTACCTGTTTCCCTTCAATCTTATGGAAAGCTGTCTACAAAAAAGAAATCTTCCGCATCTGCCATGACTCTTTTTGGCACTTTTGTGTAGTCCTTAGTTCACCTAGAAGTAGAAAAAGAAGAACAGGCTATTAAAGATTGGATATATATATGGGAGAGGAGGATGGGGAGGATATTAAGGTCACCACTCCCATTTCTCCTAAATGATATGGAAAAGGATATAAGATGCTTGCAAACATGGGCTATCAAGGTCATGGGTCCTTAACTGTTAACAAAAAAGCTCTAGCTGACCCTTTAAGTCATACTCAAGGTCATGATGCTCAAGATACTGCTAGCCTAGGACTTGGGCTAGAGGATAATATGCTAGTGTCTACTCAAAATGCGCCCATATCTAGTGAATTAGAGGACGATGATTCTCTCTTTGTTGCTGCCACTTCACAAGATGAAGACTTTATACCTATAACTTCTCTTCTTTGGGGAGAAGAAACATTCACTACCAATAATGATGATGAGGCTTCCACCTCTAGATAGCTAGAACATGATGAAGCTAAGCTTGAAGATTTAACTGGAGGATGGATTAAACAAAGTATTGCCCGTCTAATTACTAGAGATTAGAGTACAGACTCTCAAGAGTATGAATGGGAAATTTTATCAGAGGCCTCTTGTGAACTCAAGGTTGATGTCATTCACACATATGCAATCTAATTGAATATGGTAGATGAGTCTAGTGTAGGGTTCGATGAGTTTGGCTCACAAAATGCTTTAGTGGGCCACGCTGGTCCCTCTAGGACTATTCCTAATCTGGATACCTTCGCAACATTCACATAGGCTCAAATTTTCCTATCACCAAAGATGATTCTTTTCACATTAATAACCTTGAAGCTTCTAACTCACTCTCATTGATTCATCCCAATCTCATAGATTGGTTCATTCAACATCAAAAGCTAGAAACACAGTCTTTCCAAAATGACTATGAGATTGCCTGTTACCTAAATGCCATTGAACCTATCACTTCTTCCACCAGTGAACCCACAATTCATATAAAAGGATCAGATATCAAGTACCTTAGTCATAAGATCAAAAGAAAAAACAAATGGTCAGATGGCAAAAACCACATTGTGGCAATATCTGAGCCTAAAAATAGTAAAAATAAAGACATCTCTAATGGTGAACACCTCTTTGAGGCACTTGTGGATGAGGTACTTGGTAGTCTCCAAAGCTATTTTCAAGAGAGATCATCAGTTCTTATTGAACCAACATAGCCCATCAACTTTGGTACTAAGGAAGCTCCTAAAATCATATATCTAGCTCAGTCTTTGTCACAAAAGGAAAAGGAACAATTCACTAAATTCTTTAAAGAGAAAATGATCAATTTTTCTTGGACATATGCTGACATGCCTGGGTTAGACACTAATCTTATTATGCACCATCTCTTTGTAACGCCCCGCCAAGGGATCCAAAAGAATTAACCTAAGGTTTCACTAAGTTTGCTAAACATTTTTTTTTTTTAAGTAAGAAAGTATAACATACACATCAAACACATAGTAGCGGAAGCAATAACATGTAATCATCAACAACATACATCACAAGTTACATTCCTTAAGGGTTCCAAGAGGTTGAGTCACATTTAAATTTAATTAATTCTAAGTCTAACAACTACCAACTACCACATACATATGAAAGAATAATCAGAAAGTCCAATGTTCATAATATACATTTGTTCCGAATGCCTCTTGGAAAATTAATTCGGAATGCTCAATCATCCACTGTACATGTCACAGGGTATGAAAGGCTTAAAAGAATATACATATGTAAAGATAAAGTTACATCATCCTCAAATCCATGATACAAAGTATAGTAAAATAACTGAAATCATCCACCATACATGATACATCAATACATCCATAATGATAAAACATCCATGAACATAATGAAGGTAAATGCCAACCAAGAAAACTCCAGTCATGGTGACCACAGACGGATCTCAATAATAGATCATAATACTAATCGATGACTCAAAAATGGTTAAGTCAGGGAACTCAAATACATACACTTTAGCTTCACACAAGGAAACTAGAAAGCAATAACAAACAATAAATACATCCATCATAGAGCACTCCCTCACATTACCATGGTCGAGTTAAGAAAGATCGAGACCAAATCATTATAACATCACATTCACAAAACCCTCGAACCTCTGGTAACAACCTAAACTGGTCAACATCTAAACAACCCCAAAACCCCCAAAGCATAGTCAGTACAAACAACACAATATGGTTTCATAGTTTGGGTTTGGTTTGAAATACACAATAGGGTTTAAGTTCCAGTTTCGTATATGTTTTCAAGTAATAAGTTTTTTTCGCAATTAATCCATTTCTATAATAACCTCCATTTAATCAATAATCTAATTCTACAATTTAATCAATAATATTCATTATTAATTAACTTTAATTAAACTAATTTTAATTAAATTAATCAATAATTACTGTTCTAATTACTTATATTAATATATTCATTAATTATTAATTTATTAATATTTAATCAAAAATTATTAATACACTAAGATTTACAAAAAACCATGTTAAATGCATTAATATTTAATTATTAAATATTAATAAAGATTATTATTAAAATATTATTAAATAAAATATATTAAAATTTATTAATAAAAATTTTAAATAATAATAAAACTTTTTTTTATTATAAAATAATACAAATTTAAAAATGAAATTAAAATCAAATATCACAAAACACACACGTATTTTTAATAAGCCCGTCGGCTTAATAAAACGCCTGCGGCCTGCCACAGTCCTGCGGTGGCAGGTACTCTGTACCTAACATCGCAGTACTGTCACGCAGAGCCATGGCAGTGAGGGTGGGGTACGGGGTAATTCCCTCCCCCCCAATATTAATGAATATTATATATTTTTTTTTATCATTATTTTGTTTTTTTTTTAAAAACAAATGATATTATTTAAAATAACAATTCAAACCCCCCAATAAAAATTTATTATTATAATGATTGTTATTTTATTTTATTTTTTTTAATAAAAGACTTCTGTTAATTTGATAGGAAAATAAATCGAACCAATCGAATTTTCATTCTAAGATTTTCAAGATCAAATATCTTTCCAAATTAAATTTCTCAATTCAATTTTAATTCAACCCAAAACCTGATTTAATCCAAACTCCCTTTTTACCTACGAATGAAGTTTTCTAAATAGTTTTCCAATCTAGATTTACAGATGAAATCGGATAGCAAAAGATCCAGAACGAAGAATTCACACATTCGAGAAGACAAGATCTTACAATCACGAAGTAGACAGAACATATTAAATTTCTTAAATCATTTAGGGGTCAAAATATCAGACCCTACCTGAACCTGATGCTAATACGCAATTCTCAAAAACTGTAAGAGAACTAGCTCCTCTTCAATGCCTTTCTTCTGAAAATCTTTCCTAGAATTCTCCTTCTGAAATTTGCTTCCGAAGTTCTTTCTCCAAAAATTCCTGTCTCCCCAAAATTCACCTTTTTCTTTTTTAAAAATGAACCCTAAAGTTGTGATAAGGAGTTTTCTCCTCAAATCGGGGCACTAATTGTGCGTTCACCCGAGAAGACTCTTTGCACAACTGAGTTAACTCAAAATTAACTTTTATTATCTTTTATTTTATTTTGCATTCATCTTTTCGTGCACATTAAGTTGAATTATTAAATAACTTTATTTACTATTTCACTTGACTTCTATTTTAAATTAATTTATTACTTTAATCTCATGTTCACTTTATGAAATTAAAATAACATTATTATTTTCTATTATTTTATCTTTTAATTTATTTCTCATATTTAAACTCATGCTTAGATCATGCGATCTAGAAACCTTTAATAATTTAATATCTTTCAACTTTTAATTTATTTTAGAAACTTAATTGATAACATATTTAATTAATTTAAATAACAATATTATTTAGCATTTATTTAAAAATGAACTCCAAATATATTATTATTAAATTAAATAAATATTATCATGTTCTAAATTTATCTTTGAACTTTTATCTCCAAATTAAAGATATCATATTAATTCTCCATTAAATTAAATCATTAATTAATCTTTTTAATTAGACTTAATTAATAGAAAACACATCAAGGACTCATATAACAACATACGAAAACCCATCATAAAAAAATACATACTAAATCAAACAAAAGGGTTATAGTCACGAAATTACATCCTTTGATGTATTCGGAGGGTACTTAACTTAGATACTTGTCCTAATTATCAATTAGGACAATTGGCTAAAGGGTTTAGGAATTGGACTTAAGAGTTTATCTCCCCTCTCTTACCATTGAGACAATGCGATAGGGTACGCTCATCTTGGCAATTCAGGGAAGTCGATACCTGGTACCTACAACCTGCATAAAATTTACGCATGTACAAACACAATATTCTAAGCTAAACAGACAATGGCAGGAAGTGGTGCATCGTGTAGATCCCGACTAGCAGGTGACTACAACTCCCTTCCTTAACCACATCAGAAACACAATACATAAATAAAATAAACACGCACACCATACACATGCAGTATGGGGTAAGTATCCATAATAAAACACGTGTGATAATAAACCATCTAACTAATCATCATCAGTAACTGAAAACATTGAATAATCATCATACATGCCTGAAATATAGAGTACCAAGTAATCTCATCATATAATAAACTGAATGTAAAACAATATCTGATAATCTCAAGATAATGCTACTAATTATCAAACATAAAACTTGGCCTAAAAGAGTTTGACAATGATATCATGAATGTAACTAGAAAAATGAAGACTAGGGGCAGACGCCCCACCAAGGGATCCAAAAGAATTAACCTAAGGTTTCACTAAGTTTGCTAAACATTCTTTTTTTTTTAAAAGTAAGAAAGTATAACATACACATCAAACACATAGTAGCAGAAGCAATAACATGTAATCATCAACAACATACATCACAAGTTACATTCTTTAAGGGTCCCAAGACATTGAGTCACATTTAAATTTAATTAATTCTAAGTCTAACAACTACCACATACATATGAAAGAATAATCAAAAAGTCCAATGTTCATAATATACATTTGTTCCGAATGCCTCTTGGCAAATTAATTCGGAATGCTCAATCATCCACTGTACATGTCACAGGGTATGAAAGGCTTAAAAGAATATACATATGTAAAGATAAAGTTACATCATCCTCAAATCCATGATACAAAGTACAGTAAAATAAATGAAATCCTCCACCATACATGATACATCAATACATCCATAATGATAAAACATCCATGAACAAAATGAAGGTAAATGCCAACCAAGAAAACTCCAGTCACAGTGACCACGGACGGATCTCAATGGTAAGAGTAAAAGCACTACCACCCGACCACGTGGAACTTAAATGGTCCACTCCCACTGCGCTAAGGAGATAGTCTTAAGTCCCAAATAGGATAATAAAACATATAACATAAATACTCTCTAAGTCCAGGAAATCTTATAAGTATGCTAACTCAAAGGTTCCTAAAATAGATTGACATCTAAACCTAGAGGCACCACAAAGACACGTAGGAAACCTACTATGCAAGGGGGAAAGTGTCATCGCAAAAGTCACGTCGGAAGTTACCCGAGCAATCCCTTAGGAATCCCAGGTCCCCTGTGATCCTGCAGCCACTAGTATCCTCTCGTACTGACGAGGCATACTACGGAATGCAAGGTCGTAACCAAGTGTTCTCTCTACCCCATCCTAGTCTGTACTAGCACTCAAGGCATGGGAGAGGACATATAGTTATCTTATTAGATTCATTTAAGTCAGTATTTAGATGAGATGTTTCCACTTATTAAAACAACTTACAATGAGTTACCCTGGCAGCCACTTAGGGCCCCGACCCCCATCGCAAGCCACTTCCCGACACTACACATAGATAACCTACCCTAAGCTCATGAAATTACAAATCACAAATATCACCTCAACCCTATACAAGCGACTGGAAAACATCAAATGATAATCATAATGATCACAATAGTTCTCTATCAGCAACTGAAGGTATCAATAATAAGTCACAATATCCAATGGTTCTCCAACGAGCAACCAACAAGTATCCCAATAATAGATCATAATACTGATCGATGACTCAAAAATGGTTAAGTCAGGGAACTCAAATACATACACTTCAGCTTCACACAAGGAAACTAGAAAGCAATAACAAACAGTAAATACATCCATCATAGAGCACTCCCTCACATTACCATGGTTGAGTTAAGAAAGATCGAGACCAAATCATTATAACATCACATTCACAAAACCCCCGAACCTCTGGTAACAACCTAAACTGTTCAACATCTAAACAACCCCAAAACCCCCAAAGCATAGTCAGTACAAACAGCACAATATAGTTTCATAGTTTGGGTTTGGTTTGAAATACACAATGGGGTTTAAGTTCCAGTTTCGTATATGTTTTCAAGTAATAAGTTTTTTCTGCAATTAATCCATTTCTATAATAACCTCCATTTAATCAATAATCTAATTCTACAATTCAATCAATAATATTCATTATTAATTAACTTTAATTAAACTAATTTTAATTAAATTAATCAATAATTACTGTTCTAATTACTTATATTAATATATTCATTAATTATTAATTTATTAATATTTAACCAAAAAATATTAATAAACTAATATTTACAAAAAACTATGTTAAATACATTAATATTTAATTATTAAATATTAATAAAGATTATTATTAAATAAAATATATTAAAATTTATTAATAAAAATTTTAAATAATAATAAAACTTTATTTTTTATAAAATAATACAAATTTAAAAATGAAATTAAAATCAAATATCACAAAACACACGTATTTTTAATAAGCCCGTCGGCTTAATAAAATGCCTGCGGCCTGCAGCAGTCTTGCGGTCACAGGTACTCTGTACCTGATGTCGCAGTACTTGCGACACAAGTATTGTCGCGCAGAGCCGTGGCAGTGGGGGTGGGGTACGGGGTAATTCCCTCCCCCCCAATATTAATGAATATTATATATATATTTTTTATCATTATTTTGTTTTTTTTTAAAAACAAATGATATTATTTAAAATAACAATTCAAACCCCCCAATAAAAATTTATTATTATAATGATTGTTATTTTATTTTATTTTTTTTAATAAAAGATTTCTGTTAATCTGATAGGAAAATAAATCGAACCAATCGAATTTTTATTCTAAGATTTTCAAGATCAAATATCTTTCCAAATTAAATTTCTCAATTCAATTTTAATTCAACCCAAAACCCGATTTAATCCAAACTCCCTTTTTACCTACGAATGAAGTTTTCTAAATAGTTTTCCAATCTAGATTCACAGATGAAATCGGATAGCAAAAGATCCAGAACGAAGAATTCACACATTCGAGAAGACAAGATCTTACAATCACGAAGTAGACAGAACATATTAAATTTCTTAAATCATTTAGGGGTCAAAATATCATACCCTACTTGAACCTGATGCTAATACGCAATTCCCAAAAACTGTAAGAGAACTAGCTCCTCTTCAATGACTTTCTTCTGAAAATCTTTACTAGAATTCTCCTTTTGAAATTTGCTTCCGAAGTTCTTTCTCCAAAAATTCCTGTCTCCCCAAAATTCACCTTTAAAAAAAAAAAAAAAATGAACCCCAAAGTTGTGATAAGGAGTTTTCTCCTCAAATCGGGGCACTAATTGTGCGTTCACCCGAGAAGACTCTTTGCACAACTGAGTTAACTCAAAATTAACTTTTATTATCTTTTCTTTTATTTTGCATTCATCTTTTCATGCACATTAAGTTGAATTATTAAATAACTTTATTTACTATTTCACTTGACTTCTATTTTAAATTAATTTATTACTTTAATCTCATGTGCACTTTATGAAATTAAAATAACATTATTATTTTCTATTATTTTATCTTTTAATTTATTTCTCATATTTAAACTCATGCTTAGATCATGCGATCTAGAAACCTTTAATAATTTAATATCTTTCAACTTTTAATTTATTTTAGAAACTTAATTAATAACATATTTAATTAATTTAAATAACAATAATATTTAGCATTTATTTAAAAATGAACTCCAAATATATTATTATTAAATTAAATAAATATTATCATGTTCTAAATTTATCTTTGAACTTTTATCTCCAAATTAAAGATATCATATTAATTCTCCATTAAATTAAATCATTAATTAATCTTTTTAATTAGACTTAATTAATAGAAAACACATCAAGGACTCATATAACAACATACGAAAACCCATCATAGAAAAATACATACTAAATCAAACAAAAGGGTTATAGTCACGAAATTACATCCTTTGATGTATTCGGAGGGTACTTAACTCAGATACTTGCCCTAATTATCAATTAGGACAATTGGCTAAAGGGTTTAGGAATTGGACTTAAGAGTTTATCTCCCCTCTCTTACCATTGAGACAATGCGATAGGGTACACTCATCCTGGCAATTCAGGGAAGTCGATACTCGGTACCTGCAACCTGCATAAAATCCACGCATGTACAAACACAATATTCTAAGCTAAACAGACAATGGCAGGAAGTGGTGCATCGTGTAGATCCCGACTAGCAGGTGACTACGACTCTCTTCCTTAACCACATCAGAAACACCATACATAAATAAAATAAACACGCACACCATACACATGTAGTATGGGGTAAGTATCCATAATAAAACACGTGTGATAATAAACCAGCTAGACCCATGAAACTACAAATCTCTGACACAGTAGTGGGTGCAGGCCAATCTACAATTGCCTGGATCTTCGCAGGGTCTACAGAGATACCTTCACCTGAAATAACGTGTCCTAAATACTGTATCTCTGATTGAAAGAAATCGTACTTTGCCGAATTGGCATAAAGTTGATTATCTCTCAAGCACTGTAAAACCAAACCCAAATGTTCCTCATGTTCCTTTTGGGACCTAGAATATATCAGTATATCATCGAGGAACACAAGAACAAATCTATCAAGATAGGAACGAAACACCCCATTCATTAAGCACATGAAAACTGATGGAGCGTTCGTCAGCCCAAAGGGTACCACTGTGAACTCATAATGCCCGTAGCGAGTTCGGAAGGCGGTCTTATGAATATCAGTCTCCTTGATGCGAAGTTGATGGTATCCTGACTTAAGATCAATCTTGGAGAACACTGTAGCTCCCTTGATTTATCTCGATCTTTCTTAACTCGACCATGGTAATGTGAGGGAGTGCTCTATGATGGATGTATTTACTGTTTGTTATTGCTTTCTAGTTTCCTTGTGTGAAGCTGAAGTGTATGTATTTGAGTTCCCTGACTTAACCAGTTTTGAGTCATCGATCAGTATTATGATCTATTATTGGGATACTTGTTGGTTGCTCGTTGGAGAAACATTGGATATTGTGACTTATTATTGATGCCTTCAGTTGCTGATAGAGAACTGTTGTGATCATTATGATTATCATTTGATGTTTTCCAATTGCTGGTATAGGGCTGAGGTGATATTTTTGATTTGTAATTTCATGAGCCTAGGGTAGGTTATCTATGTGTAGCATTGGGAAGTGGCTTGCGATGGGGGCCGGGGCCCTAAGTGGTTGCCAGGGTAACTCATTGTAAGTTGTTTTAATAAGTGGAAACATCTCATCTAAATACTGACTTAAATGAATCTAATAAGATAACTATATGTCCTCTCCCATGCCTTGAGTGCTAGTACAGACTAGGATGGGGTAGAGAGAATGCTTGGTTATGACCTTGCATTCCGTAGTATGCCTCGTCAGTACGAGAGGATACTAGTGGCCGTAGGATCACAGGGGACCCGAGATTCCTAAGGGATTGCTCGGGTAACTTTCGACGTGACTTTTACGATGGCACTTTCCCGCTTGCATAGTAGGTTTCCTACGTGTCTTTGTGGTGCCTCTGGGTTTAGATGTCAATCTATTTTAGGAACCTTTGAGTTAGCATACTTATAGGATTTCCTGGACTTAGAGAGTATTTATGTTGTATATTTTGTTATCCTATTTGGGACTTAAGACTATCTCCTCAGCGCGGTGGGAGTGGACCATTTAGGTTCCACGTGGTCGGGTGGTAGTGTTTTTACTCTTACCATTGAGATCCATCCGTGGTCACCGTGACTGAAGTTTTCTTGGTTGGCATTTACCTTCATTCTGTTCATGGATGTTTTATCATTATGGATGTATTGATGTATCATGTATGGTGGATGATTTCATTTATTTTACTGTACTTTGTATCATGGATTTGAGGATGATGTAACTTTATCTTTACATATGTATATTCTTTTAAGCCTTTCATACCCTGTGACATGTACAGTGGATGATTGAGCATTTCGAATTAATTTGCCAAGAGGCATTTGGAACAAATGTATATTATGAACATTGGACTTTTTGATTATTCTTTCATATGCATGTGGTAGTTGTTAGACTTAGAATTAATTAAATTTAAATGTGACTCAACGTCTTGGGACCCTTAAGGAATGTAACTTGTGATGTATGTTGTTGATGATTACATGTTATTGCTTCCGCTACTATGTGTTTGATGTGTATGTTATACTTTCTTACTTTAAAAAAAAAAAAATGTTTAGCAAACTTAGTGAAACTTTAGGTTAATTCTTTTGGATCCCTTGGCGGGGCGTTACACTCTCCATAGCTCCAGATGTCAAGCCTGTCAAACAAAAGTTGAGGAAGATGCATCCTCATATTGCACTATTGCTCAAGGTTGAGTTAGAAAAAATTTTGAGTGTAGGATTTATTAGAGCTATAGACTATGCAGATTGGATATCAAACATTGTACCTATCACTAAACATGACAAATCCATTCGAGTTTGTACTGATTTTAGAGATCTCAATAAAACTTGCCCTAACGATGACATTCCACTTCCAAACATAGACATGATAGTGGATATGACTGCGGGGTATGAAATGTATTCACTAATGGATAGATTCTTTGGTTACAACCAAATTAAAATTGCCTTTGCAGACCAAGAGAAAACAACTTTTACATGTTCATGGGGTAGCTTCTGCTGGAATGTCACGCCTTTTGGACTAAAAAATGCTGGTGCAACATACCAAAGGACGATGACTACTATTTTTCATGATATGATACACTGTAACATGGAAGATTATGTAGATGATACCTTGGAAAAATCAAAACAAAGAGAAACCCACTTAGATGATTTGAGTTTGATATTGAACCGCATGGAACAATTTCAACTTAGATTAAATCCTAAGAAGTGTACCTTTGGTGTCACGTTAGGTAAGCTCCTAGGTTACATAATCTTAGCTAAGGGAATTGAGGTTGATTCAGAAAAAGTACAAGCTATCATGAAAATGCCTCCACCTCGCAACATTAGTCAGCTAAAAAGTCTCCAAGGATATCTACAATCCACAAGGAGGTTTATTTCGCAATTGGCTGATAAAGCTCAACCTTTTAACAAGAATTTGCACAAAGGTTCTACCCATATCTGGAATGATGAGTGTCAACAAAGTCTAGATCAAAACAAAGGATACTTGGAAAAACCTCCAATTTTGATGCCACCTATTCTAGGAAAACCTTTGATCTTGTATATCTCAGCTACAACTTCCTCTCTAGGAGTGCTATTAGCCCATAGTGATGAGACTAGTAAAGAATAGGCTATATATTATATTAGTCAAACTTTTGTTTCTTATGAAATGAACTATACTAGCATCGAGAAAGCCTATCTTGTAGTGGTCTTTGCTTCTCAAAAGCTTTGACATTACATGTTGGCACATACAGTTCACCTAGTTGCTAAAATTGATCCTTTAAAATATTTGTTGAGCAAAGTTGTGCTTACTGGTCTTCTAGCCAAATGGATGATGATTCTTTCAAAATTTGACATTCAGTATGTCAAACATAAAGCCATCAAAGGACAAGCCATAGCTAACCAATTAGCTAATTTTTTGCTAGAGGATACCACATCCATACAAGCTGAATTTCTAGATGCCTCAATTATGTACATCACTGAGAGAACTTGGAAAATGTTCTTTGATGGGTCTCATACACAAAATGGACCTGGAGCAAGCATCTTGTTTGTTTCCCCTCATGGATATACGATCCCCAAATCTTACAAACTCTTGTTCCCTTGTACAAAAAACATGGTGGAATATGAAGCTTTAACAAATGAGATCAAGATGGCTCTTGAATGGAGAATAATTGAATTGCATATCTATGGAGATTCTCAACTTGTTATTAACCAATGACTATCAAATGAAAGATGACAAGTTGATACCTTACAAAAGATTAATAGATGCTCTAAGGAACTACTTCACTTTTGTGACATTTCAACAAGTTCGTAGAGCCAAAAATAAGGCTGCTGATGCTATGGCCACTCTAGCATCCATTCTCCAACTACAAGAACATGAATCTTGATTTGAGTTCCTGGTGGAAGAATTGCATCATCTTGGCTATGATTCCACTGATAATCAAGTGATCTGCACTATTGTAGGTCACAATTCCTCCCACTATGCAGCCATCTTCTCTTACTTGCATGATCAAATTGTTCCTGAGAACCTCACGTGCAACCAAGAATGCCAATTCCTCCGCAATGCCTCACATTACATTTTGGTCTCTGGTGACTTGTATAGGAAGGGTCTAGATGGAACATTGCTTAAGTGTTTAGAGCTGGAAGAGTTTGAAAAGGCACTTGCTAAAGTCCATGATGGCATTTGTGTGGCACATTCTAATGGCCTTGCACTTGCTTGAAAGTTGCTTAGGGTGGGTTATTACTGGCCAATAATGCAAGCTCATGTTGTTTGTTATGCCAAGTCTTGTCAAAAATGTTAACTCCATGGTAACTTAATTCATGCTCTTAGACATGAGTTGATTCCTTCTATGACATATTGGCCATTTCAAAAATGGGCCTTTGACTTGGTAGGCAAAATTCACCCAAGTTCATCTAGTGGTCACAAGCTCATCATTACAACAACTGAGTATTTCACCAAATGGGCTATGCCATTATCTACTGCTACAGGAAAACATGTTGCCTTGTTTATACTAAATCATATCATTTGTTGGTATGGTATTCCTTCCTCTGTTGTCACTGATAATGGAGGACAATTCAAAAATAAGGACCTAAGGCAGCTATGCAAGAAGTTTTGGATCAAACAACATTAGTCTTCTATTTATTACCCTCAAGGGAATGGCCAAGCAGAGGCCTCTAACAAAACATTGCTAAAAATCTTGCATCGCATAGTGCATAAGTCTGGGAGAGATTGGCATCTACAGATAAATCTAGCACTTTGGGCCTATAGAACTACCATCCATACTCCTACAAGGCCCACACCCTTTTCATTAGTCTATGACTCCAAGGCCATTCTCCCATTAGAAGTAGCGATCCCCTCCTTGCGAGTCTCTTTACATGGGTTGATAACTGATGAAGACCATAGAGCTATGTGAAATACAAGAATTAGAGACTCTTGATGAGCACCATAAGGAAACTTTTGATCACATGAGGGCTTATTAGAAGTGCATGTCTACTTAGTATAACAAGAAGGTTCATCCGCATGAGTTTTAAGTTGGTGACCTCGTTCTTAGAGAAAATCCAAAAAATCAACAACATAGAGAGTAGAAAAGAAAGTTTGAACCTAATTGGTTAGGCCCATACATTATCACAGTAACATTTGGGTCTGGGGTTTATCAGCTATCTACTCTGGAAGGTGAAGAACTAGCAAAACCTATCAATGTTCTACACTTAAAGAAGTTTTATGCTTAAATACTTACTGCTCAACTATCTTGTACATATCTATGATCCTGGAAAAATCCTAAAAATTGCAAAAAGTCAAAAAAAAAAAAAAAAAAGCCAAAAGAAGTGAGAATGCCACTCTAATTTGAAAAGGGGAAAGAGATAGCACTTTTGGACTTCCCTAAACAACAGAAGTCCTTCAATGCTGAAAAATAGTCGAGACAACCCTTAAGCAATTGTCCCTAGACAAATCTTGCTTGTTTCAAGTACCGTCGAGTTAATTTCACCCATACCCAATTGAGAAACACTTGCGGGTCACAATTTCATGGTTATTTGGCATCAAATGTAGTTCACAACAATGGAGACAACTAGTATGACAATAACAATGGGGAGCACAACAAATTTAGCAAAATAGGGAGTCTGATTATGTATTGAGATACCATAGACATGAATTGTAGGAAAATCAATACACATCTTTGCTATTCACCTTGGCCAATCATCTCCAATGTTTATTTTAGCCCTTAGTTGACCTATTTGATGTCATAAACTCCTTTCATTACCTCTTTAGGTACCTCACATGGTCTTGGTTGCCCCCGTATTCCAATAAATCTCACTCACATCCTCTGTTTCACCCCCACAGACCTAAAAATCATCCAAAATTACTAAAAATTTTTAAAAATCATCCAAAATTATCAAAACATTCAAAAATTGCCTAAAATTATCAAAAAAATAAAAATAAAAAATTTCCAGAAACATAAAAAAAGGGGTAATGATTGCCAAAGAATAGCAAAAAATGCTCGAAACATTAACAACATGCCAAAATTCCTGTCAATTCTTGGCTCATTTCAGCTCACATAGGGTACATAACATTTGAAGTGCCTCACTGGTATTAAGAAGCAGCGTAGTTATGTCTTGAAACATCTCGCTAGGCTTTGGAAAATCTGGCACAACACGGATAGCGCAAGAGGCATCGAAAAAGTCCCTTCTTCCTTCCTCTTGTCAAGAACAACAATTCCCAATGGATCATTAGTCTTATTTAAGTTGTAGTGGCCACAATTGGTCCAACCTCCTTCAACAATTCTATCAATGCTATCCCAAAAGCCCAGATATTCGTTAGACTCTTTCATCATCGCCTAACTGGGGGCACAGAACAAGTAAGCATAAGCGTGAGAGCTCACCTCCCCTCAAGTGCCTTTTTAGGCCCAAGCGCCTTTTTCAAGGCCCCTCAAGTGCTTTTTTAGGCCCAAGAACCTTTTTCAAGGCCTCTCAAGTGCCTTTTTAGGCCCAAGCACCTTTTTCAAGGTCCCTCAAGTGCCTTTTTAGGCCCCACCACCTTTTTCAAGGCCCCTCAAGTGCCTTTTTAGGCCCAAGCACCTTTTTCAAGGACCCCAAACACCTTTTTGTGTTAAAGCACCTTTTTCAAGGACCTATTTTGCCCTTTTCAAGACCTAGGCATCCTTTTAAGGCCCCCAAAACACCTTTTTTGGGTCAAATCACATTTTTCAAGGCCCAGGTGTCCTTTTTAGGCCCCCAAAACACCTTTTTGGGTCAAAGTGCCTTTTTCAAGGACCTATTTTTCCTTTTCATGGCCTAGGCATCCTTTTTAGGCCCCCAAAACACCTTTTTATAGACCTTGAGGATGTCCGTCTCTGTGCACACTTAGAGAAACATCCCAACATTGGCCTTGTAATCATATGTAAGGGCTATTAGTATACATGGAATTATGCTTTACAGACCACAACTCTCCAAATGTTATGCAAATCTGTAAACATTTAGTTCCTCGCATACAAGTAAAGGTTTTCTTACTTTATGGATTGTATTATTCCCACTTTTATGAAAATTACCTTTTCCAATATTTTTCAAAAAATTCCAAAAAAATTTGCATATTTTTTCAAAAATTCCAGAAACATCCAAAAATTCATAAAAAAAATTACAAAACATTTAAATATTTTTCAAAAATCCCCAAAAACATTTAAAATATTTTCCAACAAAATCACAAAAACATCCACATATGTCATGAGATCACCAAATCCACTGGGACAAATACTTCCTACCACACAATACACAAAGTCACAACATCAATACAATTCTTGTCAATTTCCTCCTCGTGGAGGTGGCGCATTTGGGTTTTCAGTTGGGGGTATTCCTATTTGTGCCATCCCAGATGATGAAGCTCTTGGCGTCAGTCTTGCACCTTCCTAGATTGTATCCATCAGAATCGGGATATGGCCGTGTCTCAACAAAGTATTCATCTGAGCAATAAACATCCTATCCAAGAAGGATATTCCTCTTCGATGCTCTGGGGGGACTGCCTAATGGTACAATCCAATGTAGTATGCTGCCTCTCGTGCCAACTTCTTTGACTTCTCCCTAACTTCATTCATATTCACTTGCAATTTTGCTGCCCCCAGTACTGTTGTCGCCTGTTGAGAAACGTCTCATTCTACCTTAAATACGTATTCGCAGTCATTTTTCATGATTCCCTCTCATGCTTTACTTCATGCATCTGGTTCATGAAGTGGGTGATCCTTGCATTGGCAACATTTAATTGATCTTGTGATTGGTATGCTATGGCATTAGTCTTTGCCATAGTTTCTTTGAATGCCTCCACCGAAGCTTGTAACAACACCATCTCATTGAAAATTTGTTCCACCACCGCCCACTCTACCACCAGAAATTCCTTTGCAGTTTTTGCCCGTGCTCATTCTACTAACAATGCTGCTTTCACTCGCTTCGCTTCCTCCCGTGCTCTATCTTCTCGAGCTCTTTCAATCAAACTTTGAAAGAACTTTGTATCTTTCTATATGTTATCAGCCTGCTTCCTCTCCATGACTAGTGTTTTCTTTAGCTCCACTTCCATCACCTTGACTACATCATGAACTGGTGGAAAAAACATACTAGATTGCACTTCTTTAAATGGACAAAATGGAGACCTTAGAACACCACTTGTGTTCTCCTCAGTGATGTTGATTATACCCCCTAGGATGTTTTTTCCTGCCTCCATGGTGATGCAATGGGCTTTAGCACTGGTCCTTGCTCCATATCTTGGGAAGGCCCCTCTATCAACATTTGCTCCTCTACTTGGCTATCTATGAAACTGATATGCACAGCCGTAGTCTCACTAAGTCTTTCCATGCTTGGTGATCTTGTTTCCTCTGCTTGTTTCTCTTGCTCCATGAGCTATGTCACACTCTCCACTAATAATTGAAGCAAGGTAGGGTCCTCTGTGTTGTCCTTTGTTAGAGCCTAGACTGGTAGCTCCTCTTGACTTGCTCCAACCACTTTTGGGTTGGATCTACGAAACCTTTAATGAGATGATGCTTCTCTTGGTTTTGACCACTTGCACTTTTCTCTTTTTTGTCCCCTTCACCCTATTCCATCCACCAAGCTATCACTTACCTCATCCATCCATCCACCCTTTCCAGTATCTACCATCTCTAGTTCTTGTTGCACTTTATCTTGAGCACTGGCCATGACTGTAATAATTCACAAGCTCTATTTACTTCACTACAATTTCTCAAGACTACTGCTAATCTTGTAGACTTGTGAATTGGTTCAATCAATGTAGTTGCTTATTTATAGAAAAAATTCAACATAGATTGTTGTCTTTACATGTCATTTCATTCATCCTGTCATTGCAACGCGTCAAAGTAATATTGGGAGTAGGTGTAGTTGTCTATTGAATTATCAATATTAAATTGGATAGTTGTGGACAGGTGTCTCACACATCCTTTGCTATTACACTTTTCACTCGATTTGTTCATTATATGACATGATGTTTGGATTTCCACTATCCTTTAATGGTCCGAACCGACTCCCACTTTAGCTTTATTAAATAGGATAAGAACAAACTGCACGCTGTTAAACACTATCACACACTATTATGCAATAAACAAAAACTATGTGATGTTTTCTTTTCTTTAGTCGCATGTCTCTTGCAACTTGATGATGTTCAAAACTAGAGAAGGAAGGACTGTGGGGCATGATCTTTTCTTTATTTTTTTCTTGATGGTTTAGTTCCCCTAATCTGAAGAATCCATATAAAAGGGGTGTCTACTATTAGAGCCTCTATCTCGTGTAGGATGGCCGTGTATACCTCAACTCATTTTATATGGACACTTTAGTGAGGTTGGTTCTTCTCCTTGTCTATTTGAGTGAGTTCTTTATGCTATAGTACATATTGATACTCGTCCTCTTAGTGAATTTATGGGTCACTGCGAGTATCCTTCACAAACTTTTGTCTCAGGTTACAAATGCAAGGGTCATTGTAGACATAAAAATTTCTGATTACGTAGCATGAGAAGGATCTCTCACATGTCTGGTGTGATTTTCTACAAGAAACATTCTAGTCATCCTAGCCTTTATGCTTTGATGCTTATGTTCCCTTGCTAAATTAAAAGGGATAGGTGTTCTGGTCATCTTGGCTTCTTGTGCCTTAATGCTTACACCTCATTTCGACATCCTGATAAGGTCATATTCATATCTTCATAGCTCATGCTAGTGATGATTGTATGATCTTATAAATGCTTGATGATGAAATTAGAGTCTAAATGTTTTGTGTTCCTTGCTAGTAAACCAATTTGTATATTAGTTTGCATAGTCTTGGATTCCTACATATGGGGAGAGCTCTCTCTTTATCTTTTTTCTAGACATCTTAGCTAACTACTTTCATCTCATCTTTTGCTTTCTTCTTGATCATGTCTGTTCACCCTCTTGATCTTTCGCTTCAACTCTTTGATATTTTGTCATCAAAAGGGTTAACCCTATCATCACATCTATCTACCCTTTTTTATCTCTTATTATTTTTGACCCTAGCTAATTTGAACATCTTCGATACATTTTCGGGATGAAAATCAAAATTTGAGTTTATCTTTCGAGTTAAAATCACATTTTCACATTCTACCTTCTTCCTTGTAGTTAGCTGACTTTTGGAGGTCTAGTCTTTGAATCTCCACTGGGGCATCTTCATTCCTCCATGTCCTCACTATTACCATGCTTCATTTCTACTTCAATTCACAACTTTCACCTCTACATCATTCTTTTCAATTGATTTGACCTCATTTTCATATTTTATCATTCATGGTCAACTCTTGTCAAATTGGGGCATTCCATCACTTCTTTATGGTCAACCTTTGGTTCTAATCACCTATCTGTCATTATGGAATTTTCTATATCTTGATTTTCTCATATCTTTCTAGTTTTTGCACTTCCTCTCTATCATTTCAATTTCAATCCCAAGGGGTCAAACATAATCTATCATTGCTATGCTTAACAACATTTTCTCTTTTAGGGGCATATGCTTGACCATCTCCATTTTCTCTTGATCTATCTACTAGTATTCTAGACTATCGCTATTAGTTTGATCACTCAATGCTTGCTATATCAATTGCTATTATACTCTCTTTATTCTTTGACTGCATGTGTTCCCATGTCGATCACACATTAGATGAATAATTTTAAGCTTTTTCTATTCTTTGACCATATGTGTTCCCACATCAATCACACATTAGTCAAAGAGGGGAAAATATAATAATCTAAAAATGGTCACCTAGACCATAAGCCTCGCTCTAGCATTTCTTGCTAATTTTATCAAGTGTTTGATCATAAATTCTCAAAAATAAGGTAAAATCAATTTATTTGATTTTAACCTATAGTTTGACCATCATATTCTAAACATATATTTGATTAAAAGATTTTTCTCCCTTTTAATTCAAATATAATTCTCAAAAATCCATCCACACATTTCTTATTTCATAAATAAAAGAAATAAATTTTTGTCTACAAACGAGTCTTCTATTTTGACTAAATCATTTTGTCAACACATGGAGGTGTCATTTTCCATGTGTAGAGCCTCTTATTTTGACAAAATATTTTATCTACATATGAAGGTGTAATTTTTCATGTGTAGAGCCTCTTATTTTGACAAAATATTATATCTACACATGAAGGTGTAATTTTCCATGTGCAGAGCCTCATATTTTGACAAAATTTTTGTCTACACATGAAGGTGTAATTTTCCATGTGTTGAGAGCCTTCCATTTTGACAAAACAAAAACATTTTCTACAAAAATGCATAATTTTCTATGAGTGGAGCCTTTTATTTTGACTAAGAACATTTTAATGTCAAAAATGAGGCAAGGATTATTCTCCACCCTTGATTAGGCATTTCTTATCTTTTGATCTCAACCATCCAATTTTCTTTAAAAAGAGGGCTCTCTCCTCATATGTAGGAGACTCTTGAATATTTTTATACTACCGGTCTATCATTTGAATTCTTAAGAGCTTGTGGAGAATTTCTATTCCTTGTCTTATTCTATCATCCATAAGCATTTTAGCTTAGATCCATATAGTTTAGCTTTCATTTTGCAATAATTTAGCTCACATAGTAATTATTTGGATTTGTAATACTCTCATATTATTTAATCTAGTCACATCTTGCATTTTCATACTAGTTTAGTTTACATTTTGCATTGCATCCTTGAGGAGCTCCTTGTGGGCATTTGCATACTTGCATCTTGTCTTTGGAATCTCCCATTACATGGTTTACTAGCAAGGGATGCATTTCTAAGACTCAACTAAGAACCTATTTCATGTTATTTTATGTATCCTTGCACTCCATGGATAGGGAGCTCTAAGCTAATGTCTAAGAATTCCAATCTCATGGAATACCTTGGATAGAAGGGTTTAGAGTGTTAAACAAATATAGTGTACAACTACGAGGCAACATATATGAACCCCTAGCCAGTGTTAAATAGTGGAAGTCTTTTATACTCACATTGAATAATGGTGCATATATGTTTCACTGTAGATGATGCCTATAATGGTTTAGTCATTTCACCTTCTAGACAATTATCCTTACTACCATCATAGGCTTATTTAGGAATAGATCCAATGCAATTGATTCAAGTCTAGAGCAATGTCGACTCCCGTCAAACTCAGGGGCCTGCTATTCAAATCACCTTTGACAAGCCCATCGATGGACATAGACTTAGGAGAATATTTCTTGCTACCCATGGACATTGCTGATTATTGTGTAGTTGTAATGCCCCAAATTTCCATAGTACAAAGCTTTGGATTTTGTAGAAAGAGTATATACTACAGGCAGAGATGACTGCTAACAAATATTCTCATCATACATTTGATTTTATTTTTTGAAATTTATATATTTAAAATAGTAATTAAATCACCAAGGAAACTTTTGATGAGTTAAGAATTGTACAAACAAAATAGTTTATTTCAAAAAGATAAAATCGTTGTCTGTCTTGTGGAGGAAGATTGTATACATTAATTGCATAATATATTTGTATGTTTTTTATATTACAAAACTGAATAAATGAAAAATCACTAGTAAACAATGAAGACTTGAAATTTTTATATATTAAAAAATATAATATATAACAACTTTTTTGGTTTCACGTTCCCTTTCTTGAAAAGGGTCCATGCCTTATTCATTTTTCTTATTTTTGTTTTCAGGTTCCAAGTTAAAGGGAGCAGCTAGTTCAAGGGAATATGTGTATAGAGATCATGCAATTAGTCAGATTGTTCTATGAAGGGAAAGCCTCACCTAATCATCATCTTTATTTGAGATAATTGATGAGTGGGCTTGATCAATAGTTTTGTTTGCTTCACGGTAAATATGGGCTATATAAGTTGGTCATCCGTTTGAGAAGGGATGTTACTCTACCAATCCAAGTAGAAATCTTCAAACACTTCAAAATTGGGGAATATTGTTTGAAGATAACATTGATCACAATTTGCGAGTCTCCTACGATATCCACATTGTAGATTGATTTTCCCTCGCCTATCGATTTATATACCTAGAATTAAATTAAAAATAATATAAAATATTTTCTTTAAAGTAAGATGCATATAATTGCTCATAGTTGAGAGGAAATGAAAATTAACATTTTTTAGTGAGCACAACTAGAACCAATCCTTGAAGAGTAAAGCTCATAATTAATCTCAACCTAAACCTTACTAAGGATACCCTTGTTGGAGAAAATAAGTAGGGTCAAAACTCTCGAATAGAGGCCATTTAGCACCAATGCAAGGGTTAGGTGAAGAGACATCAAATTAAAGGTGAAATAATACATGAATTTATGTAATAAATTCCTACATTGTTTATTAGTTAGCACGATTAGAACCCATCTCTTAAGAGGAATGTTCATAATCATTCTCTTCCTAAGCCTAACTAGAAGGATATTCTTACTAAGGATTCCTTAGTTGAAGAAATAAATAGGAGCACAAATCTTAGGTGAGGGCATTTAACACCAATGTAGAAGGACTAAAAAGAGTAATTGTAGATCTAAGTCTTAAGGGAGGGTAAAATATAGAATATTCTAGATTACATCTCTAGGATGAGAGATATGGAATCAAGGTGAAATGCATATATTCATATATTAATATAATTTTTTAATTTTTTAGAGTACCACAATAATCATTAGACACCATAGTCAAACTCAAACTCAAAATTGTAATGAACCCTTGAGGAAGCCATGTTGTCATGTTAAATAATATATTGCTACCTTGGTTGATTGTAATAGGTATATATGACGTGGCTAATGTTAATCTTGTCCTTATTGATAGGAGATTATAGTCCACAATAAAAATTTCACTAATTCTACTACCTTTACTCTCCACCAACACATACCACTAGCCATTAATCTAGTCATCTACCTCCCTACCAATGCCTACACTATTGTACAAAGTGTAAAAACCCTAGCTTGCAAGCATACATAAGAGAATTTAACTTAAAGAGAATTCAAATTTCTCTTCTCTGGTATGTGTTCCTCTTTTACTCCCACAAAGGTCAATATTTAGTTTATCTGAACAAGAATGGAGATGAGAAGTTTCCCAAAATCCCATTGGAGGCATGAAAGGAAACTCTCTTGATTATGAGACTTGTCCAAACACATCGATTCATGAAGTTTTTGGCACCCTTATGACCTTTCAATGATAAAAGGGCCCTTGCTATTTCATATAACACAAACACCAGGGAATTTTGATAAATGAAGACTCCCGCTCCTCCTGCGATGACTCCCGCTCAGGCTTTTGGGTTTGTCGCACTGGCTTCTTCGATGGCTCTAGCTTCTGCCAAGGCTATTTCTCATGCCCAAGCTACTTTAGCTTGTGCTAGTTAGGCTTTCAACCTCAGTGCTACTGATTCCCTTTGCCCTCTAGCTGTGGCTACTGCAGTTCAAGTTGTTGGTCCTACTGTAATAACCCCAATAGGTTATAACTTCTTCAAACACCAAAAATCTTTATACTTCAGTTGTTTGACATTTTGTCAAACACTTTGCAAGCAAGCTTTGATACCACTGTAATAACCCTCCTCAAATCTGCTCTCAAAAAGCTAATGAAAGCTCAAGGAATTTCATCAAACAATTCACATGCAAGGGATGTATGACTGATATAGTAATTTAGCTGGCTTCAAATGACTTTTTCTTCAATTTGCATCAATGAGAATCTTGTGCTAGAAGACTACAATGGACTACACAATGACCTAACATGAGTGTGCTACTAATTTTGACAACATTCAGTGCATATATATGATCTAAGCATGAGAAATGAACACCTACAACCAACTGGCATTTTGACAAACAGTTGGTATGCAAACTAACTAGCTGATAAATAATGATATTAAATTGCTTAAAAGTCACCAACAACTACTATCTTCTTAATTGCAATGAAAACTACTGATTTGGTGGATATTTTCAATGAAAATTGAAGTGTCTTATTTCTCTCCAAAATTTGCACCATCAAAAAGATCTCGGTGTCCTGATTCCAATGCAACTTGAACGGACAAAAACGGAGTCCGAATGTAGAAGTTATGCTTGGTCAAAGTTTTGGTCAACAGGTAGACCAGAGGGCTAAATAAGAGGTGAAATCAGACCATCTCAAAAGTGGTCCATAATGGATTTCAAATCAAAGATCTCATCAAGAGCTTTTGAACAGCGTTGGTTTCATCAAAAATGGATTTCATATGTGAAAGTTACGACCGTTTGAATTTTGGAGGCAAAAAAACAAATTTAAATAGTGACATCATCATGATGTCACCATAGTGACATGGCAATTTTGGAAATTGGGCAGCAAAAATGTTGGTTATGAGATTCAAACTCATAACCACTCCATCTTTATATCCCTTCTTTACCGCTACACCACTCATTCATGTTTGCTATTAATAGCCGGCGGTTTTTGATAAACAACTACCTGTGGTAAATTGGTTATAAAAAAAACCGACGGTGGGCTTTGAACCCGCAACCGCCGCTCCACAAAAAGTACATGCCACCGGTGCGCTAGTGGTAGCTTTTGAAATATGATTGGCGCTTGTTTTATTTAAAAGTTATCTTAACCGCCAACCTTATTAAAATAAGGTTTATTTGTTGTATGACCCCTAACCAACTAACTAAAGGGGGAAAATGATAAAATCTATCATATCCAAATTGTTGAAAGGAAGTTATGCATTTAATATTTTGTTAAGCCTATTTAGGCTAATTTTTATGTATAAAAGGGTATTAGGCCTTTTGAAAAGCATTCAGGTGGTGAGAACAGGAGAATGTTTAAGAGATTTTTGAAGACTATTCTGCACGTCGAGGGCATGCTATGCTGATGTGTTTAAGGGAATAAGTCTTGGTGCATTTGTAATTTATTTTGGAGATTAATCGGATCGGTCGTACTCTATTGGAGCCGACCCGGAGACATAGTCACGTTTGTGGTGAACTCCAAAATCAAACTCTGTTTGCATCTTCTTATCTTCTCTCTCAATTCTATTTCTCATCTTAAGTTTTGATTTCATTGATAGTAAATGTATTAAGACTTCCGCTAAGTTGTGATTTATTTTATATTTATTTTATTTAAGCATTCAATACTGCAAATAGTCTAGATCCGTTCATCAGATCAATTACAATGCTCATGAAATATGGCCAAGACTTTGGCATTTACATGGATTACAAAATGATAATGTTGGTATAATGCACACTTACAGCTGAAAGCTTATAACACCCTAAAAAGCAATACTAACAAAAGAACCTGGTTGTAGATGGCTGTAATAATTTCCTTCAATGCTGCCCTTTCTGCTTTGCTTTTTTCGAACTGCTTTTTCAGCCTGCTTTTTCGGTTCTGCTTTTTCGGACTGCTTTTTTGTACTTGCTTTTTTCAGCCTACTTTTTCGATTCCGCTTTTTCGGACTGCTTTTTCGTATCTACTTTTTCAGATTGCTACTATGTTGAATCTCAAGACCATATCTTTCAATGGCATCAAGATTTCTAGCTTGAAGGGATTTCGTCCTTCAAACTATTGAGATATAATCTCCAAAAAATTCTCCAATTTCTTTGATTTTTCCAAGCATACTTAAAAGAAGCTCTTCCATTTCTTTTATAGTGTTCTCACAAGGGCTCCATCCTTCGTTTTCTCAATGTGGGATAAAACGTAACTCCCTTTATGTAACTTATGTCTCCAATGTGTTATAAAATAAAGGGGACTCTTTTAATTTAAATATTTCCCACAAACTATAGTCTATGCATTAATAAAGTTAAATATTTAAATTTAACTTTATAAAATAGATTTATCAATGCATAAAAAATCTTATCAGTGATAAACAAGTCTTCTTGTTGATTTTAAACAATTACCATCGACATATCATTGCCACTGGATGTCCACCCATGCCCAAGATGACTTACTATAAATAGTAAGTATGCCCAAAGTTGCCTCAAAACCCCTTAGAAAAACTTGCAACTGAAACTATCTGGGCCAAATGGCCTCTAAGTCCCATTAATGTGTTGGTTAGTCTATGGGACCGTGGGGAAATAGGCTAACGACAACATCATGCTATGAATGCTAAAAAGGGGACATTATAGTCCACCCTTCCCAAAATTGCTTGTCCCCAAGCAATGGTCGAACAACAACCCAATCAATCCACCTGGATCCCAAATGTAGTCATGAACTATACTGCTGTCAGTCAACATAGGCTCCTGCAACAACCTTTGAAAATTAACCAAGAGGAATCCATAATCAAATTGGCGAATACAACTCACCCAAACTCCAAAGTCAGGAACCCATGAAAAACAAGCTCTCAAAATATCAGAACCCAAGTAGAGTAGATAACCCAAACTACCAACATAGTAGATACTATCAACACATCCCACTAGCCTATGTGGAATGTACAATACAATTTTGCAACAACGATGAATACTCCCACATGAAACTGCACCAAATATAGAGAATCCACACACTGCACACCTACGGCAATTAACACAACTCTGCAGATCACCGATCACTGTCTCATAACCATAACACCCATGCACTGCTGATGGTGAATAGTCATTACATGATAGATAGCAAAAATGAGAGCCCAGACCAAACCTGTCTACCATCAACTCCTCAACACATGGATCAAAAGAAAACTGATGAACATATCCTACAGTATAATGCCAGTAAAAAGAACCAATCCCAGTCAAAGACTCATCCTACAGACGTGATACAACCAACTGTGACTGATCATCAGCTAAGTCAGAGGATGATATAGCCAAGAGTGCAGAATCAACAAAAACATCACTAGTTTTTGTGCCCTTCAAGTCAAACATATCACAATGCTGTGCTGTAGTGCCCAACTCAATTGAACCTGCCTCCAATGGAAACGGACCAAATATGCCAATACTAGTGTCATGGACAAATATATCCTCATCTCCACTACCTCTATCAACCTCGACCATGGACATCTGCGGATCACCAAACACCACGGTCCGTGATTGTACAGAATCTGGTAAAGACTGAAGTCGTTTCAACTCCATGGTTACTTTAGCTAAATGAAACTATGACTCCTTGAAAGCCAATTGTGTACTCTCAAGAAACTCAGAAGTCACCTCGAGCTGCTGAGTAAGCTCACTCACCTCATCTTCCTTGGCCAATAATGCATCATATGCTATACTGCTCCACTCCATAAGATAATCTATATCAGCTACCAACTGCATATAATTCTGTCTCAAAATCTGGATAGCCTCCCATAAAGAGTGGATCTCTATCAAGGAAAGATAAATGCCTCCCTGCTCATCACTAGTAAAAGAACCCCATCCATAAACTACTAACAACTGATGAACAACATCAAAATGCTCGCAAGTGATAGAAATTTCTCACTCACCAACTCTCAGCTAACTAGACACATGATTGTGCCGACTGGTCAAACTCCTATACTCTATCCCTGGTAGACTGTCCAAAGGAGTAACCTCAGAATAGCTATCATCTATAATACTCAGATCCTAGGACTCTCCTGTAAACTCTGTCATCTCTGAGAAATCATCAACATGTGACCTGATTGTAAAAGAAAATTGAGTCCCTGCTATACGCGCTAACTCCTGAACTGAGCTCACCTCAAGACAAAGCTCATCCACATATCTCTCAGAATCCTGGAGAGCCAACTAAATACACACCAAGGAATTTTGAGTATCCTCCAGCTCATGAGAAAGCCAGTCAACCTCCTCCTCCTTCTTCTTCAATGCATCTAAATAGATCCCTACAAGATTAAGGAGATGATCATGATCTAAAAGTAGGTGTATGTAACTTATCTTCATTGCCTCCATTCCTTCCTTGATCTATTGTAAGTTGTCACAAGAAGAACCTGTTGTGACTCCTTTCTGTCTCTCCTATAGTTGAATCATCCAAATGTGATTCTCAATCGTCAAATGGGGTTGAATGCTAACGTAGGTGGAGGAAATAATCAAAATGGTAATAATCAAAATGGTAACAATCAGAATGGAGGTGAACAAGTTGGGAACAATTTCGTTCATGCACCCTAGCAAGCTAGGACAATGAGTTTGAGGCCCATGATTCCCACATTTCCTCCTAGAGCTCCAGAGTAGCCTATACCAAAGCCCCAGATCACTGATATACAAGACCAAATGAGGAGAGATTGGGAAGCCGAAGGTCTAGATTTTACTGCTGCAATTACCTTTAGGGAGTATATAAATGTGCAGATGAAGCATATGCCTCATGGACATGACAAGAACCAGAGCTATGAGCTAGGGAAGGAAGTAGGGAAACTTCAATTACCATATTATGATGGCTTTGAGAAGTCTATAGCAAGAGCTTGGGTTCAAAATCTTGACACATACTTTCAAATGAACCCTATGCCTGAGGAAAAAACTATTAAGTATGCAACAATTCACTTGGATGGGTTAGCACACAAGTGGTGGCATCATGGTATGGTCACTATGGGTCATGCACACATTACCTCATATGTAGAGTTTATAGAGAGACTGATTGAACATTTTGATAGGCCTAAGGATCATACCTTCCCTATGACAGGCAAAAACTTGTATGAGGAGTTTAAGAGACATGCTAATTTGATACAGGGAGACATTAGCACATCTTCAAGTAATGGTTTATCGGCATCATCTTCACAGGCAGAAGGGGTTACAGATGTTGTGTAGGTTGAGCTAGTAGCATCAGAAGGTGATATCACAGGCACATCGGATTGTGTGATTGACATAGATGGTGATTCCAGTACAGTTAGGCTGGATGAAGTTACAACAGTTGAGGATACTGTCATGTTTGAGGATAGTACATTTGATCAGCAAGTGAGCATTCAAGACTTTGCAAAAAATGAGTATCAAGCACAATTGGATGCTTCTTCACATGAGATAGAGGCTAGTGGCTCTTTACTTGGTTTGGCAAGCCAGTTGAAGACAAGGGACAAGAATATTGTCACAGCTTTATCTCATCATGGCAGGATACATGGATTGATTGAGAATCACATTTGGATGATTCAACTGCAGGAGAGACAGAAAGGAGTCACAATAGGTTCTTCTTGTGACAACTTACAACAGATCAAGGAAGGCATGGAGGCAATGAAGACCCCATTTGACGAGCCATCATCTGCATCATAAGCTCCAATCTCTGACTCTATTCCTGTGTTCTTTTCTTTGTTGATCGCTGTCCCTGTGCTAAGGTGTCTAATAACTGTAAGAATCTTTCCTTTCCCTGATCTGGATTGGCATTCATTTTGTCAAACATTTTTCTCTCTATCTGGCTAATCCAAATTCCCAATAAGACCTCCACAGGATGGTAGAAAACCGCTCTGATGCCACTGTAATAACCCCAATAGGTTATAACTTCTTCAAACACCAAAAATCTTTATATTTCAGTTGTTTGACATTTCGTCAAACACTTTGCAAGCAAGCTTTGATACCACTGTAATAACCCTCCTCAAATCTGCTCTCAAAAAGTTGATGAAAGCTTAAGGAATTTCATCAAACAATTCACATGCAAGGGACGTATGACTGATATAGTATTTCAGCTAGCTTCAAATGAATTTTTCTTCAATTTGCATCAATGAGAATCTTGTGCTAGAAGAATACAATGGACTACACAATGACCTAACATGAATGTGCTACTAATTTTGACAATATTCAGTGCATATATATGATCTAAGCATGAGAAATGAACACCTATAGCCAACTGGCATTTTGACAAATAGTTGGTATGCAAACTAACTAGCTGATAAATAATGATATTAAATTGCTTAAAAGACACCAGCAACTATTATCTTCTTAATTGCAATGAAAATTACAATGCTCATGAAATATGGCCAAGACTTTGGCATTTACATGGATTACAAAATGATAATGCTGGTATAATGCACACTTACAGCTGAAAGCTTATAACACCCTAAAAAGCAATACTAACAAAAGAACTTGGTTGTAGATGGCTGTAATAATTTCCTTCAATGCTGCCCTTTCTACTTTTCCTTTTTCGAATTGCTTTTTTGGCTTGCTTTTTTGGTTCTGCTTTTTCGGATTGCTTTTTTGTACCCGCTTTTTTTAGCCTGCTTTTTTGGATTGCTTTTTCGTATCTGCTTTTTCGAATTGCTACTATGTTGAATCTCAAGACCATATCTTTCAATGGCGTCAAGATTTCTAGCTTGAAGGGATTTCATCTTTCAAACTATTGAGATATAATCTCCAAAAAATTCCCCAATTTCTTTGATTTTTCCAAGCATACTTAAAAGAAGCTCTTCCATTTCTTTTATAGTGTTCTCACAAGGGCTCCATCCTTCGTTTTCTCAATTTGGGATAAAACATAACTCCCTTTATGTAACTTATGTCTCCAATGTGTTATAAAATAAAGGGGACTCTTTTAATTTAAATATTTCCCACAAACTATAGTCTATGTATTAATAAAGTTAAATATTTAAATTTAACTTTATAAAATAGCTTTATCAATGCATAAAAAATCTTATCAGTGATAAACAAGTCTTCTTGTTGATTTTAAACAATTACCATCGACATATCGTTGCCACTAGATGTTCGCCCATGCCCAAGATGACTTACTATAAATAGTAAGTATGCCCAAAGTTGCCTCAAAACCCCTTAGAAAAACTTGCAACTAAAACTATCTAGGCCAAATGGCCTCTAAGTTCCATTAATGTCTTGGTTAGTCTACGAGACTGTGGGAAATAGGCTAACGACAACATCATGCTATGAATGCTAAAAAGGGGACATTACACCTACACTCGGTTGCTCCAATTGTTCATGCCGTGGATGTTTTTTCTGATCGATCAGCCCTCTCTTATGTGGATGTGGCCACTTATGAGGCAGGTATTATTGCTCTTATGCAGAAGTGGCTCTGTTTGACTACGCCTTCTGCTAGTTATTTTGCTGAGCCTATTTTAGTATGTAATTCGCTTGTGCTTCATCTTGAACAAGATATTGTTGATGAGATTAATTCATATGTGGTGGATTGCTCTTCATTTTAGGGGTTTTCGGCTGTCTCTTTTGGATTTTCATGCTTGGATTTCCAAATATTGGGAAGCAATAATTTTGGATGTAGTGCAGATTTACCTTGTGGCAAGGGTTTTTTTTATTGTGAAATTTTCTAATGTTGATGACAAAAATGCCATCTTGTGCCATGGTTTCTCTTGGGGAGGAAAGGTTCCCCCTAATGGACAAACCTTGGTATCCAACATTTTATTTCACTACCGAAACCTTTAATTTGATTCCTCTTTGGGTGTGGTTGCCAAATCTTCCCCTTCACTTTTGGTAGGATTCAGTTTTTGAGGCTATAGGGGATGCCCTTGGGGATTTCATATTGGTTGATTTGGTTTCTTCCAATGTCTATAGGATAACATATGCTCACATCCTTGTGGAGATGGATGTCTCCAAGGGGCTCCCAGCAATGTTGAAGTTGGCTTCTCCAAATGGTTCTTGGATTCGGCTTCTTGATTGTGAAGGTATTCCTTTCAGATGTAGGAAATGTCATAAGACCATCCATCTCACTACGCGATGCTCCTCTAACAAGGCTAGATCAAAGAAATCACCTTCTTGGTGGTTGGGGGTTTTAGATGATCACTATATGGTTTAGAAAGTATCCACGAATGTGGATGGGTTAGATAGCTCTTCTCATATTGATCTCACTTTGGCTAAGGATTCTATTGCTATTTCTAATGATTCAAATGTTGTCCCTACAATGGATTTGAATTAGAATGTTGTTTCTAACCCATAGCTTGCTGATGTTTTTGTTGATTTGATTGTTGTCCCTTTGGTGGCTTTGGGTTAGAATGTTGATGCTATCCCTTTTTTTGCTGTTGACTTTGTCCAAAACACTATTGTTGCTCCTACTGCAGAGGTTTTGGGGGTTAGTGGGGATTGGTAGAAGGCTACTGGGAAGGTGGAGGATGGTTGGACATCAGTTAAAGGAAAAAAAGGCAAATCCTCCAAACCTTCATTTGATATTTCTTTATGTTCTCAAAAGACTAGACCAAAATGTAAATCTTGATAGTCTGTGGCTTCTTGAGCTATTTTCCATCTTTTCAAAAAATTTGGTGTGTCTCTCTTTTTTGTCGGGTGGTTTTCCACAGTTGTTTTAAGATCCTTATGTTGGAAGTATTTAAGATATGACAAGTTACTAAGAGGGGAGGGGTGAATCAGTAACTTGAAAACTTTTAAGACAATGCAACACTTTAATCATGTATACTATTCACCATTCATTCATCTAATCTACTGTATATGAGAGATCAAGTATTCATAACACATGTACATAGAGATTTGGTAACCCATAAACCTTCCAAATAGAAAGTAAAACTGGGGTGGGGATGATACCCACAAAACTTTGTTACTGCAGTATGAAGTTGGCCTATTAAGGCTTACATTGACCACTTCTGGTGATCTTCCCTATTAGGAGCATAAAGGACCACTAGGTCCACCTTGTTAGAGGATTTACAAACATACACTGAAGTATGCATTCTGTTAGGAGATTTATACAAAATACTATTAAGTCTACCCTTTTAAAGGATTTACAAAACTGATTCACCTATTAGGATGAAACAGTGGATCTACTTACAAACTTTATTTTCTGATTAGATCCTTGAAGTATAGATCACCTCTTGTGACTAATGAATCTTTTACTGCTCCTTGTAGACCTTGCTAATTACTCTGCTCTTCTGCTGATTCGCATTTTCACCTTCCAAAATGTCTCTCTTGATACATACATACATATTACATTTCTTGCAAATGATATAATACATTACATATATACCATTTCAATAATTACAATTGCAAGGTCGGCCAAAACACAAGTGAGCAAAACATTACCGAGTTGACCCAATAGTAAATAACTCAGGTTCACTGAACTAACTCGGTGACCTTCTAATACTTGACGTCCACTGCATTACTTGGAATCATCATGCACTCGGTAGAAGTGAAGGCTCGGTCCACACTAATCAGCTAATGTAGTTCTGAACTCGGTATCCATAGATGACTCGGTAGATGTAATGTCACTTGGTAAAAACTGAATCCTTTGTTTACCTTGCTTTCACTCGGTAAACACTATTCTTTCATTACTCGGTAAAAACTGTAAAGCTCGGTGAATACTATAAAGATCGATGAACACTATAAAGCTTGGTGAACACTGTAAAGGTTGGTGAACATTGTAAAGCTCGGTGAACACTGTAAAGCTCGGTGAACACTGTAAATCTTGGTGAACACTATAAAGCTCAGTGAACACTGTTGGATTGCATCTTCACCCAGTGGCTTCATGAATGCTCGGTATGAACTACTTAAGTGATGAACTTGCAAGGTAACCACTAAATACTCGGTATGCTCAGTGACTATGTTGATGTAGATAAGTGTTGTCACTAATGGAAATAATAATTAAATGCCAACAATCTCCCCCTTTGGCATTACTGACAAAACACTTATAAGCCAAAACATATGTACATAACCTGACTCACTGATTTTTGGTTTTTCAAAATTGATCTTTGTAGAACTGCTGCATATACATTTCTATTTACCTTCATGATGACGAATGATGTATATACAAGGATAATTATGTACACATGCTAACTCTAATGAGTGCTAACTCCCCCTATCACTTATAACTCTCCTCATTTATTATGCTAAACCTATGAATCTCTCCCCCTTTTTGACAATAATGCCAAAGGATTGCATATATTCAATTTATATGGCTACACCAAAGTGAGATAGAAATTCTTGATGTACCTTAAGAATGGTTGCAAAAGTACTATCCCAAGTCTGTTGCAAAATTTGACGGGTGGAGAGGGCAATTTCAACTTCTGTTGATAATTGGATCAAGTGATCAGCCACTGAGAAGTTCTGATCTTGGACCAATGTTCTGCAATGAGCAATATGTTTCTGCATTGTGTCCATGATATGAAGGATCATGTGTTGGATGTCTATGAGTGTAGACTGGATCCTTGCTTCCTCTCTTAGTAATTTTGCCTGCAAATCTGCCAAATATCTAATCTTTGTGTGATGGGAGGTTGTGGAGGAGGAGTCCACCTTTAGCTTGGAGGCACTTGATTGCATATCAATGTCAATCTTGTTTAACTTATCCTTTATTTCTTTGGTAAATCTAGAAACATCACAAAGTTTAGCAAAAAGTGATGCTGCATTATTAAAAGAATTTTCAAAATTTCCCAAAAATGTTGACAATTCAACTTGCTTTATTGCTATCTTTTGAGCAATATGCTCTAGCACTTTATTATCAAATTTCTTTTTAGATTTCTCAATAAGTTTCTCTTGACTGAAAGAATCCTCATTAAATTTCTTTACAACCTCTTCTAATTGAATCAAAATGTTTTGAGTAGAATCTACTTCAACACCGATAGCATCTGTAATGATATTCTTGGCATTCTCAATTATTCGGTATTCCTTATCCCTTTTAGATCTTGACTATTTTTGTGTAGCTTTCATCTCTATCAGTGGATTGGCTAACCTCATCTCTTCAATGGTAGCTATGTCATAGTCAATCTTTGGAATCACTATTTCTGTGTATATGTCAATATCTTCTCCAATTTCCTTTCCAGTGATTAGAAGTTTTAATGGATGCTTATGTTTGCATTTTGTGATGACTGGATTGACCATAGAAATAGACACAATAGTGGAGATAGAAGGGCTTTCTATTAAAATTGGGATAGGACTTGAGGATTGAATGCCAATAGGTGTACTAACCAGATCAAAAATATTTCCCAAAATTGGTGTCATACTTGGTAGAGTATCCATAGTAGTATCTGAACTGATTAGAATTGAAGTAGATACAAATGATGCTAATGGAAACAAAACTGTAGAACTTGCTGGAACTGATGAAAACAAAATTGTAGAACTTACTGTTGCACTCATTGTTGATGATGGAACTCAGGAGGCTGGCTCAGTAGCTAAAAAGTGATAGACAACTTGGTAGATGAAGTGCTTGGCACCTTTATTTTAGATATCTGGAGCTAGGAGGAGGTTGGTGAAGATTGAGTAATTGATGTGACTATTGTGCTCACAATCTCTCTTGTAGAAGCTGTCTCCATAGTGGATGTTGCATTCTTTGGTGGAGAGTGAGGAAGGGATGCAATCACTTTTGCTACAATTTTAACTGGATCTTCATCTTCCTCATGTGCTTCTTCCTCCTTGTCTTCCATTAATGCATGCAACTCTCCTGGTGAGACTGTGATGGATGGAGTACCATCAAAATCATCACTGTCACTGCTATCATCATCCTTAATTTCAACTGGATCTTCACCAAGCTTTTGCAGATGATAGATGTTCTTCCACATGTTTTTTGCATCATTTACAACATGCTCAATGTCTTTAATTAAAATTAAACATGTGTGAAATCTAATCATCATTTTACCTTCATGGTTCTTCATTACTGTTTTTATTTCTGCTCCAGTGAGATTCGGTAGAAGATTCTTCAGAGATTGCTCAAATATGTCTTTTACCATTTGGGTGGCTGACTCCCATCTCGGTTGTAATCTCTCCAACAGTTCTTCAAAGATTTGAGAGGCAAGCTAGTTCAAGGAGTATTTCCATTTTCCCATCTTATTGAGTACCAGTTCCTCAATTTGTATTTTCTCTGCATCTGTCCTTGTTTCAAATTTCAATGCCTTGAAATTTGTGATGCCTGCTCCTTCATCCAATTGTTTTAGCCTTTCCTCAAATGTGAGTGGAGGCCTGACAAGTATAGATTCCTGCTTGCCTTTTCTGGTTCTTCTAGAAAATACTGCAGTAGGCTTCTTCTTAGGTTTGGTAATAATTGCCTTACCTTTCTTCTTTGGTGGTTCCTCTTCTGATTCAAGTTCTTCACCTTCTTCTTCTTCTCCTTCTTCTTCATCCTCATCCTCTCCTTTACCTTCAGTAAGCATAAGTGGGTTGGTAGTAGCTTTCATTTTGCTATCTTGCTCTTGCCTTTGCTTATGGCCTAGGATAGCTTGATTTCAAGCTCAATTCTGGCCTTAGCCTGACCATATGTTCTAAAAATTGGTTGCCTAGGGTCTACTGGCTCATTCACCAGTGCTTCAATAATATCCTTGGCCTGATCAATATTAATCTCATAAGGAAGAGGTTTCACCCATGCAACTCGAGATCTGACTGCCTGAATGTATACCTTATCATAGTCAACCATAAAACATACATCATCTCTATAATCTTCAACCATTTTTGGAGGAATTCACAACTTGTTGTTTATTCTTTCCTTGAAATCTTCAAACTAATTGTCCATGATACTATCAAAATTTTCACCCATTTTTGATACAAACTCATTTATCTGATAAAGAATGGGAATATCTTTTCTCTATACTACAGTTCCTTTAGATGGAAATAATTTTTGAATATAGAAGAATAAACATATCAATAGAGAACCGAATTTGCAGGGATTATTCTTTGAAGTGCTTATACTTTCCATGTTCTTGTTCAATTGTTTCAAGAGTAATTCTGATAGGTCAAATTCAAGGTTCTTCTGTACAATTTTGAAGGCCAAATCCATAGCCTCACAGGGTACACTGTTCAGTCGACTAGAGCTATAGATTTTGTCTGCAATGACATGAATGCCAAATCTTAGTTCAACATCAGATACAGTGCTAACCTTCAAACCTCTACCATCCCATTTAGCTAGGGTTTGCTTTTGTAACTCATCCCGTCCTTGGGTTTTGGTGGTTTTTGCTTTGCTGAGCATAGGGAGACCCATGATTTTGTGAATCATCTTCTTTGTAATTAACACTGGCTGCTCTAGCCATAGTTTCCCATTGTGTACCCAACTCAGAATATACCTAATCCACTTGGTTTGGAAGTTTCTTGGCATATGCGAGATATGAGTTAAACCTTTGGTTTCAAGATGCTTATGCTCAGGTTTCAAAGAGCCATCAACACTCATTTCAACTAGGGCATTGTCCATTTCTAGGTTCCCAATTTCTTGAACAGAACATTTAAAATGTGTATGAATATTGTTTATGAGGAGTACCTTAGGTGGAATTTGAGATTGAGCACTGTTAGGGTCAAGTGATTCTGCAATGGCCGGAACAATTTTGAAGTTGGGCGCTTTCCATTCTACACCCTTTACCAACATCTTCGAACCCTTCTTTGCCTTGGTGGTGCTGCTGCTCCCGAATGCCCTCCCTATTCAGTTGGTGTAAGAAATTTTTGAACAAATTCTCTACTTGAAAATTGCTTGGAATCGCTTGGAATTTGCTTTGGAATCGCTGCAAATTTCTTAGTTCTGAAATTGCAGTGAAGAATGAAATCAAATTCTGCCTTTTTAATGAATTTTTTTTTATCATTAATGCTCGGTACGAAGGTAGCTGAGATGACATAGTGCTTGATAGGCTATCGATCATTCACTTGCTCGATAGAAGCTTGCAACTCAATGATCAAATCAAAACTTTTAGTTACTCCTGTCCTAGCTTGGTAAGGTCTTCAACTGACTTTCCTCAGTAGATGCAATTCGGCAAAAGATATGCTTTATTTGATTCTTGTGTATCTGGAATTCTATTTTAATCATTTTTCTTTCTTGCATTTGGAACTACTCTGGATATGGCTTGATGATATAGTTCCAAATTCTTTATGAATCTAATTAGAAATGATGGAGTCACCCACTTCTTGAGTGACATTGCCATTACTTGAACTATCTTGCTTGCTAGATTTTGGAATCCACTGTTGCCTCATTTGCTTTTGAATGTTTTCAGCTTTAGCTTTCTTTTCATCTTCAACTCTTCCTATATTCATGCAGTTTTTGGCTATATGACCGAGTTCTGTACATGTATAACATCTTACTGTTGTATCTCTTTTTCTCAAGTGATGCCTTGAGCAGTCTTTGCCAATGTGTCCATATTCTCCACAATAATGACATCTGCACCAGGTATTGTAATCCCATCCAAAGATTGCTTTAACAAGTTGTTTAGCTAGATTGAATGATTTGGATTTGCATTGGTATGCCTTGTGACCATGCTTCTTGCATTTGTGACAATTTCCTTCAAATTTTGGTTTCTCCTTGCATTCATTAGCTTTATGACCATGCTGACTGCAATTGTAGAATTTACCATTGAATTTACCTTTTCCATTGCTCCAACACTTGTTTGATGTGTGACCTAACTTACCACAATGATTACAAGTAGGTTTTTGATTTCTTTGGGCACCTTGTTTGGAAGTTTCACCTTCTTCCTTATAACCGAGTCGTGCTTTACCCTTTTATTTATGAAGATTCTGCTCACTTTGTTGATTTAATTGAGTCATGTCTACTTGAGATTTCATCATTCTCTCATTGGTTTTCCTTTCAGTGATCAAGTCATTTTCCAAACTTTCATTGATTTGTCTTTTAGATCTCAAGTCACTTTTTAGGCTTTCATTGATTTATCTTTCAGTGATTAAATCATTCCTCAAGCTTTCATTCTCAGATCTTAGATTCATAATTTCTTCATTTGCATTGGATAGTTGATTCACAAGATCTTCATGTTGAGTGGATTGATTATTTCCTCCTTCTAAGTCTTCATTTTCCTTGTTTCTCTGTTCCAAAACTTCACATAGCCTAATTGATTGAATTTCTTGTTCTCTTTTAAGCTTTCTTACTTCTTTCTGTAGAGAACCATTCTTTGCTAGGAGTTCGTTGATTGCCTCATTAGCTTCATCTGAACTGCTTGATGGTAAAAGGTCTTCAATCTTTTCTTCAACATACTGATGATCATTCATTTATCTTGCAAGTTCCTTCCTTCTTTTCATGGATTGAGAAAGATGCTCCTTAGCTTCTTTGAGTTGAGCCATGGCCATTTCCAGATCTATCTTTTCATTTTCAATAGCTTTGTCAAGTCTGAATATCTCCATTTTCCTTGATCTTTGCTCAAGCTGTTAAACTTTTATCCTCAGAACCACAAATTCTCTGATACCAATTGTTGGAAATATTCAAGATATGACAAGTTACTAAGAGTGGAGGGGTGAATTAGTAACTTGAAAACTTTTAATACAATGCAGCACTTTAATCATATATACTATTCACCATTCATTCATCTAATCTATTGTATATGAGAGATCAAACATTCATAACAAACGTACACAGAGATTTGGTAAGGAAACCTTCCAAATAGAAAGTAAAATTGGGGTGGGGATGATACCCACAAAACTTCGTTACTATAGTATGAAGTTGGCCTGTTAAGGCTTACATTGACCACTTCTGGTGATTTCCCTTGTTAGGAGCATAAAGGACCGCTAGGTCCACCTTGTTAGAGGATTTACAAACATACACTAAAGTATGCACTCTGTTAGGAGATTTATACAAAAGACTGTTAAGTCTACCCTATTAAAGGATTTACAAAATTGATTCACTTATTAGGATGAAACAATGGATCTACTTAAAAACTTGATTTTCTGATTAGATCCTTGAAGTATAGATCATCTCTTGTGATTGATGAATCTTTTACTGCTCCTTGTAGACCTTGCTGATTACTCTGCTCTTCTGCTGATTTGCATTTTCACCTTCCAAAATGTCTCTCTTGATACATACATACATATTAAATTTCTTGCAAATGATATAATACATTACATATATACCATTTCAATAATTACAATTGCAAGGTCGGCCAAAACACAAGTGAATAAAAAATTATTGAGTCGGCCCAATAGTAAATAACTCGAGTTCACTGAACTGACTAGGTGACCTTCTGATACTCAGTGTCCACTGCATTACTTGGCATCATCATGCACTTGGTAGAAGTGAAGGCTCAGTCCATACTAATCACCTGACATAGTTCTAAACTTGGTAACCACAGATCACTTGGTAGATGTAATGTCACTTGGTAAAAAATGAATCCTTCATTTACCTTGTTTTCACTTGGTAAACACTATTCTTTCATTACTCGATAAACACTATAAAGCTTGGTGGATACTATAAAGCTCGGTGAACACTGTAAAGCTCGATGAACATTGTAAAGCTTGGTGAACACTGTAAAGCTCGGTGAATACTGTAAAGCTCAATGAACACTGTAAAGCTCGATGAACATTGTTGGATTGCATATTCACCCAGTGGCTTCATGAATGCTCAGTATGAACTACTTAAGTGATGAACCTACAAGGTAACAACTGAATACCCGGTATGCTTGGTGACTATGCTAATGTAGATAAGTGTTGTCACTAATGACAATAATAATTAAATGCCAACACCTTATTGTTATATCTTTCTTGTCCTATGTAACAGGTTTTGGGTCCTTTCAAAACCTATTTTTACTTAATCAAAACACAAAAATTAGGGATTTTTTGAGATTTGAGTTCTATGATTTATTGAGGATTGAACTCTATTCTCTGCTCGTATTACTAGAGAAGACTAGAGAACCTTAGAAGCCCAATTCAGTTGACATGTTCTACCTACTAATTTCTCTCTTTCAATTCAATATATTGTTAATATGTGTTAGTATTTCATTGAAGTTTGTATGGGATTGGCCAATGTAAGGTGCAATGTCCTTCAATATAATTCCAAATTTAAGGCAGGGATTTTATCAAGTGATGTTCCTAATAAATGATACTATGCAATCAATATCTATTTGAGATTTGTCCCCAAGCATGGGCATGACATCCTATGTATTTCCTTGACTCCACCATCGCCCATACTTGGGGTACAAAATATTGTAAGGACAAGAAAAATAAGAGTATGAATTGGAAATTTGAGCTATCATTCGTCAATGATAGTGAAGCAAAGATGGATTAGACTCTCTATGATGCCATTGCTAGAAAGCTCGTCCATAGCAACTTGCCTTCAAAAATTTCATTCTTGAGGCACAAAACACCTTCTCCTAATAGGTATGTAGATATGCCTAAATAAGATGTTTTTAGTTAATCTACTTGGATCTAATGCAATACATGATATGTTTTAAATAGTCTGCATGTTTTGCATAGTATGCAGCCACAAATTTCAAGCTTTTATCTATATAATCTCAATAAATCTAAAATTTGGAACTTTTCATTACTTTCTAGAGGATCCTATTCTTATTTGTTCTTAGTTTTGTATTGTACACAACTTTGAGTGAGAAAGGAGTATTCTTTGACAAGGAGTATGGAAACTCTATAATGGAGGCTCAATATGCGGTTTGGAGGGATAACCATCAAAATTTCTTGTTGAAGTTTCAATATTGCGAACATGTAGGCCACATTCTCAAAATTTAGAGACTCTATGCTACACTACTACATTTGAGCCCGAATTGTGATAGTAGGCCATTGCAATTGTGATGGCCACCCATTGCCCAAGCGAAACCAATAGGAAATGGCTCCTGTTAGATGGGCATCGAAGTTTTCCTATCACAACTTGTGATGACAAGGGAGACTGTCACAATTGCGATGGAAAGGGTGACCTTCACAATTGCAACGACTAACACTATGATAAATTGAAGTAAGACAAGGGTTTAGAGTTCATTTTCACCATCCCAATTGTGACAGATAGCTATTGGAGAAGCCATTACACATGCGATGTGTATGCAACAACAATGTTGTGGGACCGACAGCTAGTTGTCAGAACAATCTGTTGCAATAGTGATGGGTATGTGATAGCAATGCTACATGAATGACGGCTAGCCATCACAATTTCCATGACTTGTTGTATTAATAAAAATAATTGGCAGAAAACTTTGAATAGCTATGATGATCTCATAGCTCATAGACGTAGATTCACACAATTAGTTATCATGTAATCGTAGGTTAATATTGAGCTTTACTTGGTTTCAAGAATAGTTTAATATTATCTACTAATCAGGGCCAACCACATGAAGGTTGAAGCTCATTTGGCCCCACCCCCCGCTAACATCTAAATTCACCATTAACATCTAAAATATTTAAGAAAGGATCAATGTTTAAAGTACAAAAAAGGTTCTAGACTTGCAAAAGTGACATCATTTTCCCATCTTCTGGTGCATGTCATTTTTTTGTCGCATCCAAAATAAGATTATGCCACTCTACATCTAGAATGCAAGTGGAGCTACATTCAAATGCATGGACAATAGGCAAAGATGAAAAATGCAACACGATTACACATATTTAATAGGTCTGTTAAGTATTTAAAGTTATAGACCATCATGAACAATGTTCATGATGGTCTATAACTTAAAATACCTAATTTAAGACCTCTAACAAAAATGTAAACCTCTTGCATTTTTTAGCTTCGCCTGATGTCATATGCATATGAATTGAGATTGCATATTGAACTATGGCGTCCTTCTACATTGCCTAAAACCAAGAGATTCACACAGTTAGTTGTCATGCAATCATAGGTTAATGTTAAGCTTCACTTGGTTTCAAGAATAGTTTAATATTCTCTAGTACTCAGGGACAACCATGTGAAGGTGGAAACTCATTTGGCCCTTCCCCCCCTCCCAACTTCTAAATTCTCCATTAACATCTAAAACCTTTAAGAAAGGATCAATATTTAAAGTACTTGGAATGTCCTAATCGCCTCTTGCTACTCTCAAGGGAAGTCCATCTTCATTGCCCATGAGAAATTCATCACATGGGTACATCCAAGAATGTCCTTATTGCCTCCTGCATAAAATGAATCCAATATTAGAAAATGCCCTCTAAGAAATAATAGTTCAAGTGAAATAAACACATGAAAAATGAGAGAGACAAAGAGGATTCTACTTACAAATAGGCATTGCCATCGCATCTATGGCCATGCTACCTATTGAGTGAGTTTCATTATTTTTTTGTTGTGCCATGATCTCTCTTAATATACATACATAAATATACACATATATATACATATACATATGTATAGATATATATGTATGTATGTATATACGTACATACATACATACATATACAAAGATCACAAGGGCACGACAATGAGATGCAGAGATCACAAGGGCACGTCAATGAAATGTAGTGATCACAAGGGCATAACAACAAAATCCTAGATCTCCACTGATCTCCACAATCCACAAGATCACTCTCTACATATATACGTACAAAGAAACACACATATGTGCATGTATGTATGTATATATACACACACATATATATACATATATACATACATATATATATATACATACATATATATTATACATACATACATACATATATATGTATATATATATCTTTGTATATATATATATATACATATATATACATATACATATATATATATACATATATATAAATATAAATACACACACACACACACACACACACACACACACACACACATATATGTATATATGTGTGTGTGTGTATTGTATGTATATATCTATATATATATACATACATATACATATACATATATATATGTATATGTATATATATGTGTATATATATATATATGTATATGTATGTATATATATATGTATATATATGTATATATATAGATGTATACATAAAATACACACACACACACATTTGCACATGCAATTTTATCACCTTGGAAAATTGCATTTGATCTTGCTAGTTGGGAATAATTGATTGTTCATTTTATTGTACCTAATTTGGTGACAACTCTATAGCAATTTGTAATCAACCCAACTAATCAACAACTAGACCAAATTAATAGCAACAATAGATACTTGAGATCCTCATAGGAGAGCGTGCAATTACATGCATGGTTACATCATTGGCTTCCATTGTTGGGCTAGCGTATGGAGCATTTATATCTAACCATTCGTTATAAATTGGGGAATGCACTTCATGCCTGCCATTCAAGTGATGCATCTACATATGTAATTTTATCACCTTGGAAAATTGTATTTGATTCTACTAGCTAGGGACAACTGATTGTTTATTTTATTGTACCTAATTTGAACAGTTCTATAGGAATTTCTAATCAACCCAACTAATCAATAACTAGACCAATTTAACTGGGTTATGGTAGGAAGAGTAGTGGTGTGATTTAGAGTTTGTAATGCACATGATTCAAGTCTAAGGATAATATTTGATAAATGAGGAAGAGTGGTGGTGTGATTTAGAGTTTGTAGTGCATTGGATTATTTTTAAAGATGTTGTCCAATACACATTTGGTATAAAATCTCTGGAATGATGTGTAAGATATGAAAATTGTAGAATTGAAAATGAAATAGGTGCCATGGATGACATAGTATTCTATTGAATCACTCTAAATTTCCTTTACATTCAAGTCATAATCTACTTGGAAATGTGTAATGTTTATTAAGTTATCAAGTCCCTTAAAAAAATCGATTGTTTGTGTGAATGGCCTTGGTATTGGGCCTTTTCTCCCATTTTCTAAACATATAACCGTACCCATAGATTTCATCACCTAATACAAAATGCAATGGATTCTTATAATAAAATTAATAAAGAAATGAATGATAACAAGAAAAATGTATATGAACATTTAATAATGGAAGTCACCTTGAGGAACTTGTGTATGCTCTTGGCAAACATGTCATAAAAAATGTTCATGACCTTTTTTGCTTCTATGTGTTTTTGCATGGAGCCTTCACACACCTAGTGCTCACAAATGTCTACTTAAGAATGTATGTGAATGTGCAATGCACTACTATGTGGTGAAATATGTAGAAAATCATATAATCCTTCATCACACAAGGTCTTTCACATGGTGTTCTCATTCATTAAGTACCCAAGTGTGGTTTCAAGTGCCCTCTTAATTTGGACCTATCTTTATTTTTTCCTTGTAGCTCATTCTTTTTCCTATGGACTATTATAGGTAATTGGCAAGGGGACCCTCTTATGGTAGGTTCTTTAGCAATATATTGAATATTGTAGCAGTGCCATCAAAATTTTGTGTTAGGAACGATATAATTATTTGACAAAGATAATATTTGATAGTAATTAGTTTGTTGACTATGAGCATATTAGGCAATAGTCATACTATTTGATAGCGATCATCATATTTGGTAGCAACCATTGCAGTGTGATATATTCAACATTACATTGGCATGATGTGGTAGTGCAAACCTTATATTGACAGGGATAAGCATTTTGGAGTTTCCCTTTAGTCCAGGTAGCATTGAGAAATCT